>JAQPPZ010003612.1:6000000-6600000 GCA_028583015.1 Wollemia nobilis
ACTTTGGATGACTCTTAAATGTAGATCATGACTACCCCCTATGCTTGGAAACTTGTCCTTTACTATGCTCAGAATGTGGGATTCAATTTGCTATTTTGGATCTTTGTTCATATGGTCCAATATTGCTTCCAAAACCTGTTTTTAATCCTCTCCAAAACTATCCGCAAAATCCATTTGGAGATGTGGGCATTAATTGTACCTTAAACTTGGAATTCATTCTTCATTTTAAGAAATTTTTCTTGCTATAATATGTTGGATTTCTTCTCCAAATTTTGGAGGTAATGTTACCCTTTTTTTTGGTGGCTATTTCTCATCACAAAATTTTGCCATTAACTTCTTCAAAAGAGCTCTTAATAAATCTGCCTTTGATCACTAATTTGGATAAAATAGATTATATCATTTAACTCTTGGCAATTTCTCCCTTGATTGGTAAACCTGGGAATGGGACTAAGATGTTTTTTTTTGCCAAATCCAAAATCAAGGCTTGGAACTGGAAAGAGTTTGGGGATGTTCATAAAAAAACATGAAGTTATTGCTCATATTGAAAATTTGAATAAGAAAATATGTTTAGATGGCCTCATAGAGAAGAGAAGTGCAGATGAAATTAAATTCACAACTCAGTTAGAGGAATGAGAAAAAAGAGAAGAAATCTTATGGAAGCAAAAATATAGAATTCAATGGCTCAAATAAGGAGATCGAAACACAAATTTCTTCAACAAATCTCTTCTAGATCGAAGATCTCACAACTTTATTTCTTCCTTGAAATAAGATTTTGGAGATGTTGTTTATACTTGGGATGACATGAAATCTATTGTTGTTGATTACTTTTCCAATCTTTTTCCCGCTACTCCTCTTGACTCAGCTTCTCAACAAAATGTTCTTCAAGAAATACCTTCTCTTATCACTTTTGAGGAGAAATCTATTTTGACTACTCCTGTTACTATCAATGAGCTTCAACAGGTATTTTTTAAAATGCAAAAAGAGAAAACCCTAGGTCTTGATGGTTTTCCCATTGAGTTCTACCAAGAGTTATGGGATATCCTTCATGTTGATTTATTAGAGGTGGTGGAAGAATCCAGGAAAGCCAAAAAAAATTTGAAGGTTATCAATAAAACGTATATTAATCTTGTTCCAAAAGCTCAAGAGGTTGATCATATCTCAACTTTTAGACCTATTGCTTTATGTAATGTTCTTCTCAAAATCATCACTAAAATCATGGCAAAAAGGTTGAAGGCTATTTTGCATAAGATTATTTCCCTAGAGCAAGGGGGTTATGTGGAAGGGTATCAAATAGTAGATGAGATAGTTCTTACTCGAAAGCCATCCATTCCATGGATATGCAAAAATTGCCTTCCATGTTCATTCGGTTAGACTTATCCAAAGCTTATGATAGAGTGGATTGGCACTTCCTTATCAAAAATTTTAGGCAATTTGGTTTCTCTAAGGATTGGATGGATTGGATTATGGGATGTATCTCTTAAGTTTCCTACTTAGTTCTTATCAATGGCAGGCCTTCTCAGTCGTTCCCAAATTCTAGAGGTATTAGGCAAGGTGACCCGCTATCCCCTTATTTATTCATAATTCTTGTTGAATGCTTGGGTAGGACTATAACCAAAAAGAGGAAAAAAAAACCCTTGAGGGAGTTACCATTGCTCATGGAGCTAGACCTATCTCTCATATTAAATTTGTGGATGACTCTACTATTTTAGGTAAAGCTACAGTTAAGGAAGCTTCTAATATTAAGCAAATCATTAGCTATTTTTCTACAGACTATCTGGGCGCTTGATCAATGAAGACAAATCTAAAGTTATTTTCTTTCACTGCTTTGCTAGACAGAAATCCATGGTCTTGGATAAATTAATATATAAGAAGACCTCCCTTCCAATCACTTATTTAGGTATTCCCATAAATATTCAAAGACAAAAAAATAAAGATTGGAATTGGTTGTTGGACAAAGTCAAGAAGAAAATTGGAAAGTGGACCAACAAGTGGCTTTCTTCTGGGGGTAGAATCACCTTGGTAAAATCAGTCCTTCAAGCTATTCCTATTTATGTATCTTCCATGTTGAATATTCCAAAGGTTGTTCTTTGTGAATTGGATCAAATCAGTCATCGTTTCCTTTGGAGTGGTACTAAGGAGAAAAGAACATGGGCCTTGGTGAAATAGGAAACTTTATGTCTTCTTAAGAATAAAGGGGTGTTAGGATTCTAGTATTCTATTAATAACAACAAAGCTTTAGCTGCTAAATTATATTGGAGGATTTTGCATAACCCCAATGCTCTTTGGGACAATAATCTCTGTTCTAAATATGCTGAGAACAAAAGTTCTGAAGATCTTGTTCGCTATCATCTTCCTACCAAAGGTTCTCCCATTTTAGCAGTTCTTAAGACTGGTGAGGATTTGATAAAGAAAAATTTATTTTGGATCATTCATAATGGTAAATAGGCAAATTTTTAGACAGATTCTTGGGATGGTCACAAGCCTTTGATAACTCAGTTTTCTTATTGGAGGCCTTGCATGGAGGAGCTTCACCGACCTAACTGGATAAAGGTGGCTAATTACTGTCGGTACCATATTGGTAATTCAAAGGTTGGTAGATATTGGATCCCTATTGAGGACTAGCCTATTCAAATCATAGAAAGGCAAAGACAAGATATCCAAGGCATCCTTCATATGAGATCTCTCTCTTGATCCCATGAAAATATTGTTTTCGATGGAACAACACTACTAAGGGTGAGTATTCAGTTGCTCAAGGTTATTTGACCTTATGCTATAATAATCCCAACCATTCTTTTGACATATTTTCTCAATTGTGGGCTCAAAAGCTCTGGCCTAAGGTGAGGTTCTTTAATTGGCTTTTATTGCATCGTAGGGTGCTTACTGGTGAGCAACTTATGAAGTGCGGTTTTCATGGCCCTTTTAGATGTGAGATGTGTGAAGAGAATGTAGAAAATCTCAACCATATTTTTATTGAGTGTACTTTAGCCTCTGAGCTATGGAGGAGAATGGCCACTTTATTTGGCTTACAATGGTCCAATATTTTTACTTTTGAACAACTTTGGAGGGATTGGCCTAATCAAGAGGGGGTTGATAATTTTATTAGGTAGTTTATTTGGGTGGGTTCTACCATTCTTCTTTGGAATATTTGGATTGAAAGGAACAACCAAATTTTTAATCAAGATAGAAAGGATATTCACTATATTTGGCAAAAGACCATAGCCAACTTAGTTGAATCAATCCATCAACTTCTTAATATACCCCAAAAATCCCACCAAATATGGGATCAAGTGATGCAAATATTTAAGATTAAATCTTCTAATGGCATCCAACTTAAAGGGAATGTGAGTATTAGTAATATGGATAGGACAAGAAATTGACAACCTCCTCCTAAGGATTTTGGAAAAGTCAATACTGATGGAGCCTCTAGAGGGAACCCTGGAAAAGCTAGTGTGGGAGGAATTGGTAGACTTTCAGATGGCTCCCTGGTTTTTACTTTTGCTAAGAATTTGGGTATTCTTTCCAATAACCTTGTTGAGGGGTATGGTATCCTCAGAGGCCTTCAAGAGGCTACTAAGGTTGGATGGGAAAAGGTGTTAGTTGAGTCTGACTCTCAACTTATGATTAATATTTGGAAGACTCCTTACAAGAATCATAAGGTTTATTGGAGAATAAAAAGAATTATTGAGAAGATTCAATTAATCCAAATGGGATTTTTAAAAGTTGATTACAATCATGTGGTCAGAGATCAAAACAAGAGTGTTGATGATTTAGCTAATTGGGCTTTGGACAAATGTGATCTTACTTGTTATGGACACCCTCCTAGATGGTGGGCTTTGCAAATTAGGGAAGCTCTTCTTTCTATCATTTCTTTGGATGGCTCCAGTTCTGAAGGTACCTAGTTTCTTCTTTCTTTTTTTTTGCTTCTCTTTGGTTCATTAAGGTTTTTTTAGTTTCCTAGCTCACTCTTTTATTTATTTTATTTCCTTTGTTGTTTCTTGCCTTAATAGTCTTCTGGTCTAGATAGGTCATTGTTATGTTCAATTTTTTTATTTTTTCTTTTTTTTTTTAGTTTTTTAAGGTGTGTGTGTTATTTTGTTTTTGTGTTGTTTTTTGTTGTTCTTGTGTTTTTGTTGTTTTGTGTTTTTTTATGTTTTTTGTTATTGTTCTTGTGTTTTTGTCATTCTTGTTCTTGTGTTTCTCTTTGTTTGTGTTAATTCGTGTTTTTTTGTGTGAGTGTTTTCTATGTTTTTTGTTTTTGTTTATTGTCTGTTGTTGGTTGTTTTTATTTTTATTTTTATTTAATTTTTTTAATATTTTAGGTTTTGGTTGTGTTTATTTTTCATGTTTTTTTTGGGTTGTCTTTGTAGTGTTTTGTTGTTTTTGTTTTTTTTGTGTTTTGTTATGTGGTTCTTGTGTTTTTCTATGTGGTTCATGTTGTGGTTTCTTTTATCTTATTGTGTGTGTGTTTGGTTGTGCTTTTGTTTTTGACACACTCAAGAAGCATGTTTTTATTTTATTTTATTATTTTTGTTGTTATTTACTTATTTTTAAATTGGTTTTGTGTGTTTGTTTGATCCTTGAGTATGTCAAAGGTGGTAGTCTAGGTTCGAGTCCTGGGTGTTTTTGGCAGAATGGATACCCCTGACTCCTCGGGTCTTACCCAAAAGTGGCATCCCTTTTGGGATGTTTTCCACAAATAAAAAAAAATGTAATATTTTGCACTCTATCTTATGCAAGTATAGTCTTATTTTCTTTAGAAAAAGCAATAGAATGTTGATACATTTATTTCTCTTGAAATATACCTAGCTTCTATTTTCTTCTAAGTGCAAGTTTGATCCTTGTAAACTATAACTTCTGCACTATTTTTAAGACTTGAAAGGATACTTTTGCTGCAACCTTCAAGCTTTGTAATTGGTGCTTTAAAAACTTTAATAGAAATCCAAATATAAAAATCTCAACTAATGAACTTTTTGCACCTTTTTGTTGCATACCTTTTCAATCTTGTAGATGATGAAGATGATGATGATTCAACTCACCTCAATGGATGCATTTTGTGGATGATTTTGAAGCTCTTATATACTTTCTAAAAATATCTCTTTGTTCGCCTTTTTAAGCTTCAATACCTTACCAAATTGCTGCTCAAAACTTTGATTTTTTTGGCTCGAAAACTCCTTCAGAATGTACTTCTAGAATCTGATTTTTAGCAGTCACTAAAATTGCCCAATTTTTTTTTAAATTCTAGCATTAAATATGATCTTAAATTTTGTTTTAACTCCTTTGATTTTCTACCTTTTTTCTGTCCACAAACTCTGTATTTTACAGCTCTAAGTGCTGTCAATGTGCTACATTCTAAAAAAATTTAGATTGTAAGGCAGTCAATACTGTCACTAAAAAGCTATCCTTGTATCCTAAAAATTTGGTAGGATTCTCCCCAAATCTTAGTTGAGATGTTTTCTCAAGAACCCTTCAATGATGACCCCCAAATATCTCAAATTTGGTGGTTATTCTATGTCTTTCTCTTTCTAAATTTTGACTTCGAAGTAGATCTCCTCCTTAAACAATATATCAATCTTGAGATCTATTCAATACTACATTTGTATTTGACAACATTATTACCAAAAATTCCTTAGCTTCTTATTTGGTATTAATTTATCCAATGATTCCTTCTAGTAACTCCTTCAATGAGGCTCACCAAGCCTTCTTGTTTTTTCTTGAGACCTCTCCAAGGTTCTCAATCTTGGAGCTTTAAAATATTCAATGAGATCTTCCTTGGAATCTTCAATATTCAACTATGAAAATGAGATCTTCTTCTAGGATCTCCTAAATATTTTGCTACTAAAATTTGTAATAGAACTTTTTGTTAGTTCTTCTCAATGCTCAATCTTCCACTATGGAAGTTCTTCAATAGGGCCTTCAATGAACCTCTTCTTCAATAGGGCCTTCAATGGACCTCTTCTTCAATGTGAAGTTTTCAATCTTCAATGGAGATCACCAATCTCCAATATTTTTCTAGGATTCTTCTCCTTGAGTCTCTTCGATCTTCAATGGGGTCTTCTTTCTAGGACCTCCTTCCTAGATTTACAATCTTCAATGTGGCTTCCTTGGCCACTAGATCTCTCCTCAAAATTTAAACTAGGAGTCTTCAATATATAAATCTCTCATTGGGAAATTTCTCCTTAGGCCTCCAAATATTCAATCCTTATTTTTTTGCAACAAGAATTAGTCCCTATACGAGGAAAGTAACTTCGAATTTTAGGCAACAATGATGAAGTTCTTCTCTATGTATTGTAGGAAGTTTCCCACCTTCTGAGAGTTAATTTTTTGCAACAAGAAAAAATTAGATGATAGTAACCCAATGGTTCTCTTGAAAACTTATTTTTATCTCTTGCAATGGAATATTACAGATAATAAAAATTCCTACGATTCTATGTCAAATAATCTTCACTAGTTGGATTGCCAATCTAGTGGATACAATACTGAGTTCTAGTATTCACAAGTGTTACAACTCTTGTGGAAAAACTCTAGCCAAATCATGTGGCTTTCTCTATTTTCTATTCTTCTATCTAGAGCTACTTCTATCAAAAATATTAAGCTAACATCATTTGTAAGGGGCGATGCACAACAATGAGTTTGATTTACAAAGATGTAGCAATATCTATTGTGATGGTATTTGCATTTAATAACGCACTATGGCTGGTCCAGTTTGTAAATATTCAATAATAGCAATGGTGATCACTTGTGGCTTTCCTTTGGTCCACCATGGCTTTGATAGCACTGTTATATTGTGGAGCCTTAAACATAAAGGAAATGCATTTACAAGTATTGAAATAAGCATGCAATAAAATAACTATGATAATGACAACTTAATGTAGACACCAAAACAACACCAATCCGATTATGTGACTACAAGCACTGACCGAATTGGCATACATACCCCCTAGGGCAGCCTCCAGAGGTTAAACAGTGGTCCTAACCACTCCCAAATCAGTTTTGGAAGGTCAGAGGTCAGTTTTGCACCTTTTAAGCACTTTGCTCCCTATTCGTCCCACCCTGGGATGATTAGAATCCTATTCATCCCACCCCGAGATGATTAGCAACAATCGCTCCAGGGTGGGACGATTAGCAGGTTTGACTAGAAAAAAGTCAAACCTTGACAAATGGCAGCCCAAATCTACCACCTAACTCCGCCTTCAAGGCATGGGATTGCGAGGGAAGGTTTCAAATCATGGAGGCCTCAATCAAGGAGGCCCTAATCAGGGAGGAATCTTCTCTCCCCAAAAAGGCATAATGAGCCAAGTGGCGCCCTCGCATGCGCATTCAAAGGAGACCCTTAGGTCTATAAAAAGGTGAGCCTCCTCACCCCAAAAATAGGAGAGCTGGAGCATTTGGAGCAATGAAGTGCTGCCAAACTATACCCCCATTCCTCTTTGTGCTTCCTACATCCCTAATCTCTCTCTTCTGGAAGAGAGGTTATCGAGTGAACACTAGGAACGCAATCCAGATCCAAAAACCCAAGAAATCAGCCACAATCCCACCCCAAACTCATCGACACAACCCCCTAGGAAGTTTTGGACCCATCCCACTTGGATTGGTGTCAAAACTAGGCCCTAAACGGTGGGCGTCCCACCCCGTGCACCCCCCAAACTACTGCAGTCCTAATCGCCCCACCCCGAGTGATTAGAAATCTATGCATGGTTTTGCTACTATTATTTTTGCATTCTTTTATATCTAATGTACTTATGTTGTTGTCCAAATTTCATTGCTTTCGAACATGATTTGACCTGGTTTCTGTCATTTTATGCGTCTACTAACCTACGAGGAGCGCCTTCGGATACAAGATAACCTGGGTAGAATATGCAAAATATGACCTTTTGGGTCATCTCAAAATGTTTTTTTAGTCTAACCACAAGTTTGCAAGAGTTTTGGAGGCCTCTGGGTAGGACATTTGCAAGGTCACTTTTTGCAGGTTTTACGACAGTCCCCAACGTCCCACCCCAGAGTGATTAGAAATATGTGCATGATTTCCTTACTATTACTTTTGCAATATGTCCCAGATGATATCCTAATGCCTCTATTAAATTTTGAACTCATTCTGACATGATTTGATGATCATTTTATTATTTTATGTATTAACTAGCTCGTAGGGCGCCCCTGTCACATACAGGAGAATCTGGGTAGGATATGCAAATTTTGAGCATCTGGGTAGTCTTATAATTACATATAATTCCTAACCCATGAGTTTTAGGTGATTTGGATAAGCATAGGTGGGACATTGGAGCGCTCACTTTGGAGAGGCCCCCGACGGGCAAACGAGCATAACGGGGCCGTCCGACGCCGCTTCGATGCAAAATTAGGTGATACCAATTCTAGAAGTTGTCCTTTACATTTATATATCATTATATAATCGATTTATCAATCTTATCACTGATATCCCACAAGCGCCCACTGGAGGCCTTGGGGATTGCATGTTTTTCTAGATACGCATATGCTATTAATGATTTGTTGTCTTTCTATGTGTAGGATCTCACCACCAAGAATACTAGAGGGGAACAAGGAATGAAGAACACATGGACACAAGCGGTGACAACTTTTAGCCCGCCCACTTTGAATGTGGGCACGCGAAAGACGCTGGAAGCGTACCGTTCGATCTTGGAAGCGCGACTTCTTTTGAGCATCCATTAATGTAACAAATTGTATCAAATGTTCTGAGCCCTAGAGGGGGGATGTATTGTAATCATATTAAAAGCAATATCAATAAAGGAGGCCCCACTTTGTTTGCTCACATCTCATTTCTACGTCATTTCCTTCATGCATTGCTCATCGCATTCGTAGGACTTAGCATCTATATCTATTTTTGTTTGCATCATATCGGTACACCATTTTTCTACATGCTTTCAGTGGTGATCATGGTGGGACCCTATCCCCTACTGTTAGGATCAAGTTTTTGATCCAAATTTTATGGTTTTTCTTTGCAGGTGTTACTCATTCGAGCACTGGACTGCTACTCGTGCCACCCCAGGATGAATACGTATTCATCCCACCCTATGATGAATGCAGACCTGCTATTCATCCCACCCTAGGATGATTAGAGCTCTATGCATTTTTTGAGCAGAAACTCAGAGGCATCTGGTTTAGACAGAGAAGAGGTAGGCCTTCTGAACATCCTCTATGTTTTTCTACTTTCTATTTCTGCAATTTTCTGTTTTCTTTGCTTTATTTTTAGACACTTGCATAGAAAGGTTAAGTAGTTTGTTTTCCTTTCTTGCAATAAAAAAAAATAAAAACATAGAGTAAATTAAATGGAAGGAACTTGATTAGGAATGCATTTTTCTCTGGTTTGCTTGCATGATACTTGCACAAATGGCAAGTCCTCATTATAGGTTTCAGTTCTAGTTAGGTTTTGTGATTTCCTTTTTGCTACTAATTGTCTCTGAAAGATAAAACGTACTTTAAAGCATTGCATTAGTGAAAATCATCTTTTGTTGTATGTTTTCTTTCTTTACACAATTAAAAGGAACCACACACACCACCTAATAAAATTAACATCAAGGAGTTGGTCTTAATACCCCAACACTTGATCAAGACCAACGGTGGGTTTCATCACCACCTTGGCTTGGATTTTGCATACATATACCCTGATCGCGACTGTTGCTAGACGTAAATCCTGATGAAAGCTGACCAAGTGTAGCGGGGGTGATTCCCCATGCATGAGGATAAGTCTTCTAAGGTAGGTGTCAAAAATAGAGCGATCCCCCTTCCGTACCGCCTATGTTCCACTTATTGTTCTGCTCTCGCGTACCAATAGTTTCCCTCACGTAAGGGCGGGTATATTGAGAGGTTCGGTATAACGGCCTGGCAATGGTATATTGAAGGGGCGACCATTTTGGAGATACAAGAGCCCTCATTATGCATGTATAACAAAGTTTTCTTTACAAGATTTACATAACAAAAATCAAACACACTCGAACCTAGATCTAGGACACACATTTAATCTATAAACAAGATAATCATTTCTTTGTTTGTGTGGTCCCCTTTTGTTTGGTATAGCATAAAAATTGTAAAGGAGATAAAAATATACATATATTTTTAGAAAAACCACCACCATGGTGTATACCCGTAGCCAAGCCCAATCATGGGAAGAAGCTATGAAAAGTATGCAAGGAGGCACAAGTCACCTCCGTTATAGCCCCAAGGACTTGGTTATACCACCTTGGCAGCCTGACCCACAACATAGTCCACACTATACCACTACAGAATAGGACTATAGAGGCACCCCTTTGAGGGGCACTCCCATTCAACACAGACCCTCTCAGGAGGAGTACACACATGGGAAGGCCCCCTTAGACACTCATTATGAGTGGCCACTATGCGATGAAGTGCTAGAGCAGCATAGGGTTCATAAGGAGGGCCCACATGATTATATCATTCCTCCTCCACCCCTCATTACTATTAGAACTAATAGGCCAAATCTAGAGTGCAAGGCTCTTCAGATAGGGTGAGCCAACTCTGCCCATCCCTTTCACATGTACGAAAGGGAGCATGAGGAAAACTAGTATATTCCTCAAGAGCAATACACCGCATGGGAGCAATGCGCCTCCGCACCTGCTGATTATCAAGATCACCTATTGAGGCCAGAGCCTCGGGTGAATGCTTGCTAACCTCGATAGAGGAAAGTGACCCATAGAGATCTCGGATCACCATGACCGAGATAGATATGTAGGGGAGGCATCTAGGCCTCCTAGACCTAGGACGATGGAACAAATCGACTTGGCATTTGCCAAACATGCCACCCGCCAAGCGCAAATCATGCAGCTTAGGCAAGATCAGCAGTAGTTAGAACAACTGTATCATCTTAACAAAGAGCGCATTCAACGCCAGATAGATGAGTTGTTCTAGAACACTATGCATGAGAGGATTCCAACCCCTCGCATGCATAGGACAAAAATTTATGAGAGGCACAACCCCTTAGTACGAGACAGGTCTCCACGACCTTATCAAGCGTTGCCTCCAAGACCTCCTAGACTTGAGCGGGAGGCCACTCCTAGAACCAATGATGGGTGCCTTCCTCGGGCACCCATCCATGTTTATAGGTCATGCCCAGAAACTCCTCAAGAGGCCTATGAGGAATTTGAGTGAGAAGAAGAGCGGGCTGAAATGCCCTACCAAGGCGAGGGGTGCTATCCGGCTACCCCTCCATAGGCCTCAAGTTCCTCGTAATTCACAATGGGAACAAACCAAAGAAGAGGAAATCAAATCCTCTGATGCATACAAAGCACTGCTAGAGCGCTTAGAGTCTATGGAGACTAAGACTTCAGGGCCCCAAAAGCCCACCTTACGCCAACTCCGTAGTCACCCTGTGCATCCTTCAGTTCCGGCACCCCCATACCCCGACCACTTCAAAGTGCCTCAATTGGCAATTTTTAGAGGGGATGAGGATGCCCAAGAGCACGTAACAAGGTTCCTAAGTCAATGCTTTGGCATTCAGGACAATGATGCATTGCTTCTGAGAACGTTTATAACCATGTTCGTAGGCCCTACCTCGGATTGGTTTACCCAGTTGCTGAAGCATAGCATCAATAATCTAGACCAGCTAGTGGATGCGTTCCTTGAACGTTTTGCCTTCAACACCAAGAAGAAGGCATCCTTAAGTGACCTAGCTGGCCTTAAGTAGTATGATGATGAGACCATGGCTGCTTATGGGAATCGATGGAGGACATTGCTTTCAAAGCTACCTTACCTCCCTCCCATGGCCGACATGACTCAAATGTTTTCAAAGAGTTGCTTAAGGTCGATCTCCATGCTATTGTAGCTGCAGCAATATGCCACCCTCGAAGAAGCCCTAGTGCAAGCCAAGATAATTGAGGAGATCAAAATACAAGACGACGAGATTGCCAAGCCATGCAAGAAAGAGTGGCCCAAAAATGCTAAAACTGGGCCCATGCAACCGAAACCCACCGTGGTCAATCAGGTTGCCATAACTATACCAAAGCCTACACAAATGACACAACCCCCAAAGGCTAATTATCAGGTAGTTCCTCTTGATAACTATGAAAAGGAAAATCATAAACAAGAGCAAAATCAGCAGCGTCACCCTAGGCGACAATTCACACAATTCACGGAGTCTAGAGACTCCTTGTTTGACCGCTTGTTCATGGCAAACCTGATAAACTTGTCGAAAAGTCGACCCATAGACCCCAACATGCCAAAACCCAAGGGCTATAGGGAAGACTTATATTGTAGATTTCATCGACAGAAAGGACATGAAATCTCCACTTGTTGGAAATTCAAACACTTAGTGCAGGACTTGATAGACAACAAAACGCTCATGGTAGATAGTCCCGTAGCATTGAGCAACCAACAGATGGAGGTCTTCAAAGACCCCCTGCCTACCCATGATGCATAGGCAAAGACTTTACAAGTGAATGAGGTAACACAAAACTACCCCATGCAAGGATACATAGGGATGATAAGCATCGTGACATGGAACAAAAGATACCCAAACATGGCTGCACCCACTACAGCTACAGGAGATGTTCCATCAATGTCACAACCTCCACAACACCCTACGCAACCTCCCCCGCCTAGACCAATGGCCATGATTTGGACTAAACTTACTCAAAGTTTAAGGACCACGTCGGCTAGGCTCTCCATTTATGAGCTCATCCAACAATCACCGCCCCATCGAGAGGCTCTGATGGAGATACTCAAAGCCATTGAGCTACAACCCCACGAAGCCAATTCTTTCAACAATTTTATGGGACATGTGAGACAATGCACAGAACCAGTCATAACCTTCAGGGAAGATGAACTAAAACTGGTGACTGGTGATATGGTGGATCCACCCCTGCACGTCATTGCATGGGTCAACGGGATTCCATTCAAGAGGGTGTTGTTGGACACTGGCTCGTCCAACAACATAATCATGACAATGGCATTAAAACACCTTAAGCTGCCAGCATCCCACATTGTGGCATCCACTTACACTCTTCGAGCATTCAATGACGCGTTATGCTCGACGGTTGGCACAATTGTCCTGCCCATCCAAGTAGGACAAAAGACCATTCCTACATTGTGTCACATCCTTGAGGGTGAGATGGCCTACAATATCTTGCTAGGCCGGCCTTGGATCAGGGACATGAAGTGTGTCCCTTCGATAGCCCATCAATGCCTCAAATACACATACGAAGGGCAAGTACATGTAGTCCCAATGGACTTAGAGCCCTTTAAGTTTTGCAATGCGGTGCAGCTGATGCCACAATCGACCCTCCCATCGACACATTTGGACTTTCAATTGAATCCGTCCACACAGGGTCCGATTCTGCCTACATCCTCGCTGTTGAGTCCCTCAACTCACCAACCTGGCCCATCTTCATCATCTATTCCTTCACCAACGATGCCACCTATGGTGGCCACACCGAAGGACAATGGGAAGAAGCCCCTAGAGGAGGTACCACCATTAGTCTCAACCATCTCTACCGAAGAGGTGCCCAGCCGAATGGAAGTCGAGACACCTGGTTCACCCAACATGGAGTGGACTCAGGGAGAACTCCCATTCCCTCCCCCTCAACCATCGATGATTACCATTGAGATGGCCAATACGGGCCTGGGGAGTACCTAGTGTGGAACGTTGTGGCAACACCCATGCTCGAATCCATGCAAGACATGGGGAGACCTCGCCTCCCCATCGACACTATCGTCCCTTTAGGCTACCCACCAAATCAGACCAATTTTGTATATGGGGGCCTCGAGAATGGCATTGAACCCTACCTACAAGAGGAAGAGGATGAAGAGCCATTTGCTGAGAATGTTGACTATCTATCCAACCCGGACTTCGCCTTGAAATACCTAGACCAATGTAATTGGCATGGATATGGATTGGGCAGATACGAACAAGGAATGCACATTCTTTGTCAACCGAGATACCAGATGCAATATGATAAATCAAGAGTAGGGTTCAACCACCCTTTGCCCCTCGACATCTTGGTAGAAACCATGCAAGGCCTAGGTCTAGGCAACAGGGATGGGTTGGCACAAGATCCATATGCCAATCCCAACACAACATACACATTGGGGGATTATCTCCCATTGTTAACAACAAACCTTGTTGACCTCAACAACCCCTCCCCTTTGATCGAGGAAGGGGAAAGTTCAAGAAGTAACCTCCAAGAGGGATATGAACAAGATCAAGGGGGTCTTCTGAAGATGAGTCAGATTATGAGGTAGCACCTTGGGACCCTTTTGAGTCCGATAGCAATCACTCGCAGGTGACACCCATTGACGACTATCAAGAGAACTTCATGGCAATGTTCCCCTTTAATGTTCCGATCGGGCAATTGCTACCTCCAGAGAATCCAACCCTCCCGTAGAGAGCGAAACAACCCAGAAGGGACCAAATCAACTTGCTCAAACAAAATGAGCCTCCCATGCCGGCCATAAGGCCAAGTGATCCACCGGAGGAAGAAGATCCAAATATCTTCTTCAACATCGACTACCTGCGTGCCAGATTTCTGGTTTTCGTAGAGAGTGAGGATAGTGATCAAGAAATGCCTAGTGGGAGGCTATACCAGCCAGAGGGGCACATAGTTGTCAGAGCCAATGAAGGCCTATGGATCTCCGATAGCGACTATGAGGATGAGACTGAGATGGCATATCTCAACCATATGAGGCAACAAGAATACCCCATAGACATCGATGATATGTTTGAACATCTAAATATGGGACCAAGGCATAGGTGGCATTTAAACCAAGTACAGTTAAACCAAGTGCTTCATCCACCACTTCGAGCATACAGGGAGCACCTCCCACCTAGAGACCCTATAGGGCCATCAGTGCCAAGGGTAGACCCTATCCTTCTATCCACACATAGGGCCGATCCTTTTGTGCCAGTACCCATAGAGCCAGATCTAGGGTACAAGGATCACCAAGGATGTCTGAATCAACACCCACATGGCAATGGAGACCAAATTCATTCCATCAACATGATCTCCATTGATTTAACCACCCCCATCCACAATCCAGCCGATCCAACATGACCATTGTATCTAGACCTAGATGCCATAGACTGGGATCATGCTGACTCACCACCATCCCCATCAGAGTACTGGCCTTGCGGTGAGATGTTTCATTTCACCCCAAGACAGACTCAGGATATCTTCCATGCTGAAGAGGAACCCGACATTCCCAATGTAGATCTAAATTCAGCAAATGATATCCACCTGATCCCAACTCCACACCAGTTGGAGGATGGATCCCACATGTCAGTCGAAGAGATGATTGACGTAGACATCGGTTCTGATCCAATGAATCCATAAATCATCAAGCTAGGGGTAAGTTTATCCCCCAAAGAGCAAGCCGATTACATTGCCCTTCTCAAAGAGAAGAAGGAGGTTTTTGCATGGTCCTACAAAGACATGTCGGGGCTAGACCCATAGCTAGTCATGCATAATCTAACACTTGATCCGATAGTCAAGCCAGTCAAGCAAAAGCTATGTAAGATGCACCCAACAGTGGCCTTAATGGTCAAATATGAGCTACAAAAGTTGTTGGATGCATAGTTTGTCATCTGCATAGATTACCCACCATGGCTGTCCAACATGGTACCCATCAAAAATCCTGATGGGAGGATTCGCATATGCATCGATTTTTGAGATTTAAACAAAGCGAGTCCCAAGGATGATTTCCCCTTGCCTAGCATCGATGCATTGGTAGATGCTACAACAGGCCACGAAATGCTTTCCCTCATGGATGGTTTCTCGGGATACAACCAGATTCGTATCAATCTCGATGATCAACTAAAAATGGCGTTCACGATGCCTTGGGGGACATTTTGTTATAAGGTCATGCCCTTTGGCCTTAAAAATGTTGGCGCCACTTACCAACGCGCTATGACATACATCTTCCATGATCACATGCATAAAACTTTGGAAGATTATATGGATGATTTGTTGGCCAAATCTCTTTTGTGCCAAAATCATCTCGATGACTTACGCAAGATCCTTGATCGCCTCATCGAACACAAGGTTAGGCTAAACCCCAAGAAGTGCGTATTTGGCATCACATCTGGAAAACTCTTGGGTTTCATAGTCTCAAAATGAGGCATCGAGGTAGATCCAAATAAAGTCAAGGCAATCCTTGAAATGCTTCCCCCAACCACCATCAGGCAGCTCAGAAGCTTGCAGGGTAAGGTCGCGTCGATCAAGCGCTTCATAGCATAGTTATCTGACAAGTGCCGACCCATGAATAAATTATTACACAAGGGGGTAGCATTTCATTGGGATGACGAGTGCCAGTCAGCCTTCGATGACATCAAACAATACTTGGCTTCATCGCCAGTATTGGCACCACCTAGACCAGGAGTGTCATTCTATTTATACATCTCAGCTACTGAGGTGGCACTGGGCGCCATGCTAGCCTAGAAAAATGAATTACATAAAGAACAGGCTAATTATTATCTTAGCCGCACCTTGGTCAATTATGAACTTAACTATGCATACGTTGAGAAGCTATGCTTGGCGGTGGTATTTGCCACCAAAAAGCTATGCCATTACATGCTGAGCAATACGACGTATGTTGTGTCTAAGGAGAATCCATTGTGGTACATGATGAGTCATACTTATCATAGTAGTCGCACGGCAAAATGGATCATGTTGTTGATGGAGTTTGACATCGAATTCATTGGACAAAAGTCCATCAAAGGTCAAGTCATCGTCGATCAACTAGCAGAGGCTCCTCTCGAAGATGATCAGCCTCTGACCATAGAGCTGCCCGATGATGGGGTCTTCCATGTCTCAGAATCGCCAGATTCTGATGAGCCTGAGTCACAAGCCGACATAACCTTATTTTTTGATGGTTCTAAATGTGAGCAAGGGGGTGGCACGGGAATCATGTTTTTCACACCGCAAGGGGCTCCAATGCCTTTATCATTTAAACTTGATTTCCCATGCACCAATAACAATGCTGAATACGAAGCCTTGCTCATAGGTCTTCAGACAACCATCACCATGAACATCAAATGCTTGAATATCTTTGGTGATTCATTGTTAATTGTCAACCAAGTGAAAGGGGTATTCCAATGCAAATGCCCAGTTCTGCAGGCCTACAAAGCCCTTGTGGATAAATTCCTGGAAAATCTTGAATGGTACGACATCGAGGCACTCCCTCGATCATCGAATCATTTTGTGGACACTATGGCCTCCTTGGGGTCACTAATCCCGCAAGACATTTCTGGTGAGATGACAACCATTCAAGTCAAAATGTTATCGCAATCCATGATGGAGCGTGCAAGCTCTGACATAACGCCAGGAATCCACCTGATCCAGATTGAACCATCTCAAGATAGGTTCTCTCGAATCCATGATAGTCTGAATCATGCCAACTAGGGGTCTTTGTTCTCTCCAACCCCTCTTAATAGCAACACAACGCTATTTTTACAAGTTCTTTCCCGCTCAACTTTTGCTAGGGATGAACTTCAAGAGGGATCGATCATTCATACCATCGAGGTTTTTGATCAGCAGGATTGGTACACACCCATAAGAGACTATCTCAAGTTAGGTAGCCTCCCACTTGGATTGTCACACGCCACGAAAAGATCATTCAAATAGAAAGTGGCAAAACATGTCTTGCTAGGAGACATTTTATACCATCGAAGCTACGAAGGAATCCTCCTCCATTGCTTGGACCAGCAGGAGTCCACTTGGGTGATCACCCAAGCGCACGATGGTACATGCGGTGGCCACTTCAGTGGTATGGCCATCGCAAAGTGCATTCTTTGCATGGGCTATTATTGGCCATATTTAGAGTGAGATTGTTGTGCATATGTGTGAAAGTGCATGAAGTGTCAACACCATGCTAACTTGACACACGTACCTTCTCAAGCCTTGCAGCCGATCCAATCGGCTTGGCCATTTTTGTAGTGGGGCTTAGATCTCATCGAAAAGATCTCCCCTACATCGTCAGGTCATCACACGTTTATCATAACGGCCACAGAGTACTTCACTAAGTGGGTGGAAGCAATTCCGCTTACCTCTACGACTGGGCCCCGCATTGCGGAGTTCATTTTACATAACATCATATGTCATTTTGGTATTCCATCCAAGATCATCTCGGATAATGGGACGTCATTTAAGAACAAATATGTGCGTGCTTTGACAACAAAGTACAAAATTTAGCATAGTTTTTTGACACCTTATTATCCGTAGGCAAATGGGCAAGCAGAGGCGTCAAACAAAATGCTAGTTGCCATCCTTAAAAATATGGTCATAGATAGTCATAAGGATTGGCACATCCAAATACCACTTGCCCTATGGGCTTATCGCACTAGCATTCGGACGCCCACTGGGGCAACTCCATTTTTGCTAGTGTATGGCTCCGAGGCAGTCATGCCTCTCGAGTTGGAAATACCCTCCCTACGCATATCAATGCAAGAGTTCATCGATGATGACACTGCATGGTAGGCCCGGTTAGACCAGCTTACGTTACTCGATGAACGATGCGTCAATGCTCTCGAGCATTTACGTATCTATCAAGAGCGACTTAAGAAAGCATACAACATGAAAGTTCACCTGAGGGACTTTCAAGTCGGTGACCTGGTCTTAAAAGAGAACCAACAAAATTCTAACTTGCCACCCCATTTAAGGGACAAGTTCATGGCAAATTGGTTAGGTCCTTATGTAATCGATAGTAAAATAGGACCTGGAACATACCGGCTCACCTCTCTTGAAGGAATCAAGGAACTAGAACCCTTGAACATCAGTCATTTGAGGCCATTCAACATTTAGAGAGCCATGGCCCACTCCAAAAGCCCCAAGGGTTCTCGCCATCGCTTGGTCACCCCAAAATGCCCCAAAGGTATCCTATAATCCCTTTGGTCAAACCAAAAGCTCCAAGGATTCCTCACAATCACTTGGTCAACCCAAAAACACCCCAAAGGTATCTATAATCCCTTTGGTCAAACCAAAAAATCTCCAAGGGTTCCTCCAATCACTTGGTCAACCTAAAATTCCCCAAAGGTATCCATAATCCCTTTGGTCAAACCAAAAGCTCCAAGGGTTCCCACAATCGCTTGGTCACCCTAAAATG
Source organism: Wollemia nobilis (assembly GCA_028583015.1). Taxonomy (NCBI): domain Eukaryota; kingdom Viridiplantae; phylum Streptophyta; class Pinopsida; order Araucariales; family Araucariaceae; genus Wollemia; species Wollemia nobilis. Next base: position 6,019,078 of record JAQPPZ010003612.1, read on the forward strand.
CCCCAAAGGTATCCTATAATCCCTTTGGTCAAACCAAAAGCTCCAAGGGTTCCCACAATCGCTTGGTCAACCTAAAATCCCCAAAGTAATCTTTCACCCCAATTCATTTTCAAACCCCAAAGGTATCCTATAATCCCTTTGGTCAAACCAAAAGCTCCAAGGGTTCCCCACAATCGCTGGTCAACCAAACAGCCCCAAAGGTATCCTATAATCCTCTTTGGTCAAACCAAAAGCTCCAAGGGTTCCCACAATCGCTTGGTCAACCAAAATGCCCCAAAGGTATCTATAATCCCTTTGGTCAAACCAAAAGCTCCAAGGATTCTCGCCACCGCTTGGTCACCCAAAATGCCCCAAAGGTATCTATAATCCCTTTGGTCAAAACCTCCAAGGATCCATAAGAATCACTTGGTCCACACCCATTCGGGTTAAACCATCCATAACGAATATTCAAAAACAACAGATAATCAAAAATAACAAAAAAATTGCATCTCACTTTCATGCATAATCTTAAAAATCAAAACACAAAAAAAGCTGCATTAGGCATCGCATACATACATTGCATATTTGCTGGTCATACATGTCAAACGCACCATAGACTGTAATTACTCGACAATTCCATCATTTTCCACATTTGTCCATTTTGTAAATGATCCAACAAGAATAACGCCATTCACATTTTTGCCATATCATAGTCAGTTGTCTTCTAATGTCTTTAGGGTTTTCGTCATTCAGTTGTCTTTAGATTTCTAGTCAAATGTTGTACAAAGTCAGACCAATTTTTACAAGGTAGAGTTTTACTTGGATCACGCCTTGTTACATAGCATCCCAACACAAGCTTAAAACACATAAAAATTCCCAAGTTGTGTGAACGAAAGATGAAACCTACAAAGTGGTCTAGGGTACCTTGAGCAAAAATTTTATCCTGCTCATCCCCCTGTGCGAATGGTTCAAGAATGCTGAGAATTGACAAAAGGACAAGCTCTTCCCCATCCAATTCCCCAAAATAAATAGTGGTTTTCACCACTATCAAAAATCCCAAACACCCTTGATCCCTAAATTCATAAGGATTCATACTACACGTCCCTGAGAAGGATGGGTAGTCATCCCCAAGGCCTAAAGGATCAATACCATTCCAAAGAAAAATCCCAAAAGTTCACCATCAAAATTCCCAAACACCTTTGATCCCCAAAGTCGTAAGGATTCATACTACATGCCCTGAGAAGGATGGGTAGTCATCCCCAAGGCCTAAAGGATCAATGCCATTCACAAGCCAAAAATCCCACAAGCTCAACTTTGAAATCAAAATTCAAAATCTAAATCCTCAAAAAGCAACAATAAAAAATAATAGTGGTTATCACCACTACTCAAACCCCTTGCTCAAGAGAAAAAAAAAACTCAAAATAAATAGTGATTTTCATCACTATATATGAGAGCAAGTATCCCAACAAATTGAACAACCGAAAGACGTCTGAGCTTGAATCCCTAGAATTCTCAACATTTGAAAAACCATTTAGGTGATCCTCATTACGGGTTTGGTGGATAGCCTACCTAGCAATGGCGGTATCCTAAACGCATGACGATATGTCTATCACATTAGCTTTGCATGTGTGTAGACCAATGTTTGCATGTGGACGAGCTAGCTTATGGTATCCTAGATTGCATCGTAGATTAATCCTACTAAATACAACAAAGGAGTTAGTGGAGCTAATTAGGTGATCCTCAGTATAGGTTTGGTGGACAGCCTACCTAGCACTGATGGTATCCTTACGAATACCACATAAACGAACTCAATCGCACACACAAGGATGTGAAATAACTTGGTCAAACTCAAGTCTGATTCGTACCTTGTTCAAAAGTCTTGTAAGATAATGTACAGTCTTGACTAGTTAGTTAAAGCATCTGAGTCTCAGAAAAACCTTAACTACATTCTAAAACAATTGTTGTATATTTCATTACTTACATCACCATCAAAAAATACAAAACAAAAATTACAAATGCAAAGTTATTCCATAAAGCAATCACATAGTACAGAAAGCCAGTAAATCCTGTACAGTCTATGGTGCCACCGCCTGTATACCAACAAATCATTCCATCCATTCCATATGCATACATCTATATCATATAGTTAAAATCATCCATAATCATAATAGCATATGCATACATCAACATAAATAAATGTGCATAAAGAACAATAAACCATGACAAGTATATAATCAAACCAAAAGAGTCATGTATATATATCAAGTCAAAATGCCCTCAGGCTACAATAAGAAGGTCCTCTGACCTCACAAAAACCAAAAACTCAAAATCCCCAAAGCCTAGGGAGTCGGCCACCATGATCACGTAGGATCGGTGCGACTGGAACTACCCCCAGTAGTATGGGTCCTATGGGACCTCTCAGGGTGGCTACTGCCAGCCCTCGCACCCTGCCCACCAACACTACCCTCACCTAGCCCCTGCGATGAGATGATGCAGACTACTCAGTCTCACTACCTCTCATACGGCATGATGAACCACCTCCATCAAGCACAAGCAACTATCCATCGATGCGGACAACCTCTATCTCTAACTCTATCCAATACCGACCCCACTCCATATCTCATTGGTGATACACAGCCAATGCACTATCCCACTATGCCAACTGAGTCCGTAGGAGATCCCTCTCCTGCATTACCTCCACCAAAGCATCTCTATGCTCCTCCTCCCATCTCCGTAGGAGACCCTCCAATCATGCTATCTCAGCATGAAGCCCAACCTCCACATCCCCTGAGACAGCCTGAGGCATGGGCACCTCCGAGATGGCCTACTGCTCTAGCACCCACTACTCCGGGACATCCTATACATTCGGCTGCTCTAAAACCCCCAAATCATCTCCATCATCGATGAAGTCATCGACCTCCACCATGTCAACATCATCAAGTAGAGCCCCCCAACCCTCCATCGGTGCCTCTGCACCCCCACCTCCTACTGCTATAGTATCCATGCCTCCTAGAGGCCCCTCACTCCGCCATCACCACATAATCCACCATCGGTCATACTCTGTAGTCACCCCGACATCGTCCACATTGGGTACATCAATAACTACATCGGACCCCTCACCTAGCTACTCAATGGTAGGCCAGACTAGAGTCTTCTCATCACCATGATGTCGATAGATCAAGGGATCACCAGGAAATCCCTGGTGCACCCCAAACTACCGCATCACCCAAACATATGGGAAGTACTCCTGCTCTATCCCATGTCGCCCAATCAACCATCTACCCTTGCACACACATCGAAGCCACTCTCCAGCCTCAGGCCAGGCTGGACAGTCCCGGTACGACCGCCAAAACACCTACCCTAGCACTAGATGAGAGAAGGCATCAGTATAGTGACCTACGTCACCTGCCCACCATCGACTCTATCCATGCTCCTCTGACCTCCGCCATAAATTGGCATATCCAATTTCTTGATCCACCATCTCACCTCGGGTGGTCCAAGGCAAACCCTACGGCCGCTCCACAGCTATGTGCTGCCACCCCCAACACTGCAAGAGATAGCTGCACCCGATCCCCTTCCACTTTTGATAGTGGACCTCGTACAACTCATCGTACAACTACGCCAATAAAGTCTGACCCCATCTCATAATAAGTGGAGATGATGTAGGACACTCCACCAATGTGAAAACCAACTCAAGCAGGTTCCAAGGGAACCTCGCACCTGAGGAGTCAGGAAGTAGCATATTGGAGATGAGGGTCATGATCAAAGCATGCCTCACCCCTAATACGCCCTTCTCCAGCCACCACCGCACCAGAATACCGCCTATCTGGCAGTCAGCCTCTGCCCTCTCCATAGCCCTCTCCACCCCCCTCTCCACCGTCGGACCAAAACATCATGTCAATACCATTGTCCGTTGGTCACGATGGGTCATCCGGATAGGCAGTCCATCTATCAAAATCCATAGAATCCGATACACATCCTCCAGAGTAACAATCATCTCCCCTATTGGGAGATGAAAAGTGTTGGTGCGAGGATCCCATAGATTGATCAAGGCAGTCAAATATGCTCGATCCCCCACCATAGGCTCTAGACGCATCACGTGCTTGAGCCCAAGGGCATCAAGCCACTCCCAATCCACAACTATCAGGGCATCCCAGGCATCAGAGAAAATAGTCGATTAGCAGTACCGACTCTTCACAACCTGAAACAACAAAATAAAATGAAAAAAGATATTAAGTACATACTTAATATAAACAAAAACATTAAAATAAAACTATACAACAATGACAACATACATGAAAATAACTGTACAATCAACAAAAAACAACAAAAATCATATTAGGGTTTCAACCTTAATGTGAACGCAAAACAAAACAAAAAAATATTAGGGTTTCAACCTTAATATGGCAAAAACAAAATGAAATAAAACATATTAGGGTTTCAACCATAATATGAACAAAAACAACAAAATAAAGCTAAAACCTAAAAACAAAATAAAGCGAACAAACATTTTATATGTGAGTTTTTATAAAACACGCACGAATAAAAAGAGAGAAGGAACATCATACCGGTCTCACCTCGGCTCCTCCACTCGAAGATCCGGTTCTCGCACTCATGATGTCCATGAAATTTTAGCAGCTCCGCTACGCACACTCGCACTCCTCCTCACTGCTCCAAATCGCCAAGAAAAAAATATTGCAAATGAGCCCAAAACCTAGTTTTGGTCCTTATATAGGCTGTTAGGCCTGTAATCATTCCACCCTAGGATGATTACAAAATTGGTATTCGTCCCACCCTGGGACGATTACAGAGCAAGAAATAAAGCAACAAAAACTGCATCCAAAAAATGCACCAAAAATAACAATAAATATTTCGAACAAAGGTGCCTTTGCACCTGACATTCATGGCATGAAAAACCACCATCGAGGTCACAAATACTCACTATCCTACTCCCTAAGAAGGCTAGCATAGCCGGACCACTCCACGGGAAGGAGGATTTTTGATAATTTCTACCCCAATAGGCGTAAAAAAAAGGGTCAAAACCCACCAAAAATAGGTCCGATGGTTGGAAAACTGCAATAAGCGTTCAACGAAAACAACTGAAGGCACCCTTACAAACGTCATCTTGGGTCAAGCGACTCATCACTTTTCTCATTTTTGGTCATTCCCTCATCGATTCGTCGCTTGAGGGGGTAGTCACACTTAGTCACCAATCAACAAATACACACCCAATCAAGGAAATGGCATGCATTCAAAGAATCATTGACAAAGACAATCACGCTCCTGCTTGGGGCAGCAAACAAGCAATAATCACAGGCTAAACAAACACTTGGCATTCTGGAAGCATGAAGAAAAGGTTCCTCGGACAAAAGGTTGTGCCCTTTGCCTATTCATGACTGAACAATGTCCAAGATCAAGTACACCTCACCGAAAAAGGTTACACTTGAGTTAAGCTCCTTAGCTCATTAGAAGCAAGGATTCAAGAATGCGTGCCCTTTCCATACTTGGGGCATCAAAATTTGGTTAGGTTACTGAGAAACCCTAATCATTAAGTGCTTTGGTCATCTATTTTTGCTCAGCACTGCCACACAAGCGCATCCCAAAAAGGGGCATCTATAGACACCAAAACAACACCAATCCGATTATGTGACTACAAGCACTGACCGAATTGGCATACATACCCCCTAGGGCAGCCTCCAGAGGTTAAACAGTGGTCCTAACCACTCCCAAATCAGTTTTGGAAGGTCAGAGGTCAGTTTTGCACCTTTTAAGCACTTTGCTCCCTATTCGTCCCACCCTAGGACGATTAGAATCCTATTCGTCCCACCCCGGGACGATTAGCAACAATCGCTCCAGGGTGGGACGATTAGCAGGTTTGACTGGAAAAAAGTCAAACCTTGACAAATGGCAGCCCAAATCCACCACCTAACTCCGCCTTCAAGGCATGGGATTGCGAGGGAAGGTTTCAAATCATGGAGGCCTCAATCAAGGAGGCCCTAATCAGGGAGGAATCTTCTCTCCCCCAAAAAGGCATAATGAGCCAAGTGGCGCCCTCGCATGTGCATTCAAAGGAGACCCTTAGGTCTATAAAAAGGTGAGCCTCCTCACCCCAAAAGAGAGAGAGCTGGAGCATTTGGAGCAATGAAGTGCTGCCAAACTATACCCCCATTCCTCTTTGTGCTTCCTACATCCCTAATCTCTCTCTTCTGGAAGAGAGGTTATCGGGTGAACACTAGGAATGTAATCCAGATCCAAAAACCCAAGAAATCAGCCATAATCCCACCCCAAACTCATCGACACAACCCCCTAGGAAGTTTTGGACCCATCCCACTTGGATTGGTGTCAAAACTAGGCCCTAAACGGTGGGCGTCCCACCCGCGGTGCCCCCAAACTGCTGCAGTCCTAATCGCCCCACCCCGAGTGATTAGAAATCTGTGCATGGTTTTGCTACTATTCTTTTTGCATTCTTTTATATCTAATGTACTTATGCTATTGTCCAAATTTCATTGCTTTCTGACATGATTTGACCTGGTTTTTGTCATTTTATGCGTCTACTAACCTACAGGGAGTGCCTTCGGATACAAGATAACCTGGGTAGAATATGCCAAATATGACCTTCTGGGTCATCTCAAAATGTTGTTTTTAGTCTAACCACAAGTTTGCGTTTTGGGGGCTAGGACATTTGCAAGGTCACTTTTTGCAGGTTTTGCGACAGTCCCCAACGTCCCACCCTAGAGTGATTAGAAATATGTGCATGATTTCCTTACTATTATTTTTGCAATATGTCCTAGATGATATCCTAATGCCTCTATTAAAGTTTGAACTCATTCTGACATGATTTGATGATCGTTTTATTATTTTATGTATTAACTAGCTCGTAGGGCGCCCCTATCACATACAGGAGAATCTGGGTAGGATATGCAAATTCTGAGCATCTGGGTAGTCTTAGAATTACATATAATGCCTAACCCATGAGTTTTAGGTGATTTGGATAAGCATAGGTGGGACATTGGAGTGCTCACTTTGGAGAGGCCCCCGACGGGCAAACGAGCATAACGGGGCCGTCCGACGTCGCTTCGATGCAAAATTAGGTGATACCAATTCTAGAAGTTGTCCTTTACATTTATATATCATTCTGTAATCGATTTATCAATCTTATCACTGATATCCCACAAGCGCCCATTGGAGGCCTTGGGGATTGCATGTTTTTCTAGATACGCATATGCTATTAACGATTTGTTGTCTTTCTATGCATAGGATCTCACCACCAAGAATACTAGAGGGGCAGCAAGGAATGATGAACACATGGACACAAGCGGTGACAACTTTTAGCCCGCCCACTTCGAATGTGGGCACGCGGAAGACGCTGGAAGCGTACCGTTCGATCTTGGAAGCGTGGCTTCTTTCGGGCATCCATTAATGTAACAAATTGTATCAAATGTTCTGAGCCCTAGAGGGGGGATGTATTGTAATCATATTAAAAGCAATATCAATAAAGGAGGCCCCACTTTGTTTGCTCACATCTCGTTTCTGCGTCATTTCCTTCATGCATTGCTCATCGCATTCGTAGGACTTAGCATCTATATCTATTTTTGTTTGCATCATATCGGTACGCCATTTTTCTGCATGCTTTCACTTAACATGCAATAAAATATGATAGAAAACTTGATACAATGCTATAGAAATACTCATATAAGAAATCTCATGAAAATTACAATGCTCCTCTCATGGAGTTTGCAACTCCTCCATTATAGAAAAATGAAGCTACATTGTGTCTACTACTACTCTCACCTTTTCACTCCTAAAAACTACACACAATCACTCACAATGAAGCCTTTATATAGAAATATAGATTCCTTGCCTCTTACGCAACCCTAAGACTCATGTACATGTGGACTACATACACATTTACATCATTGCACATTATAACACTTGTCTCCTAATACAATCCTAATCTAAATATGTACCCATGAAGGTACATTACTAAAGAACCAAATGATGTAATATTCATATTTTCCAATAATTGGTGAGCCATTTGGTTTGAGCTAACATGATGAAAGTATACTCATATCAAATAAAGTCATGGATTTTCAAATGATATCTATATAAGATGAGGAGCTATTTGGGTTAAGGTATAATTGTCTTGCCATCTAAGGAGAAAACCATTTGATTTTTCAACCAATAATTGATGCACGATAAAGTTGGCTATTTGAATTATCGATAGATGTATCTTGTTAAAAACATGGGCCATCTAGTATAATGTAATTTCCATATGGAAGTCATTATAATTGTAGTATGAATTAGTGTATTGATGTTTAAAAGCAAGATAGTGGTGCTTTATGCCATTTAAATGAGGTGGTCCTTTTGCAAGTTAGTTTGCATTTTATTGAAGTTGTCAAATAAGAGGTATGTTATAGTGACAATGCTATTGATACACAAGAGGATGTTGACGATTCATATAAAATAAAATATGTAAGAGTAAATATCATGATTTTTGATGGGATATTGCAATTTATGAATTATCTAAAACAAAAAACCATCTAAGGTAGAGTTAGTGAGGTGTTGAAAAATTATGAAGGTATACTCGCTAAGTGCATAAGCATCGTCTTAATAAGAGAAGTAAACATGGTGTATAACATAAGTGGTCTTTTTATTAAAATGATCTATTTCTGAGTATATTGTGGGCCACATAATGGCCATGCAACGTATGTATTTTATCATATTATGATGGGTCATTTGAAATTTGTTCACATGCATCCCATCTAAAGTGAAAATAAACAATTCATAGGGTAGTCTAAGTGAGGACCATATGATAACACTATGATCAAGTCAAAGTTGTAGGCCATCTAAAAGATGCATGGCTGATTTGAATAAAGTGAAAACATACTATAAGCAATGTCAAAGGTAAGTTAAGTCCATATAATATTCAAAAGAACATTGTCTAAAAGTATATGCCATCTAGGCAAGGATATCAACTTGGTAACCAACTTAGTTATGACATCTAACATGTTCTAAAGAAGTGAAAATAAGCCAACTATTGGAGGTCATTTTCACATGGCAATGTTCTTCACGTTAGGCACAATAGCATTTGATAGTAAAGGCACCACCATATTCAATATTGATATCTAACTAATATTCTAGAAGTTTGTGTCAATAACTCATCATCCACAAGGCTTTGTCAATGACACTGATTCTAAAGTACTTGAATAATTATAATATTGTAGGCTAGAGGAAGATCATAAAAAAGGTGAGCTAAAATTTTAAGAGTCCAATAGGAAGGTTATGATATCTACACCATACTAGAGTGCTTGAGATGTGTCAACCCAAATATTTTTATGGAGAATAAAAATTGGAGTTTTCTATTTAACATTGTAGGAATAAGGTGTTCATACTAATTGACATTGCATAAAGCATACAAGAAAGAAAAAATGTTGAAGGTCTTCCCTGCTACATGAATTGTTCACATATTGGTGAAACAATATAAGTTAACATACAAATGGAATGTGTTGTTTGATTGGCAAATATCAATAGAGGATGTGTGTTTGAATTTGCTCAAACCTAAATTCAAACCTTTGATTGATAATATTCAATGATTATGATTTTTTCTTACATAATTTAATTGAGTCATTTATTTGATGTAAACAAGTTGCTTTCTTTGTTTCATATGCATGGTGGGGTGCATTTAAATTTCAATTATCTCCTTTCAATTATTGAAATGATGTTTGGGAGTACAAGGTCTGATTGTACCTCATTTTGGAATTAGTGGATAAGAAAAAGTTGCAATTTTGGAATATAGTTTTTTTGACGATTTGAAAGAAATAAATTTGAAAATTTCAATTTGGCATATTGGATTGTGAGCATATATTTTTATTTGGATTTTGTTTTGTTTTATTTTTGTGATTGGAGGTACATATTTGTTTTATAACTATACATGTATATCAACTCTTTAAAAATCTCTTTTCAAGCCAAATACTACCAAAATGGTAAATTTTTAGCTTCGTAAATATTGAAAATGGTTGCTAATATTCCAAAGAGGTGGTTGTCTGATTTGTAGTTGTTAAAAGGTGAAAACCATTCAAATTGAAAAAAAAAAAGTTAAAAATTCACCTTGAGTTCAAATATCTATGGGAAGTGTTCTCAAGCACTATGCAAATATATAACATGGATGCTAACAAATAAAATAAGTTTGACAAACCTAACAAAAAATTTCATTTGATCATAATTTTTGGCATGTATGACGAGATATAGTTGTATATTTTGATGCAATAACCACTAAAGACACATAGGAAAAACTTAGTATGGTGTTTGAAATTAGAATATAGAATTAGATTCTATACCTATAAAGTCAATTACATTACTTAGATATGAAGAGTGGTGAGAAGTTGGAGGTTTTCCTATGGAAAATTGTAGAGTTTTTGCTTCAAGAGTTAGGCAAAATAGTGAGTTATGATATGCTTGTTCTTGTTGTACTTTAAGCAATGCCACTTGTGTTTAGTATTTTTGTGACAACCTTGAATGTTACTAACTATATTCTAACCTTCAATATTTTTGTGAATTTGCTTTAATATGAGGAAGCAATTTGTAAAATGAAGATTAAAAGATAAACATGCTCTAGTGTTAAGAATCTATCCTAACATAACCATAATTATGTAATTATCTTGTGTTTGTGTATGTTGCACCTTGGGTGCATAGTGCATGTGGGCCCATTATGATGTAATCATTACTTTTATTGTAAGCAATAGTTATGATGTACCTGTTACTTTATTGTAAGTAGGAGTTCGTAGCTCAGGTCCCCTCTTGCATGTGGAATGACCCTTGAGCATTAGGATTAGGGTAAATAAGAGTCTATTTTTAGGCATGGGTGGGAGTACAAGGTATATCATATATTTCTTGTATTTTATTGGAGCTCTACTTCCTAGGAGGTTGCTCCCTCAAAGAGCCCTACAATTTCTATCTCTCTTGATTAATATAAGTTGTATTACCTACTTCCTAGGAGGTTGCTCCCTCAAAGAGGCCTACAATTTCTATCTCTCTTGATTAACATAAGTTGTATTACCAGTCAATTAATTTCTTAAGCACTTCAATTGTGGTTATACTTATTTTTATTAAAATGTTCCTAATAAGTGTTATTAGAGCTATTTTCAAGGTCGTGTTCCACAATAGTAAGAACAATTTTTATCCTTCAATATATTTTTCTATTCTATTAATCTTTTAGTTTGCTCATTTTCCATTAGAAATATTGTGTACAAAAACCATGATTTTTTTTCTATTTTTAGTGTATTAGGTTAGAAACCTTGTGCTAAGGGTTCTAAATCATCATCAAGAGGCTATCATTTTTGGCTAAGCTATATTGCCCATAAATCATCTAGTGAAGTGAGGGGTGCATAGAATCCAATACCCATGCAACACACATACATGGCTACGAGTTCCCATGTACCCTTGGGTATTTAGGGGGACCCCCTAGGAATAGGAGAAGCCTTCATACATAGAAATATATCAATTATTTAAGTTTTGTGGTGCATCGATAAGTGGTTAACCATAGGAAGTTACTTTCATAGTACTCTTAAAATGGATAGTGTGGCTACGAGTATGGTGGAACCCTCCATAGTTAGAGCTTTGAGATATTGGGTCAACCAATGATCATGATCAATGATTAAATATCAGAGAGCCCATAATATCAAACATACCTTGGCTTAAAATATTCATATTGAACTCATTTTCAATCCCTTTCCTATCAAAACCAAAACCAAATTTGAACACACTATAGAGGAGACTGCTCCTATCATAGTCTAATGATGCCTAGAATATTTATTATGATAGTCTAGAGAATATATAGTTGATAATATAAAGAATATACAATTTAATAGTATAGAGAATATAGAGTTGGCAATAAGAACAATAGGTGTTAATTTCTAGTCTAATAGTACAAAGAATAACCTATTTGATAGTTAGAGTAGCTAACTACTAGAAACATAGAGAAGTTAGTTATTAGTAGTAAAGAGTACAAAAAGGCCATTAGTCATAATTTTATAATATAGTCCATTATACTCCTCTTTTTGAGCTAATAATTTTGATATATAACTCCCATAAGTTTTTTGGAGACCCTAAAGTGCCTAAAAATTGCTAGAGGTACTGGAGCTTCCCAAGAGCTAGAGCAATAAGTGAAGAGGTGAGACAAGTGGAAATCCAACGACTAGAATTTTATTAGACATTATCTAAACTAGATAAATTGGATAAGTTGGATGACCTTGAGAGTTTCTTAATAGACATAAATTCCATATATGAAATGCTAGTAGTAAATGCATCAAGGAGTCACAAGGGTAGGTTCAAGGGTATATCATGAATATCTCTTATTATTAATTAGAGAATACCCAAGCTAGACTTCCTAATATTTTATGGAGAGGACCCAATCAATTGGTTGTACTAGACCAAATAATATTTTGCTCTTCATGATGCTCCCTATCATAAAAGGCTTAGAATTACATCTTTTGACCTCAAGAATAAAGTAATTTAAAGGTACCAATTGTCAGATAATATGCATTCACATATCACTTACGATGATTTTGAGACCAAATTATTCACCCATTTTGGACCTAGTGAGTATGAGGATTTCACTAGATCCCTCACAAAGTTAAGATAAACATCTATCCATGATTACTAAATATTGTTTAAAATTTGAAAAACCATACTAGAGGACTAATTGTAGAGTTCTTCCAAAGTTATTTTGTTAGTGGATTAAAGGTAGATACCCATGTTGAGGTAAAAATGTTCAAACCAAATCACATGATGGTACAAAGTGAGTTGAAGATAAATTCATGGTACAAAGGCATACTTTTAAACCTCCACATGCTTAGACCTCGCTTCCATATAGGACATCATAAAACCTAGGCAAAAAATCACCCCTAATAAAATATATTACATAAGAATAAATGGAGGTACAAAGGGTATAAGAACTATGTTACAATTGTGATGATAGAACTATGTTACAATTGTGATGATAAATACTATTTGGACCACAAGTGTGTAGAATAGAATTTGTATTTACTCAATGTGGGTGAACCTTCCTTCAAAGAACCACATGAAGGGGAGGGCCATAGATAAGAGCAACCTAAAGAGCCAAAACTTATAGACCAACTACCTAAAATACCGGTACATGTCTTAGCTAGAATTTCTAATCCCTAGACCATAAAAGTGGTAGGGCATTTCAAGGGCCAATGACTCATAATACTCATTAATTCGGGTAGTATCCATAATTTTATTGATTCTTGGGTAGCCAAAAATTAGAATGTTGTATCTACTATTACAATTAATTTGAAGTCATGATGGCAAAACTATGTAGAAATATAAAGGTGATCATGAGTGACTATAAACTCAGGGCATACATGTTTACCCTTCCCTTGGGAGATTGTGATATTATGTTGGAAATTTAGTGACTTCATACACTAGGTGTAGGTCCAAAATTTTTGCACCCCTTTCTCCTAGGCTAATGGATCTACGCTTGAAAGGGGAGGGAAAATGAAGGATCTACACCTCGGATGGGAAGTGCTTCTATTGCACTCTTTTTGATTTTTTTTAACGAATTGGGTGGGGTTCACCAGGAAAATATTGCTATGGCAGTTTTCATTCCTAGGTGAGGTAGTGTTTTGATTTGATTGTTTTGTCTCACATACAACCTAGGTTTGGCTAGAATGCAATTTCTACCTAGCTAGATGTAATTTTATATTCAATGAATACAAGGGCAAATAGATTTTAATCTAAGAAAGCTTTGTAAATATAAACAAGAATGCAATGATGCAAAGATGAATGTTTTGGGTTTTTGTAAGTTTTTCTATGATTTTTAAATGCAAGTTATCCAATGCGATTAAAGCCTATGTTTTTGGGTTTCTTTTCTTTTTATGATTAATTACAGATTCTTACAGATAAAAAAATATAAATTTGACAGTGAAAGAAGGAATTTTGAGCACTTACATAACCCGAAAGTTTGATTTTTATGAAATTAGATGCACTGTATGAAATTAGATGTAGACAGGACGAAATTGGATGTACGATTTCGTCTGACGAAATCAGATGCATACGATTTCATTGAAAACCTGCAATTTCATAGTAGAACACTAGATTTTGGATATAGGGAAGGGGGATATGCATAGGCCACAGTAGATCATGGTATGTGATAGTCAAATACCCTCGGTTCTTTTAGCCAACTATGAAGAAAGTAAAAAGTTGATTATTCTAATCATAAAATGAAAAATTCTAGATCTAGCAACAATATAGATTTATAATATGAAATTGTAGAAATTAGAAGTGCTATGTTGTTGGTAATGTAAAATGAAATATGTAGAATGCAAAATTTTACCCCCAAAGGGACACAAATATGAAACCGTATGCTAAGCACGAAATCATATGCAACCAAATTTATCCAATAGCTAGTTCTGTGAAGCAGATGATAAAATCAAACATAATAGGGATAAAATCATATGTAATTGATTTCATACAAATAGTGAGAAAATACAGTAAAAATTAAGTAAAAGTGAGATCTGAGTCAACTAAAAGTGATGCCATGGTTGTATCCTCCCTGGATGATTATTTGATAGCGATATCTCCAACTACAACCTGCAAAAAATCTCCAAAACTCCTTATCTTTTCCAAGATCTTCTACAAATATCATCAACTAGACTGATTACTGTGGATCTAAGGGATTAAAATGGTTGTTTCTATTCGAGGGATCAGGTGAGTGGCAAAAAAAGTTAGGTTCTTGGGTCAAATTAAGCTTTGGCTTGATATAGACAAAATCGGATGTATCCGATTTTATTAGATCATCCGATTTTGTTGGGAGGCTGGCGATGCCCAGATTAGATTCAAAATCCAATCTAGGTATCTAAATTAGGTGCACATGGGATTTAGATGAAATAAAATTCATTCAATTTTGTTGGATACATTTGGTTTCATCGAGATCATCTGATTTTTTCAGAGGGAGTACTATTAAGTTATTTTTTATATTTTTGGTACGAATATCGAGGTAGGGTTTTTTGAGGGTGATTTACATGTTATTAGGATAATTGTGATACCTTAATAACATTAATAATTTGGAGGTGTGTCCAAATTTGACCCTCTTTAGCGCATTTATGAGCACTAAATGCATTAAAGAGGGTCAAATTTGGACACACCTCCAAATTACTAATGTTATTAAGGTATCACAATTATCCTAATAACTAAATACGTTAAAGAAAAGTAGTGAAAAGGTATGGTATTTTGCAAAAAAATTCAATTTTCATTTTATAGTTATTATCAGGGATACCCCCTTCGAGTTTTGGAAGAAATCCATGATTTATTGCAAAACTCAAAATTTGAGGTAAAAATAGGGTATAAATTAGAAATTAGGGCAAAACCCTAATTCATTTTTCTTTCTTATTTTAGTCGATTTTGCTTTGGATAAAATGAAAAATTTCCACCATAGAGCATCAGGCAAACCTGGTTTGCATCAGAAGTGATGGTAGTGGTGGTGCCATATGGGTAAGTGATTCTATCCATTTTGAATTTGATTTTTTTGTTAAATTTTTAGGATTTTAGGATTTTTATTGTGGCATGTCGTCACACGGCTGTAGCAACAAAATCTCATCATCGCAACAAAATTGGACGTTCGAATTCATCGAAAAATATGTCTAATTTTGACAAAATCAGATGTAGCGACGAATTTGTATGTACGATTTTATATATTTAAGTCTTTTTTTGGCAATTTCAGACGTACGATTTTATTTTCATGCATCCAAATTTGCAGATTTAGACGTACGATTTTATCTTTGTGCATCTGATTTTGTACTTTAGGTCCAATTTTGGACATTAAGGCAGATTTTATCATTTTTATTATTTTTCTTGTGTAATTTTGTGACTGATTTGTGCATTATTTTTGTTTCTTTTGTAGAGAGGGACCATTAAGGGTCGTGAGTGGCACCATACTAGCTTTGAAGGTTGGGTGGGAGCTCTCAGTGTAGATGAGAGAGATACTATCACTGTAGTGGGGCTCAATTACGTGGTGAATAGACCACATATAGAGGTAGATTATAGTCTACTCACAACATTGGCGAAGCACTGGTATCATAGCTTGTTGATATTTCAATTACCGACTAGGGAGATGACTCCTATGTTAGAGGACGTATGGAGGATTTTGAGAGTGCCCATTAGAGGGCAATATGTATACCAATTCTTAGCCTAGGGTCAAGCCATGTAGAGTTTGACAAGAGACCCATCATTGGTGATTGAGAGGAGTGGAGTGAATATTGATCACCTGATAGCGACTGAGGGGGTTTCTACTTTAACAATGGTACTATTAGAGATTGTGGGTGGATTATTGCTATGTCATCAGAGCAATAAACATTACTATGGGGGTTAGTCGAGGTTCTGGATGACATGCAAGATTTCCAAATATGGTTTGTATGGGGTCCCTATATCTCATGTCACTTGTATCGTACCTTGTTTAGGATCGTGTACAAGAAGGATAGCATTTTGGTTTTGACTTCATTCTTACAAGTGCGGTGTTGGAAGCACATTGCGATGAGGAGGTCCAAGGGGTTTCCTCTATAGTACATTGAGGATGGACGACCCCCAGTATTTTGATGGGATCCTTTGGTTGGTTGGCTTCGAAGGAGAGATGGCATAGAGGAGGCCAGATGGTATTGGATGAGTTGATTATGGTATGTATTTGTTGGAGACCCTAGAGGGGACACTATGGTTGGTAGGATGATCAAGAGGAGTTGGCTCGTGTGAGGTGAGTGCGATGGCTTTATATGGAGTGAGGGAAGATAGAGCATCATCATGTTGATCGGGTACTACATTAGTTCTAAACAAAACTTATCTAGTTATACACATGCTTAATCTTTACGGATGCCACTTCGTTGCAGTTGAAATATCCACAAGAAGAGATTGGCCAGATCTCAAGAGTTTACCTTTTGTATACTCCCTCTCCTTCCCGAGATCCTAGTATACGACAGGGTTTTTTTAATACCAGGGCCCATATCACCTGGCATTTGAAACACTTATCTTCCCTATAGCGTATGCATATTGGGTTTTTATGTAAGTTCACTACCCTGAATTACATCACGAGTTTACCATCTTCCTGGTTAAACTCCAGAAGTCTTACCATGCATAAGCCCATATCATTATGCATGTGCCCATAAGAGCTTCTACCCATGAAACTAGATATGTTTCCTAGGAATTAAGCCCATTTCATAATTCCTATGTCACCCGATTCTTTTTACGTACCTGGGTGCTAGGCAAAACTTGTCAGGATGTGAGCTCATAAACCCTCAACAACCTTGTTGTTTGGGATTAAGAATGTCCACCCACATTCTTAATTAAGTTGTCTTCCCAAAACTAAATTTTCTTCATCCGAGCTTAACATAGTTTCACTGAAGATTTTTTTTTAAATACATTATTAATTTTCTAGTAATATCACCATATAGATAATTTTGTTTAAACGTCTAAGTAGTTAACAAATATACATTTAATCAAACATCTAAATAGCTATTAAATATACATTTCCCTAACTAACGAATTTTGCAAGCATAACCTGAAGATTATATAAAAGAGTTTATAATCCTACTAATATGCCACCTTGAGGATATAATACCCAAAATAGTTATTACACATATTAGGATGCTAATCTAGATAAATATCAAACTCACTTTATCTTTACCTACCTAATAAAGTGAAAGTCAGCCTATGTATAACGTATTGGTTTCCCCAGTTATTAAGTCTTGTGTGAATTCGAAAGGAAAAACAAATTAAGATTCTATATAAATTTTTATAGGTCATGAATGTAAACTTAGGTTGCTAAGACAAATATGAATCCTAAAGATAATTCAAACATGGTTCAAATTTCAAGAAAATAGTCATTATCCAATTAAATATTATCTTCAAAACCTTGTTTTTATTGAGCACTATCATCTATTTAAAATTCCTATCAATTAACATATCAATGGAAGTATATATATATTTTTATTATTACTTTACCCTTAGTTTAACTATGAGATCACATATTAAAATGCCCTAAAATACTCTAAATTCTTAACATAAATAAAATCATAACTACTTAACTTTTGCCTTCATTTCAATTTTCTTCCTTCGTGTTTCACTAAACAAATATTACATTACACACTAAAACTAAAAATATTTTCAAACACAGGTATTCTTAAATTTTAAGAGTCTTCTTTTTAGAGGGGAATTTTGGTTTTCCCAAGACTTCATTAAAATTTTCTACCATACAAAACCTACTTTGGGTAAATTCAACACGACATTATTTATGGTCATAATTTGAGGAGACAAACTAGCACAACCAGTGATGTCCGGTCTTATTTGGCTACCTTCCTTTATGAAGCTCAACACACATGCACTAATTCTACGTTCATTACCAAGCTCCGTTCAGATGCTCTATCTTTCCTAAGTTTCATTATAATGCTTTAAAAGAACAAAAATGTTGAATGAACTCTATCATTTTATTTCGTTCTTCTATAACGCTTTCCTACTTGTTCTTATAATAAAAGTTTCCTTACAGGTTTAAAAATAATTTTTGAGATGCAAGCTCTCACTAAAAACAACTTTGCAGACCATGAAACCAGCTTGGTGGTCAATTATTTACTCCCATTCATTGCTTATAAAGTTTAAAGAAAATTGTATACAAAGAATCCATTTCACATGCCCAAATAACTTGTATACAACAAAATCACATTTTTTTTCAAGCTGACAATGGAAAACAAGGAACATTACCTAAACTGATATAATGAAACACTTTTTAGATTTGCACTTACTCCTTTTCCAACCAAGCGAAACCATTTTCATGTTTATACATAACACTATAAGACTAAACGTCTACACAACTGATTATACAACTCGCTTTTAAAAGCTATTAACACAAACTTTATTTGGACAATTTATCTTATATGGTTTTGGCTCACTATAACCATAATACCTTTATTACATTACTAACCAATGAAATTAAATGTCATAGCACCATAAACTCAAAATATTAAGCCATACCTCAGGATAAAATAGAATTTCGCTTGTATTTATTTTAAAATAAAATTAGTATAGAAGAAAAGAAATTTATATCTAATTTGGAACATGTTAGATCAAAAGCATTTTCTAGTCTCCTAGAATCCATACAAAAGAAATATTTCTCTTCAACATACATTACTCTTTTGCCTTTACACTTACAAGTGTTTCTATTGAAAAAATATTTTTATTTTTATCTTCAAATCCCATAATGAAAACTGAAGAACAAATTAAAACTCTGGTTTGAATTCCTGATCCATCATAAAATAGTGCTCCCAATGTCCGACTGGTGAAAGCTATAATTCTTTCCTTACAGGTTTCCAGCTTGGCCAATGTCGGAGCAGTCATATAGCTTGAATGCAGCTATCCTATTGCCTATTTAACATGCATGTATTTGAAATTATGCTATTTTTTTATTTTCCATATAAATTTTCTTTAAAAATCAGATTCCTTAAATTCTATTCAACTTAATTCAAGCATCCACAACTACAACTGAATTGTTTCACCATTAATTTATTCACACACATTATATATCTGGTTTATCACACTACTTACTTTCCTGTGTTCACCTCACAAAAAACTCCTTCACAAGCTCATTCTCTTCTGCTATCTCCGCCCTTGTTCTTCACGTCCGATCCAAGATTCCCCATTACCACTGTCATCCCCTGTTATCTTTTTTCTTTCTTTTTAAAAGAAATACATCCCACCATTGAGGAGAAAATCTATCAAGTCCGCATGGTAGTGTCCTCCATTGGCCTGCCAAGTGGTGAGAAAGTGCCACATCCGCTTATAAGCTTCTCTTGGTTCATTTTAATTTTATATGTTTTTATTCCTTAATTTTGATACATAAATTCAATTAATATCATTTCTTCCTTTTAGCATTCATTTCATTTAAGTGGTTATGATATTTTTATTAATTTTAAAATACTTCATATCATATTTAGTTATAATTATTTTATTGTTTATTTTATTATTTTAATTATTATTTATTATATATATATATTAACTAATTTTTAATTCTCAAAATTAATATATTCCCTATATATATATATATATATATATATATATATATATATAATGTTTTTATTATTTTATTATTATTATTTTTTATATATATTTTCTTCCATCCATTTGAATCATGCAACCTATGAGTGCACCTACATGATGTGCAACTACATGCACCGCTGGTGGATGCATTACCTTATGGATTCTCAGATCCATATTATGGCAAACAATCCATTGCTCATCATATCTTTGGACTTACCTTAAGCTGGAAATATTTTTTATTGAAGAGAACTCAGCTCCAAACGGCCTTTTAGAAGACAACACCTGTTCCTGCATCTAGAAAACATATTAGTAGTACCTTGTCCCAGAAGATAGTATAACCAAAATACTAAGCTCAGCTGCTGGGTTGTTATAGTGGTTGCTCTACGAGTGGAGAATGACAGTCTGAGGAGTTATATCACCATTCAGATGACTTACATCCAACAGTTGGAGGTACAAATTTCATAGGTGTAGAGCATTATGAGCAAGGCTCAGACATAGTTGGCTAGGATGCAGGGACATAGATCATCGCAACAGACAGTATCACGATCACATCCTTTGAGGAGCATGGCTTCTGGCCAATTCTCAGGGAGTAGTGCATTATAGAGTGCATTATTGGCAACACAGGCATATGCTACCTTAGCAACATAGTGGATGATATTCTATTAGATGCTGTATTTTTAGTTAGTGCTAGAGGGTTAGAGAGTTCCATTACCTTTCGAGTTAGTTGCTCCTAGTTGTTCAATATCAGATTCAGTATCTGGGACCCCTCAGTTTCATGAGCCCAGACCACCTCCAGGTGATGACACCTAGAGTTCTAGGGGTTCTAGGGGATGATACACTAAGCTAGTTTTTGCAATATACCCCCTAGTGATTGAGTATACTGATGTTTTGATTGTGGTATACCAATCGATCAATTGTTTGTATATTTTGATGACATATATATACATATGCTTATGGTATGTTTATGTGTTTGATGATGTGCGATGTAATTGTAATTTGTTTTTGGTGATCTACATAATCATGCTTTTAATTCTTGTTTTTTATGGTTTTTGATGTTCATTTTCTCATGCTTTAATCAAAATATCATTGTAGTGTAGTAAAGTAAAATTTGAAGTAATTGATGTTTGTGATTTAGTATGATTGAATTTTTTGAAAAAAAAGAGTACTTGTGTTTGAAAATATACCCTTACGATTTTTATCAATTAGCAATAATACCTCGAAGATGTGTGCTTGTTTATGACTATTTATGGAGGTTGTTTGCTCTCTTTAGTCGTGAAGCAGATCTTGTGTGAGGTTTTGTTATATTGCTAACCTCGAAGGGTTATGATCTTAAAGTAGTTTGGAATGTTAATTGATTGAAAGTAATGTAGTTGATGCTAAGTAATGTGTGTGACTTTGAAGATTAATTTTGTTTTTAATCTTAAAGTAATTTTTTAAACAATGATAATAATAATCAAGCATGATAAATTTGGATAAAAGACTTGTGCCAGGCATAAAATTCCTAAATAGATTTTTATTAGGGTTGTTTCATGCCATCATCGTGAACTCAATTTTTAATTGTTATAATAGACTATGTATGATCAAAATGCATGATTTGATGAATGATGAGTGTCCATGAAATGAAAATTGATATATTAATGATAAGTAATATATAAAAATGTAAGGGTAACTATTTTTTAGGATCAATTCCATAGGCTAGTAGTCATACAAATCCATGATGAGATGATGATGTTTGCTAATCAACCTTCAAGGAGAATTTTGGTTATTTCAAAGATAGTTTCAAATTTATCAAGAACCAGTGTGTGATTTGTGCATTCATTTTCCATCTTGATTTTAGTTATGATACACAATCTCACAAGGATCAAAGGTGTCTGCTAATGAAGTTTATTTACCAATTTTGAGTAAGGTAATGATGCAAGCCAACTTTAAGAACCAATGTGTGTGCAAATGATGATTTCATTTACCATGATTGTATGCATTCAGTTAGACTTAACTACTAGGTAATACAAGCTACCAAAAACTAGCTAATCCACAAGTTGACATTGGTCTATACAAAATAAGATCGTTAATATGATAGACATGTCTCCATGCATAAAGATACCACCATTTCCAAACCAACTTGATGCCACCTAACCTATAATGAGTATCACCCCATGGTGTTCAAATAATTAAGGAATTCCAGGGATTCAAGCTCATTACCCCCTTCTTTTCTGTTGACTTCTTTGGGTAGGGATTCTTGTTCACTTTTTATTTTTTGAACAAGGGGACTTTATTGCTTTGTAGTAAAAAGCATTTTTATTTTACTCTTTTTTTGCTTTTTTATTTTTCCTAATTTTTCTTTCAAGGGATACTTTTTCGAATTAGAAAAAGAGCAAGGGATTTTATTTGGGTAGAGAGGAGCTTGTCCTTTTACTAATTTTCAGTATTCTAAACCATGTGCATAATAGGATACCAAGGGAAACCTTTCACTTAAGGTTCTAGGACTACTATGTAGTGTTATCTTCCCTTGTGCAAAATCAATTTTAATATGTATAAGTAATTCTTGGTTCAAAAAGTGGCAAGATCAGTTATCGAAACTTCAAAATTTATTTAGTGAAGCAATAGTGTTTTTGGTTCAAGAGAGATTTATAATCAATACTTAAGAATCAAGATTTTATGAAAAATGTGAGTTTTGTGAGTAGTTCAAGATAATATTTGCATTCTCCCAAAGTAAACCAAAATTAACTATGAATTTTGACAACATCGATCAAACAATAACAAATGGATGCAAGCATATGACATATGAAATTGAGTTCCTAAAATTATGGTTTTTAATTTGGATAAGTAGATGTGATAAATATAATTAATTGATATATGATTTGAAATATGATAATTTTAAATTAAATGCAAGAAATACGATTACAAAGTATTTACAAGTATGTACAATGATGAGATCGTTTGCTATTATGCATAATATCATTTTAGGTGCATTATATTCATGGATTCCTTAAGATATTTTCCATCTAAATTTGCCAATTGATATGCACCAAATCCAAATTTTGCAGTAATAATAAATGGTCCATGGCTGGTCCCATGGGGTGCCATTCACTCCTATGAAGTCATAGTCTACGGGAATATTTCCTTTTTTTTTAAGGGTTTCTTCTATCTGATTCCCATGACTAGATGTAGCTCTAGTTTCCTGCCCTTCAGCAGATAGACCTGTTTCATATATTTCTTGTGAATCTTGAGGTGTTGCAACTCTTGCTTGCCTTCTTGATGAAGAGGGCTTTGTGGTGACATGTTTTCTCCATGTGGATGGATATGTAGCATTCTCGTCATCCCTATGTGAAGAATGAGTTTTAGAACCTTCTTTATGTCCATGTGAAGAGGAGGCCCTTGAATATTCATCACGTCTTTGAGATGTTTCTATGAGTTTATAGGAGGCCCTTGAGGTCTCCTCATGTCTCCTTGATGAGGATGGATATGAAGCCTATTTTTATCTATGTGACTTTGTTCCATGATGTGGTTCCCTAGTTGGGGTTTCTCGAGGAGATCCCCCAAGGGTTGAGTTATCACCCCTTAGGCTTGTGGAGCTACATCTCATGGTCTTACGGGTAGGTCATTCAATGTTACTACAACTCCGCCTATGGGTATGAGTTACTTTAGTATCTCCCTCGGTATCATACTGAGGGTGTTTACTTCTTGTTTTGACCATGTCTATGAATTGATCTTTTAAGTTACAATTTAGGAATAGCCACACAATACCAAACAAATGTTTATCTTGATTATCGATTTAAGAGTGCCCTAAACTATTTGGTGTGTTTTTATGTGTTTTTCTTTCCAATTTGGTTGGAATTTTCCTTTTAAATCATTTTGAGCATTTGTATTTTTTTTATTTTATTTTAGAACTAAATCACCAATCTCAAAATATCGAGTGTGGAATTTCTTAGAGTATGATATTTTGAGTTTATCTTGATATTAGAAAAGGTGATCTAAGGCATTTATACACTTTTCATCTAATAATTCCAATTGGCTTAATCGTCCAGCACGATATTCATCTCCTACTTTAGCATTTTTAAGTAAAAGACCTAAATAAGGGACTTCAAGCTCAAATGGAAATATGGCTTCAGTACCATAAACTAAGACAAAGGGTGAAGCACCAGTAGGGGTTCGAACACTAGTTCAATAAGCCCATAGTACTGGATAAAATTGATTATGCCAGTATCAACTTGATTTATTAACCAATATTTTTAAGATTTTAATTAAAGTTTTATTAGATGCTTCAGCTTGACCATTGCCTTATGGATAATATGGGGTAGACCATCTATGTTGAATTTTATATTTAGCATAAAGCTTTTTGACGTCTTTATTTTTAAAACATGTTCCATTATATGAAACAAGTATGGATAATTTTATTAAAAATGAATTTTAAGACTTGGGTTCCTATATAAGAAGCTAATGACATAGCTTCTACCCATTTTGTAAAATATTTTGTTACGATAAAATGGATTTATGGTCATCTTAAGAAATCGGATTGATTTTCCCAATAATGTCTAGACCCATTTTGAGAAATGCCAATGAGAAGAACTAGCTTGAAGTTCTTGGGTAGGAGCATGAACAAGGTTTGCATGCTTCTGATATTTATCACATTTAGGTACATATTCATGAGCATATTTTTCCATGGAGGGCCAAAAGTATCCCATTCTTAGGAGATTTTTGGATATGGCATCACCACTAAAATGACCTCCATAAGATCCATCATGAACTTTGTTTAGAGTTAATGAATGATGGTAGTAGCATGATCATCATTCAACTCTAAAGGTATAAGAGAAGCAACGACTACATTGTGTTCGTAGAATGATTACTGGTACATGGGATAAATTCTATAGTAACTTTCTCAAATAAAGAAATAAGTTTCAAAATGTATTCTTTATAAGGATGGAGCTTCTCATATCGAGTTTTGTAAATATCATTAACCTGATTCACCATGGGTTGTGACTCTCCAAAAATTGAAATTACTTTGATGTTAAGAGTTAAGGCTACTCGTAATCCAAGGATTAAAGCTTCATAGTTTGTTGTATGTTTGTGCAAGTAAATTGGAGTTTGAAAGATAATAGGATAAGTTGCTTCTATAGGGATACCAATATGATACCTACACTTGTGCCACTCATACATTAGGCTCCATCAAAATATAGAGACCATGATCCTGAAGAATCAGTATCTAGATTAAGACATTCATCGAGAAATTATATCATCAAAGGGTGAGTAGATTCAAGAGAAGCAACGACGAGTTGATCTACTATGACTTGACCTTTAATGGATTTCTACCCAATAAAGGTTAGGTAAAAATCACTCAAATCAAGAACCCATTTTGCTGCTCATCCTGATAAATAAGGCCTACTAATTAAATATCTCGATGGATCAAATTTAGCAATGACATAGGTTTTTTGACTAAGCATGTAGTGACACAATTTTTATGTAGAGAATACAATAGCTAAACAAAGCTTTTCTAAAGGAGTGTACCGAGTTTTATAACTTATTAAAGTTCTAATTATGTAGTAAATGACATGTTTTTTTTTATCCTCATCATGTTGTGCTAACATTGCACCTAACACAAGTTATAAGCAAAAATATCTAAGATGAATGGGTGCTCTGGTCTAGGTGGAACAAGCACCGGTGGGGTGAGTAAATATGTCTTAAGGGTTTCAAAAGCTTCTTGAAAAAAGGTGTGCCTTTCTTAAGAAACCTAAGAAAGCGTTTACATTTTTCTTCTAGTTTATAAATAAAGTGATGGATAGACTGGAACATACCTTGTAAACTCCTGAGTTTTTTTTCCAATTTTACTCCAAACACATATTTATCTAGATTCAATCGAACTTTGTATTCACGGAGTCTATCAAAGACTCGTCGTAAATCAGGGATATGATATTCTCATTTTATAGATTGAGCTATGATGTCATACACATAATCATGTAGGATATCATACATTATATTATGGAATATGTACGTCATAGCTCGTTGGTAAGTTGTACTTGCATTATTTAGATTGAAGAGCATCACTTTCCAACAAAAAGTTCTCGAGGGTGTTATAAATATAGTTTTAGGTTGATCTTCTGATGCTATACGAATTGATTATATCCTAAAAATCCATCTATAAGTGATAACATTCCACATTCGGATGTGAAATCAATGATATGATCCATATTAGGAAGGGAAAAGTCATATTTGGGACATGCAACATTGATGTCCCTAAAATCAGTACAAAATTTGATTTTAGTAGCCTCTTTTTTGGTTACGGGTACAACATTGGATATCCAATCATAAAAGTATATGGCTTGAATGAAAGTTACATCCAAGAGTTTTTGTAATTCATTTTTAACCAATAAGGCTACTTTAGGATGCTTTTTTCTAAGTTTTTTTTTGACAGATTTAGCATCAGGGCGAACCACTAAGTGGTGCATAACCATAAAAGGGTCTAGTATTGGCATATCGACATATGTCCAAGCGAATATGTCAGGGTATTCTATGAGAAGTTTTGTATATTTGGTTTGTTCTTCTTTATTTAAATTCATCCCGATTTTAACTATACGGCGATTTATTTATGTACCAATATTAATTTTTAAGATGGCTTCTACTTCAATGCTTAGATATCTTTCAAATTTAAGAGTGGGTGAAACACCCATTTCTCGAAGTTCTTCTAGAGATAAGTTAGCCAATTCTTCCTACGTAGTTGTCTGAATGTGGGCTATACATGGGATAGACCCATCAAAGAAGAACCTATTTATTATAATTTCTTAATGAGAAATATCATAAAATACATCCTCTTCTATACATTCATCTGAATTAGCCATCATTTTTGGATGTAACACTAATAACATGTTGCAAGAAAACTCACAAGATTTCTTATGTTTATTTAATTGTTCTTGTTTTTCTAAATATTCCTCATATGTTAAAATATGATTATCTTCATCAAAAGGAAAAGGTTGGGTTTTTGTGGGGATATAGCCTACTTCGCATCGGGTATGCCATTCCTCTACTTCGATTGGTTCAAGTATCCTATTTTCCAAGGGACCTAAACCTTTACCTTTGTATCCCATATTACACATTATTTGTTTAGATTTTATATATTTATTAGAAAAGAAGCATCAAGAAAAACCATCTTCATCACATGTAAAGCTTATTTTCCTGATATTATTTTTTCTAAAGCACATCAAGTACAAATTCCAAAATGATAGATGCTTCTTTGTTTTCATGGTAACCCAGGTGTACACGGGGATGGTGGTAACTGAGACAAAATAATGGAATATTGTACATTATAGTTATCCTATTTTATAGGCTCCAATACAGTGGATAAATCTTATAAAACTTCATCTGTCAAAGGATATGATGTAGATGGATTATCCTTATCAGAATATTTTAATGATTCAGAAGAGGGTGATGGTTCTAATTTAGGTAAAGAATTTGTAGAAGGTTTAGGTTCTAATGATGAGAGAGCAGGACAACAAGGCACATTGATAGGTTCTACCATTGCACACATTTCAAATGGCTTGGGATCACCATGAAAGGTGACCAACTGGTTCTTAAATTCAAATTTAACACATTGATGCAAAGTAGAGGGGACTGCCCTCATGGTATTGATCCAAGGATGTCCCAAAAAGATGTTATACGATGCTGGACATGGTAGAACAAATATGGATATGTCTAAAATCCTGGGACCAACTTGTAGTGGAATGGAGATCACACCATAAGCCTCTTATGTTTCATCATTGAAAGCTTTAATAATCATTTCAATTTGTTTCAAATATTCTTTCTTAAATCCAAATCTTTGGAAGAAGTCATAAGTACATATTTTTAGGTATGAGCCATTATCAGTAAACACTCTTTTGACACAAACAACCCTAATTAAAGTTGTTATATAAAGAGGATTGTATTTAAACATACTTTGGGGAGGAATGTCTTTATCATGGAAATCAATGTAGCTGATTTCATGAGAAGCTACAACATCGACTATAGCAGTTGGATCTATATCTTGAGGTACCATCATTTGGCATTAATTCCTCTTTATGGATGGTTGAAGTTCTAATAAGGTCTAACAAGGAAATCCTAGCTATTGTATTAGCTAGTTGATCGTTGATATCAAATGGAGTCTTTTGTTAGGATCTAGTTATGTTATTTTCCTTATGTGGTAATGTTAGAACAATAGGCGATTGGTCAACATCATTTGTTTGCATGGGAGGTTGAGAATTTTGGGTTTGTTCTTACTGTCAAGTAATAGCCCCAATTGTACCTACAATATTGTTTGGTTGCACAACTTGTAGTTTTGTAATTGAACTTTATTTGATAGGAAGAACTTGTGATGAAGGACGAGTGGTTATGATTTTTGGAAATGGTTCTTCTAGAGTTAGTGAATTAGTAATGGACAAGATCAGTCCTGACTCATATTCTGAACTATTATCATGTTGTGAATTAATATCTATTTTAGATTCTGATTCACTTGTTATTTTATCCAAGTATGATGGTTGTCGTTTTCTTCCTTGAAGTTGTTTGATTGTCAATGTTTGGTGGAGGTTGATATGGTAAATAATTTCTGATTTTTCCCATATATGTTGTTGGATGAGGTGTATTTTTGTAATCTATTTGATTTACAACTTCCTTGCCATGATTAGGCAACAGGTTTTGAAAGATATCCAGATTTTGGTTTACATTTTGTGCTTGTTGGTTGAGTATTTTCTTGAAGATTTTCATTCGGTGGAGGAATTTCCACTTCTAGTTTTCCTTCATCAATTAGATCTTGTACTATATATTTTAATCTTCTATAGGTATTTATTGGATGTCCATCAACTTGGTGATAGTCATAATGTTGATCAGGTCTGTACCATGGTTGAGAGGGGTCAGGTTGCCTATCTCTGGTAATTTTATTAGACCTATTTCTACTAGTTTAATTAAGACTGTTGTAAAGGATTGATTCAATCTTGTAAAATTTCACAATGGAGGTTTTTGGGGTTCTTTCAACACAATTTTTTTTGTAGTATCTGTGGTATTAACATTATGAGGGGGTCTACTATCAATGACCCCATCTCCTACCGCATGTTTGTTTTTGTATTGATTTTTAGATGATTTATCTTCATATTTATTTGTAACTTGTCCCCTTCTGATTAGGGTTTCCTCTACCATTTTGGCTAAATCTATAGCTTGGTCAAAGGAAGTCACAGTAGCCATGGCTAACTTGTAAGACAATTGTTCTTACAAATTTCCAATAAAGATGTCTAACATTTCTCTTGGAGGTAAAGAAAAATGTAATCTTCTCAAAACTTTCCTCCATAGGGCTAATAATTCTCTAAAACTTACTTATTTTCCTTGTTTAAGGTTGTATAAATATTTTATTGTAACATGCCTTTCTATGTAAGCACCAAATTGATGTACAAACATTTTTGCAGTTTCTTCAAAATTTCTTAAAGAATGTGTTTGTAGCTGATAATACCATTCTAATGCCATTTCCCCTAAACTTTTTGGGATCATTTTTAGCAATTGCATATCATCATAAGCGATGTCATGACATGTTGTCCTAAACATGCAAATATGTTCTATGGGATCTTCTATTCCTATATAGATTGGAAGAATAGGAATAGGGAATCATTTACAGTATGGCTTAGCAATGACCGTAGGATCTAATGGTTTATTACACATCTCTTTATAGCTATACGTAGTATGATATGGGTCAATTTGGTCTAAGCGTGAAGCTATATGCTTCACTATAGCTTTGATATGATGTGATGGATCATTACTTTTATTTTGGTTTATGATGTTGCCATGTGGCGGATAATAAGTTTATTGCGTTGTCGTATAAGGAGTTGTGATGGGAACTATTGGACATTTTGAGTCCATAAAGTTGTCATTGATGTCAAGGCATGAAGTTGTCATTGATGCCAAGAAGTGAACCACCGGTGATGTCAAAAGGTCAAAATAAGCAATGTCAGAGGTTGATGAAAAAGGGCTTCATAATATTCTTTTTAATATTATGTGAAGCAAAACAAAGGTTTTTATTAAAACCATGGTGGTCAAAATAAAAGGTTTTATTAAAAACCATAATGGGAAAAAATAAAAGATTTTGATTAAAACCTAAGAAGGCTAAGAGATTTAAATATTAATTTATAAAATTTAAATTCTAAAGAATTTAAATGATTTATAAATTAAAATATTTAAATGCAAAAACCTTAGCGTCGACCTCCATAAACTCACCTCCATCGACGTGCATGGAATGGAAGGGTAAAGGTATTTATACCTTAGCCAAATCCCAAAGATTGGCATTCGAATAATCTCCGAGAACTCCATGAAAAAGGCTCGTGCAATATTTCGTGAAAAGAAGCGCCATAATTTCTATGAACATCGTGCAAAGGCTCGTGCAATATTTCGTGAGGGAAGCACCTTCGAAGCGCTACGTGGGAGAAGGCGAAGAGGGAGCCAATAGGCTCTAAGGCAAGGTGGAGATAACAAAGCACTTATTGCACTTTAGGTGTGCAAGGTGAGCGCTTGGCTCACATGGCGTGGAAGCCACGGCCAAGGTGCTACTGCAGGGCAAGTGGTGCAAGTTCGAATCCCACAATTCATGGAGAGGGTAGAAAAAGGTTTTTATAATTTTATTTTTAATTATTGCTTTTGCCAAAGTTGTGTGGAGGGATAAGGTGTAAATAAATTGTTTTATTTACCTAAGTGGTAAATAGTGAATGTTGCTAGGGTAACATTATTTTTACCTTAGGAAAGAGAAATTGATTTATTTGATAAGTGCAATTTAAGAAAGGAGTTATAAGTAGAAGTTGTGTTATATTTTATAAGAGGATTTTTGATGAAAATTATGATGTTGAAATTTATTTTTGAGATGGAGCAATAAGGTGTATTTGGGATTTGATTTATCATTGTGTTTTGTGAAAAGTGTTTGGGTGATAATTCTTGTCATCTAACCCTTTGTACTTGGCAAAGAAAGTTGTGATAATTGATCTAGGCTTTTGAAGATCATTCTACATCAAAGAAAAAGGTATGGGCATATTCTTCCTTGATTGAGTTGATTGGTTGGTTTTCTGGAAAACAACTTTGGAGTGAAAAGGACTTAATTAGGTTTCCTTGTTGAGTGTGTTTTGAGTTAATGCTTCAAGGTTTTCTGGAATAAAGAGTTGTTGATAAAACCTTGTTTGATAAGCATTGTTGTTGAAGCCATTGGTTAAGTGAGGAACTTGAATTAGGGTTTGAAAAGATCATGAGTATCATTGTTATGTGAGATTGTTTGATAAGCATTGTTGTTGAAGCCATTGATTAAGTGAGGAACTTGAATTAGGGTTTGCAAAGATCATGAGTATCATTGTTATGTGAGATTGGTTGATAAGCATTGTTGGAAATATTTTGAGTGAGTGTTCATATGCTTGGACTAGGGTTTGTGAGCAAGGACTATTTCATTGAAGTGATTGGTTGAGTAGATTTGGTTGAGCCTAGTCAAGTGGGTGTGTGAAATGATAGCTCAAGTTCTATGAAACAAATTGTTCTATATTCTGAATTGATTTGAGAAAGAGGTTGAGTATTGATGAGTGTGAAACATATTGAGTCTCTAACAATTCTCTATATGTTTATGTGATAAAAGAGATATTGGAAGTGATTGAGAGTTTGTGAATGTGAAGCATATTGAGTCTCTAATAATAAAGTAATAAAAGTGATTGATAAGGAGAATGAATTGAAACATATTGAGTCTCCAAACTTCATATTTTCTAAAAGAGTGATTGAAAGTGATTGAGTATTGAGGTGAATGTGAAGCATATTGAGTCTCTAAAAATTCTCTTTATGTTTCTATGAGATTGGACAAGTTCTAGTGTGGACTTGTTGAGTAGATTTGAGGTAAGTCTTTGAGAAGACTTGTGGACAGATTTGTGTGAGCTTTTGTGGAAGCTTACAATACAGATTGAGAGCAGATTTGGATAAGTCCTAGTGAGGACTTATTGAGTAGAATTGGACAAGTTCTAGTGAGGACTTGTAGAGCATATTTGGACAAGTTCTAGAGAGGACTTGTGGATAGATTAGTGTGAGATTTTGTGGAAGCTTACAAGGTATATTTGAGATAAGTCTTTGAGAAGACTTGAGAGCAGAGTTGATTGATTGATTTGTTCAAACCTTGAGTTAAGGTTTGGGGTAGATCTAGCAGAGTTGATTTGAGATTGAGTCAAGATTTGTGTTAAGGCTTGAGGACAGATATTGAGGATAGATTTGTGCTAGACCAAAGGACTATGTTTAGTATAGATTTGAGGATAGAGTTTGGTGTAGATTTGAGGATAGGTTTGTGCTAGACCAGAGATAAAGATTGAGTAGATTTGTGCTAGACCGAAGGACTATGTTTAGTATAGATTTGAGATAGAGCTTTGGAGGTGATAGAGTATAGAGGATGATAGTCTCCAGTGGATAGAGATCCATTAGCCAGGGCAGTGAGGACAGGAGTCTTCAGTGGATAGAGATCCATTAGCTAGAGTAGTGGGGGCAATAGTTCTTCTAGAAGATCACCAATCAGAGCTAAGGAGAAAGGAGTTCTCCTGTGGATAGAGATCCATGAACTTGATTAGGGGATTGGTGTCTCCTTTGGATAGAGATCCATAAATATTGTAATAGGGAAAGGTTTCCCAAGAGATTGATTGAGAAAATTTTAGTGAAATATTTTCTCCGTGGAGTAGCCCACATTGGGTGAACCATGTAAAATTGGTGTCTCTATTGTGTGTGGTGATTTGTGCATTGCTTTGATTACTATTGTTGATATTGCTATCTATACATTGCATAATATTGATTGGGAAAGAAAAGTAAAAAGTGGTCTTATACTGTTCACCCCCCTCTCAGTATAAGCTTGTGTTCTTCAATTGGTATCAGAGCGGGTTCCTTCGAAAGAGTTTAATAACTTGAAGGAAAAGCTTTCAAGAACATAATGGATTCTAAGAATGGATCATCAGATAATTCAACACCAGTATTTTATGGAAGTGATTATATATATTGGAGTATGAGAATGAAGATTTACCTGATGGCACTTGGCAATGAAATTTGGGAAGTAGTTAAAAATGGATACATACCACCAGTTGATCCACCTACAGATAAGGAAGGTAAGCTTCTACAACATTACAATTCAAAAGCAATGAATGCAATTTTGAGAGGTTTGCATAGAATAGAGTCCATAAAAGTTATGCATTGTAAAGATGCAAAAGGAATTTGGGATAAGTTGCAAAGTATATATGAAGGAGATAAAAGTGTCAAGAAAGCAAAGATACAAAATCTCAAAGGACAATTTGAAGAGTTAAGAATGAAGGATGAGGAAAACATTAGTACTTATCTACTTCGAGTTGATGAGGTTGTTAATGCTATGCAAGGACTTGGACTTAATGTTGAAGAGTCGGATGTTTGTGATAAGGTCTTAAGATCTCTTCCAAAAATATTTAGTGAAAATATTTTTGCTATAGAAGAATCAAAGGATGGTGATTCTTTGACAAGAGATATGTTGCTTGGTATTCTTACAACCTTTGAGTTAAGAACAAAAGAACCTAATCCCCAGAAGGAAGCAACATTCAAAGCTACTAAGAAGACAAAGGGTAAGAAGTCAGATTCAAGCAATGAGTCATCCAATGATGAAGAAGCTAATTATGGTAGAAGAAATAAGGATTCAAGAAGATTTAAAGATACAAAATCTGTTAGATGTTTCAATTGTGGAAAATATGGTCACTATGCAACTGATTGTCAAGAAGCTAAAAATAACAATGATGAAGAAAAATAGGATCATAGGAACAGGGAATCAGAAAGATACAAGCACCAAAAGAAAGGTAAGGATGGACAAGGTAGACAAGGAAAGAAGTTCTTTCAAAGACAAAAGAGGAGCTACTATGCAGACAAGGCAAGTAAGTACTCAAGTGATAGTGATAATAGTTTTTTAGATAATGATAAATATGAAGTCCTATTTATGATTGAAGAAAAAGAAGTTAAGAAAAGGACACCAATAATTCTCAAGTGCTTTAGATGTGGTAATTTTGGACATCTTGAAGATAGTTGTACAAGGAATGGTTTCAGTTTTAGTGATGATGAATATGAGGATGCACTAGTAGGACCAGAAGAGAATCTTCTAATGGCACTAGAAGAAGAAGAAGGTGATCCTATAGAAGACAAGTCAAAATAAAATGAAGATGTAGACAAAGGCAAACAAATAGAGGAGGAATCAGATAAAGAAGGATATGATCTTAAGGCAGAACTTATTTATGCTCTTGACACAGTAAAGAAGGTAAGAAAGCAAAACTCTAAACTAGAATTTCAATTTCAAGAATGTGATGAAGAGAGAAGAATGCTTATAGAGGATCTAAACAAATCAAAGGCTAAGACAAAGAAGTTCAAGGATAAGCTAGAAGCAAAGGTCTTAGAATGTGAAAAGTTAGAACAAGAAGTAGCTCTACTAAGGGAAGATTTAGAAAAATCCAAGGATAAGCTACACAAGTTTGGAAAGAGTTCAAATATTATGGATAAAATGATCAAGGTACAAAGAAGGTCAACAAATAAAATAGGTCTTGGTTTTGAACAAGCTCAAAAGAAGCAAGAAGAGGAGTCAACCTCAAGTTATGAAGAAGAAGAAACTTCAGAAGAAGATAGTGTAAGAGAAAGTGAGACTTCTGAGGATGAGTTGGACAACAGAAAGTTCGACAAGGAAAGAAACAATGCACAAAGAAGAAACAGATGGAACAACAATCAGAATAGGTTAAGAGAGACTAAGAGACCAATGAGGTCAAGACAAGGAAATTTCAATGGAAGATGTTTCTCATGTCACAGATTTGGGCACATGGCTTCACTAGTGCAGGACACATGAAAGACATGAATATGGGAACAAACAACTTTTCCATGGGTATTGCTACTCATGTAATCAGTTTGGTCACAAGGCAATGAATTGCAGGGTTCATGACAGAAAGGGATATGGCTTCACCAGGAGAAATCCTAAGACATTTGGACCTCCAAGGAATAATAACATTAAGTGTTATAAGTGCAATAATGATGGACACACAACAAAGTGGTGTAGAGCAGACATTCCAGAATCAAGCATGAACAGGAACAGGAACATAAACATGAATATGGACATGGATAGGAACAGGAACAAGAATAGGAATATGGATATGGATATAAACAGGAACAAGAATAGGAATATGGACATGGACAGAAATGAATAGGAAAAAGAAATCAAAAGGATCAGATGAGAAGGAAAGAGGATAAAGGTAAAGACCAATGCTTGCTGGGAGTAGAAATACTCCCACCCTAGAATTAACCACCTCAAGAGGAGGTGGGGGAGGGGCTAAGCTAAGAGACTCATTCTTAGCCCCGAGCCCCAAAGGTGACCCTTTGCCATTGATGTCAAAGGGGGAGAGATTTGAGTAAGGGGGAGAGATTTGGTATTTGAGTAAGGGGGAGAGATTTGATTTAAGAAGAGAGCATTGAGTCAGGGGGAGCAGAATAAAAAGGTCAAGGAAATGGTAAAAAATTATTGGGTTGCCATCAATGACAAAGGGGGAGATTGTTGGACATTTTGAGTCCATAAAGTTGTCATTGATGTCAAGGCATGAAGTTGTCATTGATGCCAAGAAGTGAACCATCGATGATGTCAAAAGGTCAAAATAAGCAATGTCAGAGGTTGATGAAAAAGGGCTTCATAATATTATTTTTAATATTATGTGAAGCAAAACAAAGGTTTTTATTAAAACCATGGTGGTCAAAATAAAAGGTTTTTTATTAAAAACCATAATGGGAAAAAATAAAAGGTTTTGATTAAAACCTAAGAAGGCTAAGAGATTTAAATATTAATTTATAAAATTTAAATTCTAAAGAATTTAAATGATTTATAAATTAAAATATTTAAATGCAAAAACCTTAGCGCCGACCTCCATAAACTCACCTCCGTCGACGTGCATGGAATGGAAGGGTAAAGGTATTTATACCTTAGCCAAATCCCAAATATTGGCATTCGAATAATCTCCGAGAACTCCATGAAAAAGGCTCGTGCAATATTTCGTGAAAAGAAGCGCCATAATTTCTATGAACATCGTGCAAAGGCTCGTGCAATATTTCGTGAGGGAAGCACCTTCGAAGCGCTACGTGGGAGAAGGCGAAGAGGGAGCCAATAGGCTCTAAGGCAAGGTGGAGATAACAAAGCACTTATTGCACTTTAGGTGTGCAAGGTGAGCGCTTGGCTCACACAGCATGGAAGCCATGGCCAAGGCGTTGCTGCAGGGCAAGTGGTGCAAGTTTGAATCTCGCAATTCACGGAGAGGGCAGAAAAATGTTTTTATAATTTTATTTTTTAATTATTGCTTTTGCCAAAGTTGTGTGGAGGGATAAGGTGTAAATAAATTATTTTATTTACCTAAGTGGTAAATAGTGAATGTTGCTAGGGTAACATTATTTTTACCTTAGGAAAGAGAAATTGATTTATTTGATAAGTGCAATTTAAGAAAGGAGTTATAAGTAGAAGTTGTGTTATATTTTATAAGAGGATTTTTGATGAAAATTATGATGTTGAAATTTATTTTTGAGATGGAGCAATAAGGTGTATTTGGGATTTGATTTATCATTGTGTTTTGTGAAAAGTGTTTGGGTGATAATTCTTGTCATCTAACCCTTTGTACTTGGCAAAGAAAGTTGTGATAATTGATCTAGGCTTTTGAAGATCATTCTACATCAAAGAAAAAGGTATGGGCATATTCTTCCTTGATTGAGTTGATTGGTTGGTTTTCTAGAAAACAACTTTGGAGTGAAAAGGACTTAATTAGGTTTCCTTGTTGAGTGTGTTTTGAGTTAATGCTTCAAGGTTTTCTGGAATAAAGAGTTGTTGATAAAACCTTGTTTGATAAGCATTGTTGTTGAAGCCATTGGTTAAGTGAGGAACTTGAATTAGGGTTTGAAAAGATCATGAGTATCATTGTTATGTGAGATTGTTTGATAAGCATTGTTGTTGAAGCCATTGATTAAGTGAGGAACTTGAATTAGGGTTTGCAAAGATCATGAGTATCATTGTTATGTGAGATTGGTTGATAAGCATTGTTGGAAATATTTTGAGTGAGTGTTCATATGCTTGGACTAGGGTTTGTGAGCAAGGACTATTTCATTGAAGTGATTGGTTGAGTAGATTTGGTTGAGCCTAGTCAAGTGGGTGTGTGAAATGATAGCTCAAGTTCTATGAAACAAATTGTTCTATATTCTGAATTGATTTGAGAAAGAGGTTGAGTATTGATGAGTGTGAAACATATTGAGTCTCTAACAATTCTCTATATGTTTATGTGATAAAAGAGAGATTGGAAGTGATTGAGAGTTTGTGAATGTGAAGCATATTGAGTCTCTAACAATTCTCTGTATGTTTCAAAAGAGTGATTGAAAGTGATTGAGCATTGAGGTGAATGTGAAGCATATTGAGTCTCTAACAATTCATGTTTCTAAAAGAGTGATTGAAAATTTTAAAGAGTGATTGAAAGTGATTGAGTATTGAGATGAATGTGAAGCATATTGAGTCTCTAACAATTCTCTTTATGTTTCTATGAGATTGGACAAGTTCTAGTGTGGACTTGTTGAGCAGATTTGAGGTAAGTCTTTGAGAAGACTTGTGGACAGATTTGTGTGAGCTTTTGTGGAAGCTTACAATACAGATTGAGAGCAGATTTGGATAAGTCCTAGTGAGGACTTATTGAGCAGAATTGGACAAGTTCTAGTGAGGACTTGTAGAGCAAATTTGGACAAGTTCTAGAGAGGACTTGTGGACAGATTAGTGTGAGCTTTTGTGGAAGCTTACAAGGCAGATTTGAGATAAGTCTTTGAGAAGACTTGAGAGCAGAGTTGATTGATTGATTTGTTCAAACCTTGAGTTAAGGTTTGGGGTAGATCCAACAGAGTTGATTTGAGATTGAGTCAAGCTTTGTGTTAAGGCTTGAGGACAGATATTGAGGATAGATTTGTGCTAGACCGAAGGACTATGTTTAGTGTAGATTCGAGGATAGAGTTTGGTGTATATTTGAGGATAGGTTTGTGCTAGACCAGAGACAGATATTGAGTAGATTTGTGCTAGACCGAAGGACTATGTTTAGTACAGATTTGAGATAGATCTTTGGAGGTGACAGAGTATAGAGGATGATAGTCTCCAGTGGATAGAGATCCATTAGCCAGGGTAGTGAGGACAAGAGTCTTCAGTGGATAGAGATCCATTAGCCAGAGTAGTGGGGGTAATAGTTCTTCTAGAAGATCACCAGTCAGAGCTAAGGAGAAAGGAGTTCTCCTATGGATAGAGATCCATGAACTTGATTAGGGTATTGGTGTCTCCTTTGGATAGAGATCCATAAACATTGTAATAGGGAAAGGTTTCCCAAGATATTGATTGAGAAAATTTTAGTGAAATATTTTCTCCGTGGAGTAGCCCACATTGGGTGAACCACGTAAATTTGGTGTCTCTATTGTGTGTGGTGATTTGTGCATTGCTTTGATTACTATTGTTGATATTGCTATCTATACATTGCATAATATTGATTGGGAAAGAAAAGTAAAAAGTGGTCTTATACTGTTCACCCCCCCTCTCAGTATAAGCTTGTGTTCTTCAGGAACACTATTATGCATAGGGTTTGAAGTATGAGAATGATATTGGAGTTTATAAGGATTTGTATTTTGTTGAACATTTGTTCGAGGTAAACTTGGAACTTGTGTATTTTGATTTTTTTTAGAAGAATAATTTAGGGCAAATACACCTTCAAAATATTGTGAAAGTAAAGTAGGGTTTTTAGAAGAAGATGGTTGCTTTTGATTGGAATTAATTGCACCAATTACACCAATGGATTGTTCTAGCAGTGGTTCAGGTACTTATTCTTGGGAGTTATCTTTTGGAGGAGGCATATTTTTATTATTATTTAAAGAGGGATCACCATCATTAGCATTTTGTAATAAGGTGTTCATATATTATTCAGGTTGTGGGTGAAGTCGAAAGGCTGCTTCTAAGGCTACCTCTACCAAAAAATCACCCTTTGCAATTTGGTCTTCTATTTCTAACACATCAGTGATGGTAGTTTGATTTTGATTTAAGAATTCACATAAATGGTGCATGGATTGAAAATGAACACTTCCTCGAGGTCCTAGTTTTGGGTCCACATTGTTAATGGTTTCATATTCTTCACTTTGTCCTATTTGATGTTCTTGTTCTTCTAAAACTTCTTCTATTTCTACTTTTACGTTAGGGTTAATTTCTAGCTCATATTTGAAGCTTGTTGCCTCTTGTTTACCACTTCTTAAGTTTTTAGGTATTTTTCCTAGCGATGCTAAAAAGAATTTTTGTTTTTGTTTTTGTTGTTTTGTTATTTTTAAGCAAACAATTTACTGTGCTTTATATCAAATATTTACAAGATTTTATAAAATGATATTAAATGGTTTCAATATTCTCCAAAGATATTATGAATATTATTGATAGGTTCTAAATCTCCTGGGCTCATGTAATGTTCTTCCTCAAAAGAGAAATCATCTATTAAGAGTTGAATGAAATGGATAAAAGTAATTCCTTTAGTATCTGATTTAATGGGTTGAACTTGTAACTCATAGCAATACTCTCAAAACAAATTTGCCCTAGGTGCCTTTTGAAATATTCTTCTTTGTTCTATAGAAACTCTTGCTATGATGGTTTCCATGCCTAGGTGAGGTAGTATTTTGATTTGATTATTTTGTCTCACATAACAACATAGGTTTGGCTAGAATGCAACTTCTACCTAGCTAGATGAAATTTTTTATTCAATGAAGACAAGGGCTGGTGTAAACTCAGCTATAAGAGACCAACAAAATGGAATCCAATCACATAACACAAATGCAATAATGGAAGAAAAATGCCAATTGATACTCTTATCATTCCTAAATTCACACTCCTACAAAATATTTCAATCCATAATATAGCAACCGAAAACCAAAGAAACCCTAAAAATGTCTTTTTTCTAAAACTGCTAAAAATAGATCTTTTTCCTAAAAACTGCTAAAAATAGAAATGAGTCGGATTGCACCTAAATTCGGTGCACACATCCCTATTACAATAATGAACCTTAATTTAAAATATTATGTCTCAACTTAAGGTATAACAAAAGATAATAAACTTCTAACAACCAAAAAAACCCAAAAAACCTAAGAACCTATTCTAAAAGCTAATTTTGGGGCACTAGATGTCGGAGTTAGGTCCTAAAAACATGATTTTTGGAGGGTCATGAGGATCAAAGATGATCCTAATGTAGAACATGCACGGGGAACCACCTGTTAAATTTCAAGTCAAATGGGCATACGGTTCACAAGTTATGGCTCCGACAAGGTGCATCATTCTCCTCTGGTGAAAAAGAACTCAGCTCCCGCGAGTTTAGTTGAATTGAAATCCTGTAGCTTCTGGTTATCAATTTTCTTTAGATCTAACTTTGAAAACCAAGTTTTATCTGACTGTGGTAATCCTTCCCATTGAACCAAGAATTTGTTGTAGCTCCCATGTCTGGTGGTGATCACCTTCTTATCGAGCACTTGTGCAACTCTATATTTTTTCTTCTTAGGCATTTGTCGTGCCCAATTTATTGTCTCCTATAATTCACCATCCTTGGTAGTACCAGGATACTAAAATAAATTAGAAACATTAAAAGTGGGTGAAATATCAAATTCATCAGGCAACTCCACTTTATAGGCATTATCATTGATCTTCTTCAAAATCATGCATGGTCCAATTTTCTTAAGTTTTCATTTGTTATACGTCCCCTTAGGAAATATTTCTTTCCTAAGATGAACCATGACCATATCACCCTCTTCAAACACTTTCATCCTTCTGTGTGCATCAACAGACTCTTTGTAGTGAGCATTACTACTTTGCAATTTTTCTTGCATTGAATCTTGCACTTTCTAGATATGCTCAGCAAACGCTTCTACATCATCACTAGCTTGTTTTCCAATTGGTAACTCAACCAAATCTAATACACATCTAGGATTCTGACCATAAATAATTTGAAAATGAGATTTACCTGTTGACCTGTTCACTGAACTGTTGTAGGCAAATTCAGCTTATGACAAGGCTAAATACCATTGTTTTGGTTTTTCTTCAACTATGCATCGTAAGAGGTTTTCCAAGATTTTTTTCACTACCTCTATTTGCCCATCGATCTATGGGTGGTAAGCACTATTGAACTGCAACCTGGTATTCAAATTTTTCCACAATATCCTCCAAAAGTGATTCAAGAACTTAGTATCCTGATCAAAATTAATAGTCTTTGGAACAACATGCAACCGCACAATCTCATCAAATAATAAGAATGCAGTCCTAGTTGCATCATTAGTTTTTGACAAGCAATGAAATGCACCATTTTTGAAAATCTGTCTACCAAAACAAAAATTGAATCCTTACCCTTCTGTGTCTTAGGCAACCCCAACATGAAATCCATACTTAGATCGGTCCATGGTCCTGTAGGAACTGGCAGTGGCATATACAAGCCTGTATTTTGTGCATGGCCCTTAGCCATTTGACATACTCTGCATCTAGAGATAAACTTTATTATATCTCTCTTCATTTTTTGCTAATAGTACTTCTCCTCTATAAGATTGGTAGTTTTGGTGACTCCAAAATGACCAACCAAACCCCCACTATGTAATTCCCTCAAGAAGTTCTCTCTCATAGAGCCATTGGGAATGCATAATCAATTACCCTTAAACAAGTAACCATTTTGTAAAAAATACTCTTAAAAAATAGTATGGGACTCACCCCCTACCACACTTTTGCACTATTGCACAATATTCCCAAAATCCGCATCAGATTAATACAGATCTTTAATCCCCTCAAATCTTACCACTTCATTCTCCATAGTGGTCAACAACAAGACCCTCCTACTCAATGCATCGAAAACCTTATTCTATTTTCTTGACTTGTGTTTCAGGACAAATGTATACTGTTGCAAAAATGAAACCCATTTGACATGCCTGCTATTTAACTTTTTTTGAGAATTGACATACCTCAATGCTTCATGATCAATAAACAACACAAACTCCTTTGATATTAAGTAGTACCTCCAATGTTGCAATGCTTGCAAAATTACATAAAATTCCACATCATATGTAGAATAATTATTTCTTGTATCATTCAGCTTCTCACTAAAAAATGCTACAGGTTGGCCCTCTTGACTTAAGACACCACCAATTCCAACAAATGAGGCATCATAATCAACCTCAAACACCTTACTGAAATCTGGTAACACTATAACAGGGGCTTATGACACCTTCTTCTTCAAGAGTTCAAAACTCCCTGTTGTTGTCGTAGTCCATACAAACTCTTTCCCCTTTGTGCACTCAGTTATAGGGGCAACTATACTATTGAAGTTCCTAATGAACTTCCTGTAAAAGGTAGCTAGTCCATGAAAGCTCCTTACTTCTATTATAGATCGTGGAAGAGGCCATTCTAGAATTTCCTTCACTTTCTCATCATCCATCCTCATGCCATCTCTCAAGATTACAAATCCCAAAAACACTAAACTATCTTGAAGAAATCTACATTTCTTCAGGTTGACATACAATTTCTCCTTCTTGAGCATATCTAACACTAATTTCAGGTGTAAAAATGGTCTTCTTCACTTTTACTATAAATCAAAATATCATCAAAATACACAACCATAAACTTACCATTATATTCATGTAGTACTTTGTTCATCAATTGCATAAACGTACTAGGTGCATTACACAACCCAAATAGCATCACCATCCACTCGTACAATCCATATTTTGTCTTAAAAGCTATCTTTCATTCATCCCCTTATTGAATTCTGATCTGGTAGTAGCCACTCCATAGATCAATTTTATTGAAGTATTTAGCTCTAGCTAATCCATCCATCATGTCATCCACTCTCGACATAGGATATCGATACTTTATTGTGATTTTTTTTATGGCTCTACTGTCTACACACATTCGCTAGTCACCATATTTCTTCGGGGTCAGCAATGCTGGAGTCGCACATGGACTCATACTCTCCCTAACTAATCCCTTCTTTATCAACTCTGTCACTTGCCTACTCAAATCTGCATTCTATGTCATGTTCAACCAATAAGCTGCCTAATTTGAGAGCGCTGATCCTAGAATCAAATCCATGTGATATTGGATATCCCTTTTTGGTGGTAGCCCATCAGGTAACTCCTTTGGTGTGATATATTTATATTCACTTAGCAACTTAGCTACTATTGTAGGCATAACCACTTCCTCTGTTTCTACCTTCCTAACTGTTAAGGCATAACATAAGCTAGCATCCCTGATCTCTGCAAGAAACTCCTTCATCATCAACAAGCTCTCACTTAGCCCATCCTCCTTCAGATGTACAAGAACTACCTTTACACCATCCTTCTAGAATATGTAAGTATTATTTATCCCATTATGTTTAGTATCCCCGTCGTACTGCCAAGGTCTTCCTAATAGAATGTGACATGCATCCATCGAGATCACATCACACCACACTTCATCCTTGTAAGTGCTCCCAATTGAAAATTTAATTAAACACCTTTGATCTACTGTTACCT
Organism: Wollemia nobilis; assembly: GCA_028583015.1. Taxonomy (NCBI): domain Eukaryota; kingdom Viridiplantae; phylum Streptophyta; class Pinopsida; order Araucariales; family Araucariaceae; genus Wollemia; species Wollemia nobilis. The sequence goes on from JAQPPZ010003612.1 coordinate 6,062,698, forward strand.
CATTCCCCTTCTTAACCCATGAGATGCTATATTGATAAGGATATTTTTCACATTTCAGGTGCATTTTATCAACCATGACATTTGACACCATATTCTCACAACTACCACCATCAATGACAATGTTACATACCTTCCCTCCTAATGTACACCTTGTTCAAAATATGTTCATTTGTAGCCAAGAATCTTCACCATATATGGTCTACACCTTTGCTTTGCTCTGCACCATCTCTTTCTTAGGAGCAATCAACGTCCTCCTTATCATAAGTGCTTCCCCCATGTTAGCAACAACTTCATCCTCATCCTGCTCTTCCATCTCAACCAGATTGACCCTTCCTTGTCCTCCTTGACCCCTTTCTTGGAAATCACATTGGGGACACTCAAATGCTCTATGCCCCTCCTCACCACATCCATAATAGATATATGACCTCCTCGGATCATTTCTATTTTATCCACCATCATAACCTCTACCTCATTGGTATCCTCTTCCTCTCATATTTTGCCCATCTTCTTCTTGTTTAGTAGGTATTGAGGATTCTCCCTTGAGAAAATTAGATCCACTTCGACCCCCGACCTGAAGAGGGTGTGAATCCCTTCTTACCTCTTCTATTAATCCTTTTCAATTTCTCCTCTGTCTTGAGGGCCATTTGATATGCATCCTCCACTGTAAGAGTGCGATGCATGCTCATCTCATCTTGAATAGGAAAACTTAGGCCATTTACATACATGGTAGCCTTTTGGTCCTCCGTCTCATTGTGCTCCACTCGAATGGATAACTTGTAGAATTCATTAGTATAGTCCTCAATGCTTTGATACTTCTGTCAAAGATTCTAAAATCTATGAAATAGGGTTTGGGAGTAGTCTATAGGTATAAATTTTTCCTGTAACTTCTTCTTCATCTTTGTACAATCCCTGATCTTTTCCTTTCCATTCCTCTGTCATGTAGTCTGTAAATGATCCTACCAAATCAATGCATGTCACTTCAACTTTGTGCATGCGAGCTTAATCTTCTCTTTAGCAAGGTTACTCCATTAAAAATATTTTTCTAGGCTATTGATCCAATCGATCAACTCCTCTGGTTTCAACCCACCAGCATACTCGGGAACCTCGATCTTGATCCCATATCGATTCCCCTTAAGCCCCTCTAGAGCTTGTATCAATAAATTTTCAAAACCATGCCCTTCTTCCTTTGGGTCCTCTAGTTCTACTTCTGCATGGACCTCATATCCACATTCCTCATGTATGTTTTCATCATCAGATCCTTGATCTGCACATGCCCTGGGACGTATCTCTCCCATGTGATCAATCACACCAGTCAGTCATGCTATTTCTACATTTAGATCCTTGATCTACCTATTCATCTGGGCATATATTCTAGGTGGCATCTTCCCTTCACTAGTGAGATCACACCCGCTCTGATACCAAATGGTGTAAACTCGGCTACAAGAGACCAACAAAATGGACTCCAATCACATAACACAAATGCAATAATGGAAGAAAACTACCAATTGATATTCTTCTCATTTCTGAATTCACACCCCTTCTACAAAAGATTACAATCCATCATATAACAACCGAAAACCAAAGAAACCCTAAAAATATATTTTTTCTAAAATTGCTAAAAATAGATCTTTTTCCTAAAAATTGCTAAAAATAGAAATGATTCGGATTGCATCCAAATTTGGTGCACACATCCCTCTTACAATAATGAACCTTAATTTAAAATATTAGGTCTCAACTTAAGGTATAACAAAATATAATAAACTTCTAACAGATAAAAAAACCCAAAAAACCCGGGAACCTATTCTAAAATCTAATTTTGGGGCACTAGATGTCGAAGTTAGGTCCCAAAAACATAATTTTTGGAGGGTCAGGAGGATCAAAGATCATCCTCATGCAGAACATGCATGTGGAACCACCTATTAAATTTCAAGGCAAATAGGCTTATGGTTCACAAGTTATGGCTCCAGCAAGGTGCATCAAGGGCAAACAAATTTTAATCTAAGAAATCTTTGTAAATACAAACAAGAATGCAATGATGCAAAGATGAATATTTTAGGTTTTTATAAGTTTTTCTATGATTTTTAAATGCAAGTTATCCAATTCAATTAAAGCCTATATTTTTGGGTTTCTTTTATTTTTTTGATTAACTACAGATGCTTATAGATCAAAAAATATAAATTTAATAGTGAAAGAAGGAATTTTAAGCACTTACCTAACCCAAAAATTTTATTTTTATGAAATCGGCTGCACTGTACAAAACTGGATGTAGACATGACAAAACCGGACATACAATTTCATTTGATGAAATTATATGCATATGATTTCATTCAAAACCTATAATTTCATAACAAAACACTAGATTTTGGATTTAGAGGAGTATTTGCATAGACCACAGTAGATCATGGTCTGTGACAGTCAAATCCCCTCGGTTCTTTTAGCCAATAATGAAGAAAATAAAAGTTGATTATTCTAATCATTAAATGAAAAATGCTAGATCTAGCAACAATAGAGATTTATAATATGAAATTGTAAATATCAAAAGTGCTATGATGTTGGTAATATAAAATGAAATATCTAGAATGTAGAATTTTACCTCTATAGGGATGCAAATATGAAACCATACACTAAGAACGAAATCTTACGTTAAGCACAAAATCATACGCAATCGAATTTAACCAACAACTAGTTTTGTGAAGTAGATGATAAAATTGGACGTAACAGGGATTTCATACAAATAATGAGAAAATGCAGTAAAAATTAAGTAAAGGCTAGATATGAGTATACTTAAAGTGATGCCATGGTTGTATGCTCCCTACATGATGATTTAACAGTGATATATCCCACTACAACCTACAAAAAAGCTCCAAAACTCCTATTTTCTAAATCTTATGTAAATATCATCAAACAAAATTATTACTATGGATCTGAGGGATTAAAAATGGTTTTTTATGTTCAAGGGATAAGGTGAGTGGTAGAAAAAATTAGGTTCTTGGGATAAATTAGGCTTTTGGCTTGATTTAGATGAAACCGACTGTATCTAATTTTATTGGATCATCCAATTTTTTTAGGAGGCTAGTGATGCTTAGATTAGATTCAAAATTCAATCTGCGTACCTAAATTAGGTGCACATGGGATTTGGACGAAATCAGACGCATCCAATTTTGTCGTATACATCTAGTTTCATCGGGATCATCCGATTTTATCAGAGGGAGTACAATTAAGCTATTTTTTAATTTTTTTTGGCATAAATATTGAGGTAGGGATTTTTTAGGGTGATTTACAAATTATTAGGATAATTATGATGTTTTAATAACATTATTAATTTGGAGGTGTGTCCAAGTAGCTACACTAGGTTTGATAGTATGTAAATTTTCTTAGCTATGGATGTAATTCACTAAACATGGGAAGCAATACACTCTTTGTGGCATACTTGTAGGTCCTACCCAACGCATGAGATTCTTGTGAATGGAATTGTTTTTGAATAAATCATCTCAAGGTAGTGGCACAACTATTTGCACTCTAGGCCCCAACTACCACTAATAAAATTTAGTAAGAGGAATTATAGGAAAATATACATCCATATTTGTAGAACCACATGGGTTACCACCATGGCATGTCCATGATCATGCGATCAAGCTTGTTCCTAGAATCCTACCACCCAACAAACATCCTTACCAGTATCATATGTATAAAATACTAATATTGAAAATATGGTACATGAGCTATTAGAAACAAGGGTCATTTGGCCAAGTGTTAGTCCATATTCCTTCCAAGTACTTTTGGTTTGTAAGAAATATGGTTCTTGGTGGTATTTTTTGTATTTTAGAGAACACAAAATCACCATCAAGGAATATTTTCCATTCCTATTATTTATGAGTTATTGGATGAACTCCATGGTGCTCACTTATTCTAACAGTTGTTCCAAATATAATATTTCATACTCATGAAGGCCATTATGAATTTATTTTCATGCCTTTGAGTCTTACCAATGCACCTTCCACCTTTCAGAGTCTCATTAATTTAATCTTTCGACCATTTTTGTGCAAATTTATTTTGGTATTCTTCAAAGATATTCTAATTTATAATTGTACATGGGTGGAACATTTGCAACATTATAACTAGATCTTTCAACTCTTGAATGATAATAAATTATGTGTAGAATGTTCCAAATGTTATTTTAGAATGTAGTAAGTGGAATACCTCAACCACGTAGTTTTAGTGGAAGGAGTCAAGGTGGATCCCAAAATAATTATTGTCATATAGGAATGGCCCAATCCACACACTCTTAAAAGTGTTTAGGGTTTCTTAGGTCTCATCGACTATTATCAATTTTTTTTCCATTATTTAAGAAAGATTGCATCTCCCTTAATGACTATGTTTTATAACTCATTTGTGTTAGAAATAGAGTCTATTCCATAATTTTGGTTATGTAAATGTATCTTCCAAGGTACATACTTAGATTACTTTAGAGGCAAGTTATATAGTTACTTCATGCAATGTAATAAATACACAAGTTTCAATGTGCAAGTTTTACATGTGCAAGTTGTCCCTTGCATAGCTAGATAGAGTGTTGGCCAAGTATCATATTTTACCTATATAAGTATGGCCTCATAGATAGATACATATATAGAGTGTTAGATACAGATATAGTTGAAGGACATAGTGTAGCTTAGTTTTATGTGTATCACCATCCCTTGGTTATGGTTGCAATGTAGTTTAGTAGTTTATTTCATCCATAGCCACATTACAACCTTTTATATCATTTTTATTCATTGTATATTTTAGTTATCTAGAAATTTTACTTTCTTTAATATTATTTTACATCTTGTGATTAATATCTCATAATTCTTGCTACATCAAAAGCTAATAGGGTATTAGAGCTTCAATAGATATAGTCTATGTAGGTCAATAGGGAAGCCACCATTATCATTGAGCCTGAGTATTTTGACAAATTGATGCATCACTGGACCAGCCACTATCAAAAGCTCTTAGAAGAATATAGGTGGTAGAATTAGAGAGAGTCACGAGTGAGGACTGAAAGAAATCTTTGTTCCAGGAAATACTGATATTGCAATTGACTAGAGTATTTCCACAAATTTTAAGGAAAAACTTATGAATACCAGGACTCAGCATTCAAGCCACTGGATTGATAAATCATTTAGTGAGAATCATTGAGAATATATAGAATTTGCTAACTAGTGCCTAAACTTTATTTTGTTTATAGAAAACTGGTTCTTAGAGGATTGGGACGCCTCCTATGATAGAAAGCTAGGAGACTCCAACTTCGTTGCTCAAAGATCAATGTGCTCTCATAGTGTAGATATTGGTTCTTTATGCAAGAGAAGAATACTATAGAAGAAGACTTATTGTGAAGAGTCATGGTGAAATCAAGATACTGAAGATCTCCATTGTTGAATCAGAGAACTTCACAAGTTGAAGAATAGGCCATAGAAGACTTGACATAAAAATACCATAGTAGCCTTGGAGAAAAGGCCACAAGATCCTTGAAGGAGAAGCCACAAAAGTCTTGATACCAAAAAGGCCACAGAAGCTTTGGTACTAAAAAAAAGGCCACAAAAGCCTTGATACTGAAAAAGGCCATAGAAGCCTTGGTACTAAAAAAAGGGCCATAGAAGCCTTGATACTAAAAAAGTTCATAGAAGCCTTGATATTGAAGAAGAAGAATATATGATTTAGAAGCAAACTAAATATTTTAGTACTAATACTTTGTTGCAATCGAAAGAAGATTTAGTGAGTTTGGAAACTTCCTACAAGAAATTTAGGAAGGGTATATTCTTTAGAATCAATTTAGTACTTGAAGAAAAATAAAAGAGATTAGGATAAGATGTCATTGGAGAACTTCCAGTCAAGAAAGGAGAAGGAGAATAAGGACTAGGTGAGTTCTACTCAAATCTAGAAGTAGATCTCATCACCAACACTTCCAAAAGTAGAAGGTTGAAGAAAAATTCTCAAGGAAGACCATCATAAGCTATAAGATCAAATACATTGGGAAGGTCTTATAGAGCATTCAAAAAAAGGCTAGGAGAACCTTATTGAATATATTCTCAAAGGAGAACTCATTGGAGAATTCCACTACCAAGGAGAAGCCCCTGATAGTGAAGGACTTGGGATACTTATCGCCATCTGACAAAAAGCCTAAGAGAAGAAGAATTTGGTAAGGATTTCCAAATTCATGAAGAAGAATTTGGAAAGGATTGCTAAATCTCAAAAGAATATCCAGCTTGAAGTCAACACTCGAAAAGAAGACTTGAAGACAGAATAAGCTCACCAAATCTTGAAGATTTGAAGATTTCCTCTCACAACAAGAAGGTATCACTTCAGATATAAAGAATTCTACAAATTTACAATAGAAGGAGAATATAAGAGGAGAACAAGCCACCAAATCCTAGGCTAGTAAAAGAAAGGTCAAGACCATCATTTGGTGAAGAAGAAGTTGTTCAGGATAGTCTAGAAAGAGCTACAAGGACATACTCATAGCAGCAACTTGGTGATCCTAGACACCAAGATCTACATCCTCTATAGAAGTGATAAAAGAGCTACTACAAAAAAGGTATGCAACTTTCTAGTGCAAGTAGGTTCATTAATTCATTTACCTATCAGATTTGTTAGAAGCACCTAAATTTGGATTAAAGTTACAAATATAAAATTGGATTATTATCTTTGAAAGTGCAGAAAGAAAAAGTTTTTTTAAGGTTCATTTTCACATTAATTAGGAGTTTATTATATTTCAAAATTTATTCTATCAACTACCTATTATCTATTTTGGAAAAATAAAAAGAAGACTAAGTCCTACAATATTAGTTGTAGTGAAATTGTAGAATAACTCTTAAATAATCATTTTTGGTTATTCTTGATAAGTTGCAGTAAATTATTAGTGCATTAATTTGAGAGTTGATTGGAGTGATAAGGTATAATTTTAGTGCATTAAAAATGAAAGACTTGCACTATTATACTACTCTCAAAATAAATTAGTTTTTGTGTTCTTGAAGGGCACAAAATCTGATTTGTCATCAAGTGTCTAAAACACTACTGAAGCACAAAAATATGTAACTCATAGTGGCAAAAATATGCCACCCAAAAAATATTAGAATCCTCCAAAACTTGGAGAAGAACACAACTAAAAAAAAATAGAAATAGAAGCTTCAAATATTGAGACTTGGTGAGTCTCAAATCCAAAGCATTACAAGATTGAATGTAAGAAAGGAAAGTGCAGAAAAATTACATAAAATAAAAAGCTTCTATCTACTGTTATCTAAGATTGTATTTGTTATCAAAGTATCCAAGCAAAAATGGGAAGGTATCTACTCATAAAAGACAACCTCAAAACCCTTGTATTGTAGGAGAAAAATCTGCTATAAAACCAGAAATTCAGATCTAAAATAAGAGTGCAAAAGAAGGTGCATCAAAGGATGTTTAAGTACAATATATAGTACATTTTATTGCACTACTTTAATCTAGTTTTTTACAGCCCAAGGGCTGATTTTTTTGTGCCCCAAAAAGGCCCAATATCTATAGGAAATATCGGCCAAGAAAGGCTGAACTCAAGCACTCTTCTTCCAAAGAAACATGAGCTACTCAAAGGGCTCATATTGGATGGTCAAACCTACAGAAGACAAGGCAGAGGGGAAGATCAAGCAGTGTATAAAGCAAAATAAGGAGCATTCCTATCAAAGAAATCTACAAAGCATTTCTACCATAAGTGAAAGCTAAACAGTGGATTGAAGCATCAAAGGAGTATTCATCCAAGAGTTTTCATTCGAACTCCATTCAAGGGCCACCAAAGCTTCACAAAAGCTACTCCATATCTCCACCAAAGCTTTGACATATCTCCATCATAGCTCAGCATTTAGCATTGCTTGGTTGGAGATATTTCAGCATCTACATAAAACAAAAAATAACAAGGTGGAAAACACATTGGAGAGTCTTGAAGTAAGCATTGATAAAGAGAAGGGCATGTAGGTGCCACTTGTCATTCTATTAGAGATCATCTATAATTCTCACAAATAATATGTTACATTTCTTGGTGCCCACACTCCATGTAGAAGGGGAGTTACACACAACTAATAACTTGATATACATTACAACAAGGAGGTCTTGTAGATGTTGAAGAATGAGCATTTATTGAACAACTCTCGAAGGAGAATCATAATGTCTCAATCCAAAGGTGACATTTGTTATAAACAGTGGAGTGAATTCGATACCTCCACCAAATAGTCGAATATTCCATGAGTGTTAAATTTCTCACGTGACATTTGTCACTCATCCTATCACATATTAAAGATGCCTTGGACCTTGGAAAGGAAGCGCATTAGTTTGAAAGTGATACGCCTAGACATTTGAAATGTACTCAGTAGTGGATTAATGAAACTTTGGAAGATCGATGGTAGATGCTCAATGATAGTTCAGATGCGATCCGAAGTAATTTGGGTGTAGTAGAAAACACTCTCGATCAACCAACATTTAAGAAGAGCATTAAAGCCACAAAATACCTGAGGAAACTTATGCTCAAGAAGGAAAATTTACTACCATATTCATTCAAATTCATAAAGGTACAAAGCCTTAATATAATTTCCTCATCTAATTTACTTTCAATTTTAAAAGGGAGTTATAAGGTTTTAAGATAAGGTTGGGATATTAATTGAAATTAATCTTTGTATGAACTCAAAACTTGGGGAAATTAATATAATATTTGCAAAATATAACTTAGGAGAAATAAGGGATACTACTTGGAATTAATCCATTTAATGTTTGCAAATATTAATGTGTTCTAGTTTTCCAAATTTGGGAGTGATAAGGGTTACAACTTCAAACTAGTTTTTTAGAAATTAGAAACACTTGAACAAAATCCTAAGGGTTAAAAAAAGGGGTTATTCAAATATTTTATCAAATTTGGAAATTTATATTCTTATCTCAAAAATTTCTCAAAAGGGACAAAAGAAATCCAAAATTAAAACCTCTTCAAAAATTGAAAAGTGCTTAGTTCAATAGGAGTATTAAGGAGTTAAGAAGTTGATTTTTGATCTTTACAAAACTTATACAAAATCAACCAAAATTGAATTATATTTTACAAAAGCACTATATCATACTCAAAAAAAATTAGGGAGTCATAAGGGATTCTACAAAACTTGATAATAATATCCCTCAAATATTGTCAAGTTGAGAAGATATAATATTTCTTCAAAAACCTTAAATGAGGTGTTCATACTCTCATTACTAGGGAGACATAATAAAGCCTACAATATAAGTATTAATGAAGGTTTCATTAAATCAAGCTTATATAATTCAATTAAGGAGCACATATCCTAAGACTAGGGAGCTATATAAGGATGTCTACTTCTACCAATAAGTGCTTTAGAAAGAAAAAATCCAATGCCATAAAACTTGGGATCATGAATCTACTCAAGAAATCAGAAGGAAGGTTAGATCTAGCTTCAAAAGTAATCCATAGTGAAGCTTTAAAAGATAATTTTGATACTATGGAATGCTATCTTAAAACTCATCTCAATGAAGCAATTGATAATAGAAAAGTGATATTTTACTTTTCTTAGACTTTGCAAGCATATTATACATGGCACTGCTCACATATAAACACTATAAGGCAGAAAATGAAGAACAAAAAGGATTGATAGAACTACTCAAAAAGAAGTGAGAACTTGATGAATCATATTTTATTGTCAATAACAAAGAACTATTTCATGAAGTGGATTTTTACTCCCAAAACTTAATAGATACCCTTGAAGGATACAAGTATCTATCTACTAGTGATAAAGAAAAAATTTCATTATTCCTTAAAGAGGAAAAATAAGGCAGCTTTGCAACATTAATTAGTTATCTTCATGAAGCCCTCTTCAAAGCCTGGTGGAATACACAAAAAATAGTTATATTCACATCAGAGGAATGTTTGATGATTTATCTATCATTAATTATTTTTGTACTTGCTCAACACATGAAGAAAACTAGTAATACAAATCAATATTATTGTGATGATAGACTAACTCATCATGAATATTATTGTGATTCCACTAGTACCCATACAAAATTACAGAAGGAGGAAGAGGAAGAAAATACATACTAGAAGAGAACATAGCAAATAAGATATAAATAGAGAAGAAAACACAAATACTAAACTATATGGACATATTCAAATTACAAAACTGGAAGAACCTTTGGTTACAATTTTATTTGCCTTGTATAAGATACTAACTACTTGCTTGAGCATATTATAGTAAGCAGATAAGAAGAATACAAAATCTAGTACCAGATCAAAGATCCATATTGAAGACTAAAATCTTCAATACCCAAATAATGTAATAGAGGGGGGTGTTAGAGTATATTACATCGTTTGGATCATGTAAATGTACCACCTTTGGTACATTACTAGGGTAGGAGTTTAATTTAAATTTAGTTACCTCAAGTAATGTAATAAATACACGTGTCAATGTGCAAGTTGTAAATGTGCATGTAGTCCACATGTACACGAGTATTAAGTAGAGTAAGGTCCAAGGAATCTATCTTCCTATATAAACGGCTCATAGTGAGTGACTAGTAAGTAGTAGTAAATATAGAGTGTGTGGTATAGTTTAGTAGTATGGTACAATATAGTTCTTTCATGTATGTTCATGGAGTGTTCATGTCCTCCATTATATAGAATTATATTATTTTTTTCACTCATTAATGGCATATTTATAAGTTATTTGCATATGATCACTTTATTTTTTCTTGCATATTATTGTACCATTAGTTTATAGTTATCTCAGATTAGTTATCTTACATCTTGTGATTGTATTCCCTATACTATAGTCTCATCAAAAACTAAAAGTAGCTTTGTTGATGAGATACATATTTTTACCTTCTGCATTATTTCTATGGGAATCGTTATCTACTAAATATGTTTTGCTAGAATCTGATTAGGTAACAATCATATGGAAGTAATATCTAGATACATACTCTATAGATTATTAAATTCTATCCTATCTCCCTGTTCCCCTTCATCAATGCTACCATTTCATTTCCCTCCTTGCATTTTCCATTCATAATTCATTTTCACTTCCTTATCCCCTTGTTTCATTCATTCATCCATTTTTATTCATCCCATTTCATCCTCCCATATTCTTCCACATCATCATTCCATGATGCATATCCATTTAAATTTTGACTCCATATGCCCAAAGGATAAGACTTTGAGTTCTCAAACTTTGCTAGCAAAGTTCCCTAAGAGGCACCAAAATGTAGGCCCAAAAGGCCACATACTTAGAAATGTTTTACAAAATTTCCAAAATTTCTCTAAGTGTAGATATGTGTTTTAGACCAGGATAATGAATTAGTGCAACATGTCCTATGCCATGGTAAACTTGGTCAAAATAGCTCTTCATACATTTCAAATCATGGTTCAAAATAGAATTAAAGGTCCCAGCTTAGGACAAAGGTTTTATACCATGTGATCTAGAACATGATTCTATGCCACGATCAACATGGTTAAAGATGGTATTACAACATTTTGAATTGTGGCTCAGAATATGGTTTCCCATTATGCAACTCACCCATTATTCTACACCAAGAAACTAAGCACAATGCTCTACATTACGATCAAACTTTGTTGAATTACATAAATATAAATCTAAAGCATGGATTAGAACAAAGTTTTATTTTGTGTATCCTAGAACACATTTATATACCACACAGCTCAGCACAAGGTTGTTTGCTATGATCAATATAGTCAAAACTATCATCTAGGAATTTTAAATCCTATCCTAGAACATGGTTCTACGTTGCTCAACCCAAAGCAAAATTTCACAAGCATAACCCCAGATTAGCACACTATAGTTCCAAGCCATGGTCAGAGTGGTCAAACAACTTAAAGTTGAAGATTAAAATGTCAGATCAAATCATGTTCTATGCTACGAGAGGTGAAAAGAGCTAAAGGAAAATATATCATAAGCTACAATATGCTCTAGGCTACAATATTTTCTAGACCATGACTAGTGAAAGCATGCCAAGATTAGTAGGAATCTAATATTAGCTATCCAAAAGTAGATTAATGATCCACATAGAATTGATCATGAATCATGTATAAATACAATATTCAATATGATGTAATGTTGTAGGTTTCTGTCTAAACTGGTTCTAAGCTAAAATGGATGATCTAAGAATATGAAATGATTAAATCCAAGATCCATGAGATCTTTCCATTTTAGATCTACAATGAAAAATCAACAAGAATAGGGAATGCTTTGGATCTCTTATTGGAAATATTTTATAGTTGAAGGCCATGAAAAGTTGAAATTGTAGAGGCCAAGTTGCAAGGGATAAATGGAGCACACAATTCTCTTTTTTCCACCTCAACATCTTGTTGATATGACACTCCAAATTCCTTGTAATGTTCCTAATACTTTCAAATCTTTCAAATTTATTGCAAAAACTATAAATAGAGGTTGAACCCTCATTTTAAAGGGTCAGCTCTAAAGTGTTTTCTTGTGCTATTGTTGTATACTCTCTACAAATTAATAGAAGGAGCATTACTTGGATGTTTACCTTAGACTTGTATCTTCTTTTATATGGATTATAAACTCTTGAATTCATTTTTGCTATTGCTACTATGGTTAGTCTATTCTGCTAATTTGGATTGTTAACTTAGAGCAAAATGGAATGCTTCATGTCTAAACATATGCTTGGAAAGGATTTCTTTTTCTGTTAGTCAGAGTATTAATATAATTCTACTATTTCAATTGTTAATACCCTGTATGCTTGAAATAATTCTTGAAGCATTGCGCCTTAATGATGAATATGGCTAGTTTTGAATGTTGCTAGTCCTAAGTATTGTCTACTAGAAATTGATTTGTTAGAGGTTCTTTGTAGATGCTAATACTATTAAATTTATTCATCCACTATTAATTCATTACTTTCTTAACCTCTTTCCTCTTTCTATCCCTATATGTATACATTTAACTGAGCAGTCAATATTCAGTAAGTTGACAAAGTATACCAGTCTACTTTGGATATTGGTTTGAAGCAATTTTGATCCATCCAATATTGGGGTTTGGTTGTGATTAGTGGGTGCTCACCTTTCAAAATTATTATAGATGATAGTCACAGTTCAAGTCTATCTTGATGTCAATTTAGACCCCAACAGGAGCATGTTTCAACTTGTGGTTACACTATAAGCCAACCAAGGCTAGGTAGTGAAGGAGGATGAATCTACCATACTTTACAATAGGTGATTTGAACCTTTTAGTTTTGGATATATGAAAGAACTCACTAATCATAACATGGTGAAAGTCTTCCATAATCAACGAAGGCTCATCATATTTTTACAAGTTGCTTGATAACAAAGTAGCATTAAGCCCCATTTGGATCAAGTAGTCATTGAGTAACTAGTCCACTTGACTTAAATGCACAACAATATGTATGGACCAATGGATTTGGGTTTTTAGTGGTTGTCAATTTGATAATAATACATGAAAATATAGATGTATTGACTAAATATGAAGGATAAATCCTTCCATTTATTCCAATATTTTAAATATCATATGAAAAATATTGTCTTTTTAAGCCTTACTACCACAAAATATCACGTCCCAATATAAAATAGCCACAATATTGAAGATAAAAATAATAATATAAGAGTAGAATAATCTATGAGAAAATCAATATGTATATCAAGGCCTATATAATAAAACAAATAAAATTAATTTATATAATCAAATATGAATGTGGAAGGTCTATGTCATTCATGAACTATGCATGAAGAAAACTTACAATATTAATTGCTCAAAAATCTATATAAAAGCTTTATTTCTTTCTTGTTACAACTCTGTAATCTAATGTTCATGTTACATTATCATGGAGTATTGTATCCCTAATATAGCCATAATAATGTGACTACTATTGATCTTCATATGACAACTCCCATGACCTTTGGCTTATAATCTCTTCGCTTGCATACTAGACTCTTCAAGTTCTTCTACATGGACACTTGAATCTAAGATACTTGTACATATCTACATGAATATTATACTCCTATGTACACTCCTAATATAAGACACTTGTGCATGTACTCATATTACATATTTGTATACTTACATGCATGACACTTGTGCATATTCTCTCAATCTACACTTGCACTCTAACTTACATGACACTTATGCATTTCCTACACATTGTACTCTTACATGACACTTGTACATTTCCTACACATTGACACTTACATGAAAGGGGAAATATAAATCATTCACCTAATATAAAAAATCAACCCTAATATATTATATATTTACAGTTGTAGGTACCATGGGGGTACATTAGCATGTAGTAAATAATGTAATATTCCTCAACATAAAAGTTTACTAGTCATCATATTCAATTTTCTACTCTAATTGATGGGGAGTGTACTAGTAATGATTTTTCTATTTGCTTGAAGCAAAATAACATTAAATGATAATTGATAAATTCTTGTATGCCCCAAAAAAATGGTGTTGTAGAGATATGTAATCATGCTATTTGCATGTAGAGTGATGATAAATTGGATCTAGTATTTTAGACAAAAGCTATTTATATTATGAGTTATTTTTTGAAATGTACACCCATAGTTTCATTGAATGATTTCACACCTAATGATGAGGACATCTAGGCTTAGGACTTGGGCATTTATGATTTTATGCATTTATGTTTTTCTAAGCTTCCCAATGTACCATGTGAAGCTTTCTCAAAAGCTCATGTTAGTTGTCGTTTATTATATTATTAAGTTGTTAGCTCAAGTCCCCTAAGGATAGGCTAGTTGTTAGCAATTAGTTGTTTGTATTTCCCTAGTTAGCTAGTAGTTACAAATTTCTACTTGCTATTCCATTGCAATTTATTCCTATTGTGATATTTTGCTGTCCCTATTGTGCTTATTTAAGCACTATGTGTAAAGCATATTACAAATTTTGCTCTTTAACTTGAGTTGGTCCTCACATTCCGTATCACTAGTGTCAGAGCATTTGATCTGGACTTTGGGTTATTTTTAGCATCTATATTGCTTATGCTTTTGCATCATGTTCAGTGCAACATTTTTAAAATCTAGTTGTATTTTGCATGAGATATGTTGTAGTTAATTACATCTTGCTTATTCTAATTTTATATGACATTTGTACAAATAATTTTGGTGAAAAACATTGACATGGATAATTTTCTTGTGAAGGTATTTTCAAATGAACACTCCTAGAGGGGGTTATTTCTCTTTAGCAAACTTTTGAAACTAAAAATAAACATTGGATTACATTGGGCTATCCACCAAAGAGACACTAAATAGTAAACCGCCATTGACATCATCATAGTCAACCATGTGGCATGAGGATAATACATTGTAGTCAACTTTTTTGCATGTGCTAATTTGCATAAAATCGAACAAAGGATGGTATAACAGTTTGTGAATGAAGGGTGTCTAATTTTTTAATAAGTATGCATTAACCAAATAGGGTGGTGGACTCTTTCTAGAAGCTACAAAACCAATGCATTTCAAAAGAGTAGCTTCACCAATATTTTATGTCGATGATAACACTTCCATTTAGTGCGACATCTCCCAATGTTCTCCTTGGAGTCATTTGAATGCTCACTTAGTGATTAAATTTTTTTTGTCATGTAGTCTCTATGCTAATATTGACAACATAATTTTCTTAATAGGTTTGATGTGCAATTGAGTCCTCCATAGAATGTAGCACACATGGGAGAGTGGTAACAAATCATCTAACCACCTTGACTGTAAATGGATGTTCTAGCCCTACTAAAACTACATAGGACTATGAGACCTTCTTTACTTTGAAAAATATTTTGGTTCCTTTTCCCAAAAATTCATCTATATAGACATAAAAATAAATGATGTCACTAGTTTTAGCATTTTATAATACTCCTAGTAATAAATACCATATTGATGTCAAAGTAAGTTACTTTTTGATGTACCTATTGCATCTAACCCGATGAAGAAGTATTATGACATCTGTTTGCTGTAAATATTTACATTGCATGAATACATGAGTTTCCTAGGGAATGTTCCAGTGTGTCTTTTGAATGCCCAAAGATGCCTTGTCATGCCATAGTAACTAGCCATGGGTGCTTGTATGCTATAATTGTGTTGCTTTTTTGCCTTGAGGACTAGATAAAAAGGAGGATGTTTGAACTACCATGTAGTATGGATTGAAGGTAATATTAAAGTAAAAATACTCCCATGTAATCATTGATTAGATTAAAATAAATGTTGCACATTGAAAATTGGAAGAATTTAGAGTGATGTCGGTGCATTTTTCAAATTGCACTAACTTGACCATTGGTGAAAGTTAGAACGACGTTGCCACTTTTTTTCAAATTATTCTAAGGTATAGTAAATGTTGATCAATATAATTAATTAATCAAATTAATTTATTAATTATTTAATTAATATGTTTTAAGGTGTGTGTAGACACCCAATTTTATGTGTTAGACATGTTGCTAATCATCCCTTTAATCGCTTTGACCAAATCAACCTTTTGTACTCAAATTTGGGGTAAAAATATCCCATCAAATTCGTCCTTACCAAAATATGACCAAATGCCCACCAAATTTCACAAACCTAGTACCATTGGAAATATCTCAAAATGAGCTTTCCAATGAGTATAAACATGACCACTTTTGACCCTTGAGGCAAATTTGACACCTCAGGGAATATTTGACCTCCCAAGGTGAATTTGACCCCACTAATTTTGACATATACAAAATAATATCAAATTATATCCAAATTTCACAAAACAAGTACCATTGGAAAAATATCAAAAAACTATTTTCGATGATTATAAACATGACCATATATGACCCTTGGGGTGAATTTGACACATCAGGGTAAATTTTACATGTTAGGGTGAATTTGACATGTCAGGGCATATTTTACATCTTAGGGTAAATTTGACATGTTAGGGTAAAATTTACATCTTAGGGTGCATTTGACCTCTCACAATCAATTTGACCCATCAACTTTGACCTTCATAAAACCATAGAAAATCAAATCTAAATTTCATAAATTTGGTATTGTTGGAATGCTCTTAAAAAGATATTTCAAATGGATATAGACATGAATATATTTAGAAACCAAAGAAAATATATAGGCCCATGATGATTTTCCATGATGGATTTATGGGACCATGACAAATTTGTAAATAACCGTTGGAGCTCCAATTTTGATAGTTCAACTCCTAGTCACTATCACTTCCACCATTTACGCATTTGACTAGCTCAAAAATAGTGCAACCAACCATGCAAATATCCTAATTATAGATAATTAACTCATAAAACCACCTCCAATTAGCCCATGCAACTACCAAGTAGAGGCAGTTGGCTCTTCAATCCGCCTCCCAATCAACTTTCAACTAAACTAAACTAGACACCTCACCTCCTTGAAATACATGCATTCAACCTTTCTCCCTTGCACCCCTAGTGGATATTCCAAAGTAAGTTCTCTTCTATAAAAGGACCCTTGGTATCCCAAGAAGGTTATAGACATACAAAAATATAAAAAGAAAAGTAAAGCATACAAAGATATACTGATGTGCAAGTGTTTCTTTTAAAACATTTGGAGAGTAAGAAATTTTTATATAGAATCTTTGAATAAGTCTTGAAGAAAGTTTGGAGGATCCTTTTGTGAAGAAGTAAATTCTACAATAAATCAAGAGTTTCAACACTTTGCATTGGAAACCCTGACAAAGGGGTATTAGAGGCTGAAAACTAAGTTTCCTTTTCTCATTCTTTTAATTTAAGTATTTTATTTCTATGTCTTTGTCAATATGATCTCATATCAAGGCAATTTCTATACTGTTTTCATAAAATGTTTGAGTGGCATATTTGGGGCTTGATCCTTGGATCAAGTTGATTGTTCCAGATTGGACAAATAATCCCCTAAATTAACATAACTTGTTTTAGTGTTTCCTTGTAGTTGCAAGTTTTTTTCTTTTTTCTTTTTATAGCTTTTAGAGTACTTGTAGGTTTTAGAGTAGTCGTAGGTGGTTTTTTCTTTGTTCTACAGGGTATAGGTAAAATCCATGGTCCCAGGGTGAATTTGTGATCTTAGAGAAAATTCATGATCTCAGGATGAATTCATGGTCTCAAGGTGAATTTGTGGTCTTGAGGAAAACTCTTGGTATTGAGGCAAATTCACGATCATAGGGAAAATTTATGACCCTGTGATAAACTTGTAGTCTATGCAAATTTTCACATAGTTCTTGGAAACTGGTATAAAATTACCTCAATGTGCTATATTTTGTCTTAAAACAAGTAGATTCTAATGTATTTTTAGCTTTTAATTCTTTGTGTGTATCTCCATAAAGGTATAAAATATTAGATCTCATATTTTATCTTTCAACATATTCAAGGGTTAGTGAAAGCATGTTGTCTTTTCTTTCATCATTGTGCTCTACAATAAGAAATTTTTTTGGTTTAAGGCAAATCTAAGGTTATTTTTTTTAACATTGATATTTAAAAGAATATATCTATTTTCTCTCATATTTTCTTGTGTAGTCCTTTTTGTCTTCCTATATATACATGACAAGGAGCAACTAAATTATGATGGAGGCATGATAGAATATGAGATGCAAATAGGTTCTTTGTAAAAAGGCTTGGGTAGTTCAATTTCCTATTCTCTTCCTTATATTATTTGCTCTATTTTTTGGCTAGCACCTTAAAAGTATCTTGAATCAAGGAATTAATATTTCTACTAAATCGCACATTAAGGAATTACACATCTACATTAGGATAGCTCTTGTTCAGTACATTTATTCTCGTTCCCTTGCCTCAAAAGGAAATTAAATAAACTTTGTTTTTTATTGAACTTAGGGATATTCTTAATTAAAATTAAAATCATGTAGGATTAAATCTTGTTGGAATGCATATTTCATTTGATGCATTGTCATTAAAACTTCATAATTTCCTCTAGAAAGAATCAATACTTAAAAAAAAAAAAAATGGGATTTTAGTTTAGACCCTTAGTGTAAATTTGATCTTTTTATTTTAGGTATCAAAGTTAAGTGCATATAGATTTGTATTAGGCTATATTCTTTGTTTGCATATTTGTTTGTATGCTTTTTTAAAAGAAAAAGTAAAGTAAATTTTATTTCAAAACTTTCTTTTAACTTAGGAATAGTGCAAGAAAATAAAAATTGCATATGTTGGAAATTTTGAGTAGTTATGTTGTCATTGATGTCAAAAGTCAGTTCATCTTAGTGCAAGGAATTGATAAAAGGAGGGTTAAAATATTTATATTTTAAGCCCAAGATATTTGGTTTAAAGCTTCACATGATTGGTCAAAATATTGTCTAAATACCCCGAAGGAAGGAAATACCTAGGCCCAAAGGAAATAATATTATAATAATAATTATTATAATATTAAATTTGTTAAGATAAGGCCTAAGGTTAAGGAAGGAAACACCTAGGCCCAAAGGAAATAATATTATAATATTAAAGTGTTAAGAGAAAGCCTAAGGTTATTTATAAAATAATTATAATATTTATATTATAATAATTTTATAACCCTAAGTAGGGTTTGGTGCCAAAGTTAAGGTTTAAATCTTTTAATTTCTGCTAATGTCCAAGCAAGGAGGAAACATGATATTTATACCATAAATTTTGGAGCCAAAGGTAAATATTCGAATGCATATGCAAATGTTTAATTAAATTGGTTGATGTGATTTTTCGTGAGCAAAATAGGACAAAGTTTTTATTTTTAAAAGGCATAGAAGAGCACATGGAAGGATAAGGAGGCAAGGGTGCATGCCCCTATCACCAACCATGTGGTTGGCCTAGTGGTAAGGCTTGGCAGCGTAAGGCTTTGGTGGATGGCAGGTCTCGCGTTTGATTCCCAGTAGTAGTAGAGGAAAAAAAAATTATTTTAAATGCATTTTGGCACCAGCAGAAGGATAAAGGAAAGAGGGTGCATTATTGGTTTCAAGTGAGCGCTTAGCTCACGTGACAGTTTGGCCACGACTAAGGCATAGGCAGTAGGCACAATGGGGGTTCGATTCTCATGGAGGCAACACGTAAGGTATTTACTTTTTCTTCAATAAAAATTGCCGCCTAAGGTTCTAAGTTGCATGGTATGCGCTAACGTGGGAGGTATAAGGTGTTAAAATTAATTTTTATTGTTGCTATAAAAAGGGTTTTAATTATTTTAGATTTTGATATAGTGAAGATTGTCAAGTGCCTTGGAATATTATTTTGAAATGTGGTTATATTTCTTTTGGAATGCATTTATGATAAGTGGGAGATATAAGGAATAATTTTTAAAAATTCCATGCATTTAAGTTTTGAAGGAAGTTATAGTGAATTAGTTTGAAAGTGAATTATTGGAGTAATAAGAATCCTTGCTTATTTTGTTTTGAATGTGTTAAGAGGGAATTAAAAGGTGTATGAGGTATTTTGATTGTTTGTATGTTTTGCTAAAATATTTTGAAGGGTTTGATTATATGAGTTGATGCAATAATTTGAGAAACCAAGAGAGTTATTTGGAATTTATTTGGGCACACATATTGAAGGTTTGCTAACTCATAAAGAAGTGTTGTGCTAACATTTTATAGTTGCAAAAGATATTGTGAGTGATACAGGTTTTAAAGACATATCTCCATCAAAGAAAAAAGGTATGGGTACATAATCCTTTGTTTGAAGTGTTTTTGGATTGAATGTTGTGAAATATAAGGTGGAGTGAAAAGGATTGTTTGATAAACATTGTTGGAAATATTTGAGTGGGTTTTTATATGCTTCATTGGTGAATGTTTAGAGAACATTTGAGATAGATATTGTATATTATTTGAGTTAGGGTTTGAGACCCACATTGTGCTCTTTTTTTGAATAAGTATGAAAAAACTTGTTTAGGTTTAGTGAAAAAATTGTGTTTCATTGATTAAATGATTGACTAAAACTTCTTGAGCATTGGTATCGAGTGATATTGAAATTGAATGTGGAAACATTAGAAATCATATTTCTAAAAGTAACAGACTTAATTATTAAGTAGAACATATTTAGTCTTTGATAGAGTACATCATTTTCTATATGTTCTAGAGGTTAAACAAATTCTGAATAGAATGTCTAAACTAATTCAAGTTAAAGGAACTACTTTGAAGATTAGATAAAACAATTGATGGAATTATGTGCAATATTTGAGATTGATTAAGCATATCTTGTAAATTGTTTTGAGCATGTGTTTGAGCATATTTGAGCAAGTCTTTTTGAAGGCTTGAGAGTAGAATTGAGCAAGTTATTGAGAGGACTTGAAGGTATATTTGAGCAAGTATTTATGAAGGCTTGAGAGAAAATTTGAGAAAGTTCTTGAGAGGACTTGAAGGTAAATTTGAGCAAGTCTTTGTGAAGGTTTGAGAGCAGAATTGAGCAAGTTCTTGAGAGGACTTGAAGACAAATTTGAACAAGTATTTGTGAAGGCTTGAGAGCAAAATTGAGCAAGTTCTTGAGAGGAATTAAATGCAAATTTGAGCAAGTATTTGAGAAGTCTTGAAGGCATATTTGAGAAAGTCTTTGAGAAGGCTTAGAGGCATATTTGAGCAGAGTTGATTTGTTCAAGCTTTATATTAAGGCTTGGGGTAAATCTAAGCAGAGTTGATTTTTTGATTTATTCAAGCTTTGTGTTAAGGCTTGGGGTAAATCTGAGTAGAGTTTATTTGTTGATTTATTCAAGCTTTGTGTTAAGGCTTGGGGTAAATATAAGTAGAGTTGATTTATGATTGGATCAAGCTTTGTGTTAAGGCTTGAGGATAGATTTGAGATAGAGATTTGTGAGTAGAATTGTACTATAATTGGGATAAATTTTGGTGCATTTATAAGATAGATTTGAGAGTAATCTTTGGATGTGGTAGAGCAAAGTATAATAGTCTCCAAGGGATAGAGATCCATTAGCCATGGTAGTGAGGATATAGGTATTATATGGAGAGATATCCACAAGACGAATCAATGGGGGCAGAAGTCTTCTAGAAGATCATCATCCAGAGTAGAGGGGAAAATTTTCTCTTATGGATAGATATCTATGAACCAGAGAAAGGGGAAAGAGTTCTCCTATGGAGTGTGATCCATGAACTAGTTAGGAAGATAGAGTTCTTCTATGGAGAGAGATCCACGAACCAGTTGAAAAACATGTGCTTATACTTATAGGAGGGTGAATACTATAAGATACAACTTTTTGCTTTTCAATCCATATGATAACATAAGCAATATTAAAGTAGTAAACATTACACAAAGCATCACACACATGAGAGATATTATTTAACATGGTTCACCCAATGTGGTCTACTCCACGGAGAAAATATTCCTTATAAAATTTTCTCAATAAATTCTCTTGGGAATCCTTTCCCTATTACAATATTTATGGACCTTTATCCAAAGGAGACACCAATCCCTTGATCTAGTTTATGGAAATCTATCCATATGATAACTTCTTCTCCTCTTCTCTAGCTGATGATCCTCTTAGAATACTATTGCCTCCATTTCTTTGGCTTATGGATCTCTCTTCATATAAGACTTTGTCCTCACTCAGAAGATCTTTGTCCTCACTCATAAGATATCTATTCTCACGACCCTGGCTAATGTATCTCTATCTATTGGAGACTATTGTCCTCTACTTTGTCACCTCCAAAGCTTACTCTTAGCTCTATCTCAAATCTGCACTAAACATAGTCCTTTGATCTAGCACAAATATGTTCAATCTCTATCTCATATTTATACGAAACATAGTCCTTCAGTTTAGCACAATTTTTCTCAATATCTATATCTGATCTACACTACACACAGTCCTTTGATATAGAACAAATTTGCTCAATATCTATCTCTCATCTGGAACAAATCTATCCTCAAATCTGCACCAAACTCTATCCTCAGATCTATCCTCAAGCCTTAACACAAAGCTTAATCCAATCACAAATAAACTCTGCTAGATCTACCCCAAACCTTAACTCAAGGTTTGAACAAATCAATCAATCAACTCTGCTCACAAGTCTTCTCAAAGACTTGCATCAATTCTTCATTGTAAGCTTCCAAAAAATCTTACACTAGTCTATCCACAAGTCTTCACCAAGACTTACCTCAAATCTTCTCAACAAGTCCTCACTATAACTTGTCCAATCTGCTCAATAATTCTTCACCAAGACTTACCTCAAATATGATTGTAAGCTTCCAAAAAATCTTACACAAATCTGTCCTTAAGTCCCCTCTAGGACTTACTCAAATCTACTCACTAGATTTCACAAAAGCTTATTCAAATCAACTCAATCTATCACATAAAACCTCTTTAATCACACAAACAAATTTCACTTAGAATTTTGTTTGACTCACAGAAGCATATAGAGAATTGTTAGAGACTCAATATGTTTCACACTCTTAATCACTCAATCACTTCCAAACTCTTTTTAAATCAATTTAGTATAAAGAACAATTTATTTCATATAACTTTAACTATCACTCCAACACTTCCAATAAACTATTCTCAATCAATTCCACTCAACTAATCACTCAATGAAACATAATTTGCTTACAAACCCTGACCAAGCATATGAAATTTTACTCAAATATTTCCAACAATGCTTATCAAACAATCTCACATAACAATGATACTCATGTTCTTTCACAAACCCTAGTTCAAGATAGTTCACACTCAATTGACTTCACAAATGTTCACCCAACATACATGTGAAAACTCACTCAATTATTTCCAACAATGCTTACCAAACAAAACCTTTTCACTCCAACTTGCATTCACAACATTCAACAAATAATATTCCACTCACAAGGATGATATACCCATACCTTTGTTTTGAAGAAGATTAGATTTCAACACTTGTCTCAATCACACTCAACCACTTTCACAATTTCAATGGTTAGATATCATAAATATATCCTTAATATTTTATTTCAAAAATATTTCACTATGGCAAAATATTAAAAATCAACTATGCCTTATTTCTCCTTTCAAATTAATTTATAATATGACTTTATTTCAACAAATACATCTAACATCCTTGGCACACCTTATTAATCGTTTTATAAAATTTAACCACTTAAAAAACAAACACCAAAAATTAAAACTTTGCATACCCTTTTATCCCCCTTGTATAACTCATAAATCCTCTTAAATATGCAATTTTCAATTAATAAAACTTTAGGAAATTAAAAAATTAATTTCCACCCTTGCAATTTTCGGATGCAACGTTAAACCTTAGCAAATGTGAGCACATACCTTTGTCAATCCCATCAAAAAGGACTTGGCAGGTTTCAAACACGCAAACCCCTCCTTCCAAGTGCCTTCACACAATGTGCACCCACCAAGTGGGCTACGTGCCTCCACGCAAAGGGAAAGACACACGCCTTCCCTTTGTCCCTCTCTGATGGCACAAACTAAAACACCTTCTCCTATTGCCAAAAAAAGACCGCATGGATCGAACCCTTAACCTTGTACCTACGAATGACTTAGTGCAGCCCTTGGCTACCAATTGCACTACCCAATGCTTTGGATAAGTGTTAGTGCTCCCTCTTATCTTTGTTCCTTCGTCTGCCCTTAGAAGTATTTAAACACATGAGTTTTCTTCCTCTCTAACCACAACACATGATTTCCTTAGGCAATAATACTTTCACATGGATAATATTTTGAAATAAAACTTGCCCCTTTTATATGCAATGTGCCATGTGCTCAAAACATCGATGATCCTTGAAATTTGAATTTTAATTCAAATTAAATTAAACTTTGTGCCCTTATAACCCTAACCTTAGGGTTAATTAAATTAAATCATAAACTAATTTATAATTAAATTATTATAATTAATTTATAATTAATTTAATAACTCTTAGAGTTAATCAAATTAAGTTATAAATTAATTTCTAATGTAATTATTATAATAAATTTTTAATTAATTTAAATCTTTAGGTCTTAACCTTAGGCCTTTAATATTATAATAAAATATTATAATATTATTTTTCTTGGGCCTTCCTATTGCTCTTTAGACCTCATCTGACCACCTTGAATATTATAATAGGATATATTATAATATTATTTCCCTTAGGCCTAGAAGTAATATTTCTCTTGCACTACTTACTGAAATTGATTCTTGACATCCTTCCTTTTGCCCTGCTAATTGAAACTGACTCTTGACATCAATGACAACAAAACCTGCTCACATTTCCAACACAAATTGAGGAGAAAGAGTTCTCCTGGATCAAGTTCCACAAACCAAAGAAAATGGGAAAGAGTTCTCCTATGGAGAGTGATCTAAAAATCAGAGCATTAGGGGATTGGTATCTCCTTTGGATAGAGGTCCATAAACATTGTAATAGGGAAGTGATTCCCAAGATATTTGTTGAGAAAAGTAAGTAGAAATATTTTCTTCGTGGAGTAGCCCACAATAGGTGAACCACGTTATATTGGTATCTCTATTGTGTGTGATTATTTATGCATTGCCTTGATTACTGTTTGATATTGCCATTGATAATATTGGATAATATTATTTGGAAAAGAAAAGTAAAATTTGATCTTATACTGTTCACCCCCTCTCTCAGTATAAGTTTGTGTTCTTCAATTGGTATCAAAGTGGGTTCCTTTGAAATATTTTAGTAGCTCTAAGGAAAAGTATATTGGAACACAAATGGCATCTTCGATTGGATCTTCAACAAATAATACACCATTATTTGATGGGAACAATTATACTTTTTGGAGCATAAGAATAAAGACTTATTTGATGGCACAAGGATATGAGACATGGCAAATAGTTGAGAATGGATATATTGTTAGCATTATATATATATATATATATTGTTATTATATTATATTAAATATGTACTAATATAAACTATGCGCTAAGGTAGTTAGTGGTTAGGTAGTTGGACCAATGGAAAGGTAGTTGATTACCTACCTATATTGTATTTTAAATACCACATCTCAATGTTAATTCGATGTTTGCATTTTCACATGGTATTAGACCATTTTAGGGATAAGAACATGAAGATATAAAACCCTAGGTACATCTGCTTAGGCTAGATATGCACGTGATACAAGGTAGTGGTAAGGCAATGGCTTCATTGTTAACCAACCACAGGAGCATGCACATTGAAACTAGACCTAACGTGGATGCATGCACATCGAGACTAGACTTGACATTATGCACACAAAAAATAGACCTGATGCAAGTGCACATAGATCGAGGTGGACATAGAATGGAATTATGGTGGTTGACATGGTATTTGGTAGCATGATGTGGCAGTTGGATCACTGACGTGGCATTACATGGAAATTGGTGGTGTGACATGGCAGTTGGATCACTGATGTGGCATACATCTATTCATTGATAGGGTAGGTAGAAAAAGGTTTGTGCTAGGGCTTGATTTCTTGAAGGCAATAAAATAAGAAAGAACCCCACTTTGTTTAAATTATCCCCATAGTGCAGCAACGAGATGCATGTGGGATAAAGGTCCCCGATTTGTTTTTTTCTATATTCGAGTGAAAACAAAGGATAATACACACAAGGTACGTTCTTCATCTCATCTGCCTCTGTAGGCGGTTTGGTTGGCCACTTCATGTTAAGGTTTTTGAACCACTGGAGGTCAGGGGTTCCAACCTCGTTCAACACAAAGCAAAGGAATTTTTTCTTTATTTTTTTTTACACTCGTGGGGGACGACAAACTCAAATACCACGTCTCTCACCTTGGTTTCATCAAGGCCAATAGCTGAGATGATTGGGTGGAGGTGTGCTAAGGATTTTCTTGGTCACGGGTTCAAACCACAAGCATCCTCAAAATGTAAATTTTTATTTTGAAGGACAAAAGGTATTTTTTTTATATATAGCAAGTGGCATTTTTTTAAATACAAACAAGATTTCTTTTTCAAGGGATAAACTTTTTTTTTATTGTTTTTTTTCAAATCAATTTTTTTGCCACTAACCCTACTAGCAAAACCATAGGAGGAATAACAAAAAATTTGAAAAGGGTCTATCTCAATTTTTTTTGTCCTTGTTTATTTTGCAACCAAAAAGGGAGATCAAAAGCTTTTTCTTTTGCAAAATTCTAAGACAACGAGGGGAAGAAAATTGTTGAATTGAAGAGAAAATTGTGGATTTGAATATCATTTTTACAAACCATACCTTCAAATATTTTGTAAAAATCATTGTAAACTGACATTGTAAATAGGTGCATTTTCGGTGGAAACCGACACCTAAGTGTTTAAATCTATGGGAACTTGTGATTGTTTTTGCATTTAAATTTCTTGTTTTCTTGCATTTCAATCATAAAGTAAAATATACAAATAAAAGAAAAGATCCCAAATTTTACACCTATTTGTGCAATTTATTGCACAACAACATTCGGTATATATAATACCTCTAGTCCACACTTACAGGTGATGTTGTTGTGCTTGGACTACTGTATCTAACGCATAATATAACTACAACAATGGTGTATGAGCTATTTTTCTCTATGAATCATCAAGGAGAAATAAGGAAAATTAATTTTGATATTCACTCCATTTTATACCGTAATTATTTTTTATTGTTTGGCTTAAACTCCTCCAACTCATCAACCTTCTTCAGAAGGGTTTTGAGGCAGGTGCCATCAATTTGATTGAATTCTCTTTCACATACTCTTGAAAGTATAAATAAAGGGGGACCATTTGGTGTTATAAGAAACCTTCACAATGGTTATTTTTCACAAATATCTGTCAAATTCATAGTTTCTCAAGGGTTCTAATTTTGCACCATGGAAGACAAAAATGAGAGCTATCATTCAAGGTGAAGATTCATGAGATGTAGTGACTGGCACTACAAAACATCCTATAATAGTAGGACCAAATCAGGAGTTATTTGATAAGAAGGATAGAATATGTCTCATGTTTATTTTTCTTGCTACTACAGATGAGGTCCAACCTCATATTTGTGATGCCAAATCTGGTAAGGAAGCTTGGGATGCTTTGATTACCATTTATGATGGGAAGAATCAATCCACTATTCTAAACCTTCAAACTCAATTACATACACTTAGTATGAAATCTGATGAGATACATATTCCTATGCAAAGTTGCAGAATTGAAAGCCAAAATGAATGCTATGGGAGAGACAGTGACATATACTCTCTTGACCTTAGTCATCTTGAGAGCTTTTCCAGAATCCTACAAGGTGTTGATCACTTCTATCAATGTTTCTAGAAGACAAGCTACCTTTGTGGAATTGGTAAATTTTCTTCAAACTGATAAGGTAAACCAGTTTCAGAAAGATGAAGTTTCATATAATGCCCTCTACTCCAAACAAGGGGGTAAGAAACAAGGTAATTTTTAGAAGGAAGGATCTTCATCAAAAGAAAAAGGGAAACAAACTCAACAAAAAGATAAGTAATATTACAAAAATTTTGATATAAATAACCATGACACAAATAGATGTTGGTTTAATAATAAACAACAAAATGACCAAGATCACAAGAAAAAGGGAAAATGGAAATACAAACCATAGAAGAATAATAAGCAAACCAAGGGGAATGTCACTTATGCTAAATTAGAATCGAACTCAGATTCTGAGTGAGCACACAAGGTGCTCATGACTCACACATATTCTCAACAAAAATATGCAGTGTGGTTAATTGATTTTAGTGCCAATAAACACATGATTGGAGATAGATCATGGTTTGATATATTTGAGGCAAAGGAAGGCAAGCCAATGACAATAGTTGATGATAAGACCTACCGAGTCCAGGGTGAAGGTAATGTTTTCATCACTCTTCCAAATGTAAAATGTTAGATAGATAAGGTTATCTATGTTTCTAGAATGACCAACAATTTGTTGTCCATACCTCAGATCTTGGATAGAGACATGGATGTTGTTTTCAATGTTAAGGAGGGTAGAAAGATATTTTTTATCACCGAAAAGGGAAATCATGTAGCAACAAGATCATACAAGCATGGCTTTGTTGGTCCGGCTTTCATGCACACCCCGGGAAAGGATGAAGCAAGGAAGCTCCGGAGACACCCACGGGACGGATCCCACTCATCTTTAGGATCTAGCTGGTTATCCAAGGTGCGAGTTACAGAGTTGGGTCGAATGGCAATTCACTCTTTTCCACTTCTGGAATAGATTTCAATATGGACTTGCTCTGTTACCTTACAGGGGGTTCTTGAACTTGTTCAGTAGTTGCAAAAGTTGTTGACAATCAGATTTAACTTGAATTCTTGATCTAGCTCTCATGGGTCAGCAGATTTAAATAAAAGACAAACAAAGAAAATAAAAATGGATCATTCACCGAAAGCAAAGAGAGGGTAGGGTAGGGCAAAAAAGAGAAGTTTATCAAACATCAACTGTAAAACCCAAACTGTCAATTTTATCTATGCTACTAGCTTCACAACAGAACAAATCAAAGAAGAAAGTGTCCAGTCAGTCTAAGATCACTTTCAACTAAGAGCACAAGGCAGAGTGAAACAGATCTAGCAGAAAATTATAAATCCAAGGGCAATTGGTTAAAATTGGTATCTTTCACCGGCAGCCTAGCTCACACAGTGAAGACAGAGCAATTAGAACAAACTTACACCTCAAATCTGTAATTTCCCCTAGCAGACAATAGAACAACTGAAGCCTAACAACATATTTAAACTTGATAACTCAGATTTACAGCATATATCTAACAAACTTTAAATGGAACGGATAACAAAAGAAGATACACTTATCACACTCTGCAAAAGATTAGGCTCCTGGC
The DNA here is from genome assembly GCA_028583015.1 of Wollemia nobilis. NCBI lineage: Eukaryota > Viridiplantae > Streptophyta > Pinopsida > Araucariales > Araucariaceae > Wollemia > Wollemia nobilis. The sequence continues at coordinate 6,092,419 of JAQPPZ010003612.1, forward strand.
CATGCTATCACATAAAAGCTAAAGCACATCAACTCCAAGTCCAGAAACAAAGGATTTCACAAAATTTGCAAGAAATTGCTTATAAGCCTTTTATTTCTAAGTCTCCGCCTCCCGCGATTACATTTAGAATCTGTATTTATAGACTCAAGACAGACCCTGATCTTTTCAAAATATCTTGCTCAAACCCTAAATCTTATCGCACTTAAACCCTAGGACCCGGGTTTTACAATAAAAATCCATTTAAAATCAAAGTCCAGATAGAACTTAACCCTTCGGCAAATCTGTGCAGTCAGCTGCCATAAATGGAGAAGATAAAATCTAATGCCACTTGCATTCATCCGCAGCTGCAAATAAATGCCTCCATTAATTCTGCTGGTGAGCCGGATGAGTCACCACTTCTCCATCAATTTGATCTCCGCAAAGCCATCCCTGAGTTGAAATTGTCTTCATGCTATCAATTCTGCAATAAATTTGTCATTGAATGCTCTCACCGGTAGCTTCTCTTCTAGCATGGCGGTCCTTGACTAAATCCGCACTTTAACTTTGCCTTTATGGCCTTTCCCGGTTGTCCCGCAAGTGCCAGATGGAATCCCTGCATGAAAGACAAAAAGATTATATTAGCACTTTAATAAACATTAAATCCAAGCTTAAAACATTAAAAACAGATTAAAAACCGCAAAATAAGCTTGCATGTCGGCTTCTGCTTGTCTGCCTCACGCTTTGACACGTGTCGCTACCCCAGGATGCCTTCTGTTTCCCGCTGGAATGCACTTCTGGTCAACTTTGAGGACTTTCTCTCTCCTATCGTGAAAATGAGACATGTCGCGATTTCGCGACATGTCGCGAAATCGCGACGTCTCCAGCGCTACGCAACTTCTCTCTCTATCGGCCACGAAAATGTGACATGTCACGATTTCGCGACATGTCGCAAAATCGCGCCTCTCGCTGGCGGCCGTACATCTTCCTCAAAACGTGCAGCGCGTCGCTACCATTTTCTCCCTTCAGCTTCGAAACGTGCAGCGCATCGCTGCAAGCTCCGCCTGCGACTTTGAGACACGCGCATCGCGCACTTTTTCACACGCAACCTTCCCGATTTAAACATGCCGCATCGCTGCAACTTTTTCTTTCGACTTGGAAACATGCAGCGCATCGCTGCACCCTTTAGCCCGCGATTTTGAGACATGCAGCGCATCGCTGCAATTTTTGGACTTAGCCACTTTTTCATTTATCCTCAGCGAAAATGGGACATGTCACGATTTCGCGACATGTCGCCAAATCGCGCTCCTCCGTACAACCTTCTTCTCTCTCCTCCGGCAGACAGCGATTTTGCGACACTTTCCAAAAATGGAAATGTCGCGATATCGCGACACTTCCAAAAATGGAAAGTGTCACGATTTCGCTACACAAAAATGACTTGGCGGATTTTTGACTCTTCAGCCCACTTTCTCTCTCCTATCGTGAAAATGCGACATGTCGCGATTTCGCGACATGTCGCAAAATCGCGCCCTTCCGTACAGCTTCATCTTCTCTCTCCAAAAGCTGTCGCGAAATCGCGCCCTTTCTGGCACTTAGCCGATTTTCATGCATTTTCTCTCTCCTACCGCGAAAATGCGACATGTCACGATTTCGCGACATTTTTCTCCCCGGCTTTCTCTCTCCTCATCCTGCAGCGATTTCGCGACACTTTCAAAAATGGAAATGTCGCGATATCGCGACACTTCCAAAAATGGAAATGTCGCGATATCGCGACACTTCCAAAAATGGAAAGTGTCGCGATTTCGCTACGTTTTTCGACTTAGCTGCATTTGTATTTTCCTGTCGCGATATCGCGACATTTTTGAAAATGGAAGTGTCGCGATATCGCGACACTACCAAAAATGGAAAGTTTGATTTTTCATGAATTTATGCAACTGTTTTGAGCATTTTTCTCGGTACCGATGCAAGATTTTCTTAAGCATGAATGATTTCTAGCATGTAAAAAGTGAATTCTTGGATAACACAGCTAGAATGCAAGAAAAAGCACAACTTTAAAAAGGAGGCAAGCAAATTTGGATTTAAAACCTGAAAAATGATCAAGAGGGTCCCCTGTTGCAAAAATGGAAGTTCAGAATTTTCTAAGGATGGAATCTCATTTTTCAGTGGGGGTGTGTTGCTTCTCAACAAATGGCGATATCTACGGGTAAAATAGTAGCACTATTTTAGAACCCAAGACTCTGGTTTCAAAACAAAAAGACCATGCATCATGCCTTGCCACAGACATTCTTCACAATAAATTGACTCGTTAACCGCAAGTCGTTAAAATTTCCCAAGGACATACTAGGTCGGATTACTTCAAGGAAGATTTCGATGTGCAATTTCAAAGGGTATAGAACTTTCTTCAAGGATGACTGAATTGAATGATAAACTTGGATTAATCAACTTTTCTAGATTGTAAAAGGGGAAACCGAGTAGAGCTCTGTTTACTAGTTTAGCCTTTTACAGCCTAGACAGAGTTACCCTTTAGATTTACACGACCCAAATTTACAACTGTAGGGCAGAATCTAATATTGGCTGCCTCTTTTAATTGTTCAACTCTTTTTTTCTCTTTTTTTTCTTTTTTTTTTATATCTCTCCCTCTGAAATATATCAATATCTGAGATGCTTTTAGGGAAATCACAATTTTCTTTTATCATTTGATCAATCCGAAACTGTTTCATTCTAGGCACTGATAGCCTCTGTGGATACCCAAATAATTGCATGAACCATAGTCCCCTCTCATAACCAGCTTTTCTTGGATTCCCAGGAGTTCCTCCAACTAAACAAGATAGCAGTTTTTCTATCATTAAAACAACTGTGGCAAGTAAGACACAAGATCCAATCATCTCTCTACCTTTGTCCTGAATAACAAAATAGTTCTACTGTTCAGAGTAAGCAGACTATCTCAATTAGAATGGTGAACAACATGGGCATTGGATTGTGGATTGATCAGCTTAGAATAAACAATTTTCAGCAAGCTGACTTTTCATTGATTGCTCAGGCAAAGGTTAAAGGACAGAATATTTAGAAGCCAAAGGACTTTGTACAGGCTTCCAAGGACAGGCACAGGCTTCTAAAGCAAAACAAAATAAAATTGCACAGACTACAAATAAAATAAACTGAACAGACAGCAAAGAAAAGAACTAAAACAAAAGACTGTACAGACAAAAAAAAAAAGAAAATGCAGGGAAGAAAATAAAAACTGCACAGGGAATAAAAGAAATAAACTAAAAGAACCAAGCAAAGCAACTAAAACCCTAACAAAAAGCTAAACCGCAACAAAAAATAAACTAAAGCAACTAAAATAAATTAAACCCAATCGTATAAAAAGCAAAGAAAAAGAACTGCAAGGAAGAAAAGACTGTACAGACTAAAATAAAAGCAAGCTAAAATAAAAAGACAAAGAAAGGAAATAAAAAGCACTGACAAAAGAAATAAACTGCACAAGCTAAAACTGAAAAACAATAAATTAAAACTGCAGAGCATTAAAATTAAACTGAAACAGATTAAAACTGTACAGACATTTAAAAATAAAACTGCACTGACAAAGAAATAAAACTAAAACAAAAGACTTACTTACAATGCATACATATGTTACAACTTCCCTTCATACTCAAAAAATGCAGCAGTTGGGAAAGCAGAGAAATGGTGCCTTAAAAAAATTTGACCATGTGCAAGTAATTTAGAAAAATTACCTTTCAGGTCCTGTTGACGAAATGCACTCAGACTGTGCTTCAAAAATTTGCTATCTGGGAAAGACTTGGGTTTACTATCTTCCCTGTCCCATTTGAAAAACAAATCTGCAACTCCTTCAAATTAAACAAATCATATAATAACAAATCATATGATAACATGTTTATGCTTCTAATTGAAGGGTTTGCAGAGTTCTTTCAAAAGGACTGAATGTAAAAAACCCCCAGGATCAAATACCTTAAAATCTTGACAGACCCAGACCACCACATCTTCAAAATTATGTGACAACTGAAAGAAATCATGTTTTATCTGTATGCCCTGGTTCTTAACAACTTGAACATTTTGTGGTTGTTGTACTGCTTCAATATCCAGGACTTCAATTTTTATCCCTCTAGAAGAATGCTTACAATTTTCCTTTTCACCTGAGCCTTGCTTAGATTTAACCTCATCAATGTGCAATGTCCAAACATCATGGTTGTGATGGTTTAGAGTCATGAATCGTTCTCACCTTCTCAATTGCCAAATTATAAACTCCAATATCTGCATCAACACAGTTTATAGCCTTATCTTTGATATTATGTTCAGAAGTTGCAGGCTTATGTTGAGACAGTTCATCAATTCCAAGTTGGCTGACCACATTCATATTTACTATCTTTTCCTCCTTTTCTTGAAATTCAACAGGTGGTCCAGAGTAAGCCTCAATCAAGTTAACCTTTTGTTCAACAATCTGAGGCAGTTCATAGAGGGTGATGTCAGCTTTAAGTTCCCTCATATCCTCAATGATGTTATCCTCCTCAGTTACTTCTGCATAGTGATATTGAATCTCACTTTCATCATCCTCTGATGAGGAAGGATCATTATTAAGTTCTGGACTCTGACATTTCAAGTCATAACTGTCCATTTTGAACTGTTGAAAATCTTGCATTTCATCCACAGGAGTCTGTACAAGACTTTCTGTCTCTTCGAGAAAAGTGAAAGAATCTGAAACCCTGGTTGTACTATTTTTTGGGTGAACTAGAAATATCAATATTTCTTTGATCTCTAGGAAAATTTAACTCACCAGGAAAAACTTCAGATTTGGGTGGTGCCAGATCACAACTGTTCAGTTCAAGCACCCGCACTTTGAACTTGTCAGAACTTTTCTCTGTATTTTGCACATGCTGAGTGGATGTCACAGTTAACGGAGTCTCCTTGGGTAGAGCATGACATGTTGGCACTAACTCATGATGTGGAATGGGGTCTGGAATAGGCATGTTCTGTGTAACATAGGATATCAAAGGACTGCTCAGAATTTGAGGCCCTAACTGTCTTTCAAGAATTAAGGCTTCTTTATAAGCCCTAGCCAGGGTTGTGATATTGATGTCTCTCTTGAGGAAAATAGAGGTCACCTAATCCAATGCATTCTTGTAGATTTCTAAGGCCAGATTTGCATTTGGGATGTAATGGCCAGTCATTCTACCGTAAGCTCTTTGGAACCTCATATTGAAAGACCTGACAGTTTCTCCCGACTCTCTCTTGATGCTGGAAAATTGTTGATATAAAATGCTGGGATCTATCACTTCACCGAACTGTGATATAAAAGCTTTCTCTAGATCATCCCAACTAGTAATGGAATTGCTGGTGAGGTTTAAAAACCAGTCATAAGCTCCCTCCTGGAGAGTGAACGGGAACAATCTGCAGGCAACATCTTCATGTCTGTATATTCAACAATCTTAAAGCATTTTTAAAAGCTAGCAGATGTTCTTCTGCAGTTCTTGTCCCATCATGTTTATACCTAGGGAGATATCTTTCCGGGCTTCTGGGCAAGTCATGGGCTATACCCGGGATATTCAAAGCAGTGGGGCCCAACCAATTTGCCATTATTACTTGGCTGACAGTGATATTCTGAGTTGTAATTGGATAACTGCCAATGGAGATAAAACTGTTCTGAACTTGAGGTCTTCTCTGGCAATTTTAAAAACTGTACTGACAACTTACAAAACTATACTGACAATTTACAAAATTGTCCGGAGTTCACTGTGGGTCCTTCAAATGTTGTTGTTATGCCCTTACAATACTTGAACTGAGTTCAAGCCCTCCTTCTAGCGCCAATTAGGTTGTTGGCTGAGGAGGAGGGAAAATTGGCCTACCGACTTTGATAAAATACCACAAGCTCCACATACAGTCGGATTTCTCAACTCAAGTGCACTAAGAACAGATGTTCTATGCCCTCCTTCTAGCGCCAATTAGGTTGTTGGTCCGGCTTTCATGCACACCCCGGGAAAGGATGAAGCAAGGAAGCTCCGGAGACACCCACGGGACGGATCCCACTCATCTTTAGGATCTAGCTGGTTATCCAAGGTGCGAGTTACAGAGTTGGGTCGAATGGCAATTCACTCTTTTCCACTTCTGGAATAGATTTCAATATGGATTGCTCTGTTACCTTACAGGGGGTTCTTGAACTTGTTCAGTAGTTGCAAAAGTTGTTGCTTGTTTATCAGATTTAACTTGAATTCTTGATCTAGCTCTCATGGGTCAGCAGATTTAAATAAAAGACAAACAAAGAAAATAAAAATGGATCATTCACCGAAAACAAAGAGAGGGTAGGGTAAGGCAGAAAGAGAAGTTTATCAAACATCAACTGTAAAACCCAAACTATCAATTTTATCTATGCTACTAGCTTCACAACAGAACAAATCAAAGAAGAAAGTGTCCAGTCAGTCTAAGATCACTTTCAACTAAGAGCACAAGGCAGAGTGAAACAGATCTAGCAAAAAATTATAAATCCAAGGGCAGCTGGTTAAAACTGGTATCTTTCACCGGCAGCCTAGCTCACACAGTGAAGACAGAGCAATTAGAACAAACTTACACCTCAAATCTGTAATTTCCCCTAGCAGACAAGAGAACAACCGAAGCCTAACAGCATATTTAAACTTGATAACTCAGATTTACAACATATATCTAATAAACTTTAAATGGAACGGATAACAAAAGAAGATACACTTATCACACTTTGCAAAAGATTAGGCTCCTGGCCATGCTATCACGAGAAAAGCTAAAGCACATCAACTCCAAGTCCATAAACAAAGGATTTCACAAAATTTGCAAGAAATTGCTTATAAGCCTTTTATTTCTAAGTCTCCGCCTCCCGCGATTACATTTAGAATCTGTATTTATAGACTCAGGACAGACCCTGATCTTTTCAAAATATCTTGCTCAAACCCTAAATCTTATCGCACTTAAACCCTAGGACCCGGGTTTTACAATAAAAATCCATTTAAAATCAAAGTCCTGATAGAACTTAACCCTTCGGCAAATCAGTGCAGTCAAGCTGCCATAAATGGAGAAGATAAAATCTAAAGCCACTTGCATTCATCCGCAGCTACAAATAAATGCCTCCATTAATTCTGCTGGTGAGCCGGATGAGTCACCACTTCTCCATCAATTTGATCTCCGCAAAGCCATCCCTGAGTTGAAATTGTCTTCATGCTATCAAGTCTGCAATAAATTTGTCATTGAATGCTCTCACCGGCAGCTTCTCTTCTAGCATGGCGGTCCTTGACTAAATCCGCACTTTAACTTTGCCTTTATGGCCTTTCCCGGTTGTCCCGCAAGTGCCAGATGGAATCCTGCATGAAAGACAAAAAGATTATATTAGCACTTTAATAAACATTAAATCCAAGCTTAAAACATTAAAAACAGATTAAAAACCGCAAAATAAGCTTGCATGTCGGCTTCTGCATGCCTGCCTCACGCTTTGACACGTGTCGCTACCCCAGGATGCCTTCTGTTTCTCGTCGGAATGCACTTTCAGGTCAACTTGAGGACTTTCTCTCTCCTATCGTGAAAATGAGACATGTCGCGATTTCGTGACATGTCGCGAAATCGCGACGTCTCCAGCGCTACGCTGCTTCTCTCTCTGTCGGCCGTGAAAATGCGACATGTCGCGATTTCGCGACATGTCGCAAAATCGTGCCTCTCGCTGGCGGCCGTACATCTTCCTCAAAACGTGCAGCGCGTCGCTACAATTTTCTCCCTTCAGCTTCGAAACGTGCAGCGCGTCGCTGCAAGCTCCGGCCTGCGATTTTGAGACACGCAGCGCATCGCTGCAACTTTTTCTTTCGACTTGGAAACATGCAGCGCATCGCTGCACCCTTTTACCCCTGATTTCTAAACATGCAACGCATCGCCGCAACTTTTCTTTCGACTGGAAACATGCAGCGCATCGCTGCACCCTTTAGCCCGCGATTTTGAGACATCAGCGCATCGCTGCAACTTTTGGACTTAGCCACTTTTTCATTTATCCTCAGCGAAAATGGGACATGTCGCGATTTCGCGACATGTCGCCAAATCGCGCTCCTCCGTACAACCTTCTTCTCTCTCCTCCGGCAGACAGCGATTTTGCGACACTTTCCAAAAATGGAAATGTCACGATATCGCGACACTTCCAAAAATGGAAAGTGTCGCGATTTCGCTACACAAAAATGACTTGGCGGATTTTTGACTCTTCAGCCCACTTTCTCTCTCCTACCGTGAAAATGCGACATGTCGCGATTTCGCGACATGTCGCAAAATCGCGCCCTTCCGTACAGTTCATCTTCTCTCTCCAAAAGCTGTCGCGATTTCGCGACATGTCGTGAAATCGTGCCCTTTCTGGCACTTAGCCGATTTTCATGCATTTTCTCTCTCCTACCGTGAAAATGCGACATGTCACGATTTCGCGACATTTTTCTCCCCGGATTTCTCTCTCCTCATCCTGCAGCGATTTCGCGACGCTTTCCAAAAATGGAAATGTCGCGATATCGCGACACTTCCAAAAATGGAAAGTGTCGCGATTTCGCTACGTTTTTCCGACTTAGCTGCATTTGTATTTTCCTGTCGCGATATCGCGACATTTTCGAAAATGGAAGTGTCGCGATATCGCGACACTACCAAAAATGGAAAGTTTGATTTTTCATGAATTTATGCAACTCTTTTCTGGATTTTTCTCGTACCGGTGCAAGATTTTCTTAAGCATGAATGATTTCTAGCATGTAAAAAGTGAATTCTTGGATAACACAGCTAGAATGCAAGAAAAAGCACAACTTTAAAAAGGAGGCAAGCAAATCTGGATTTAAAACCTGAAAATGATCAAGAGGGTCCCTGCTGCAAAAATGGAAGTTCAGAATTTTCTAAGGATGGAATCTCATTTTTCAGTGGGGGTGTGTTGCTTCTCAACAGAGCTTGTTTATATTAGATGTCATTTTAACACCTCATGTTTCCCTGGCAGCAACTACAAAGGAGGCTACTTCTCTTTAGCACAAGAGATATGGGCACATGAGTTTAGGATATTTACTTGAGTTGAGAAAATATGAGATGGTGAAAGGCCTTCCCAGCATTTCATTCACATTGCCAGTATGCTCATATGGCTTAGTAGGGAAGCAACATCGAATATCATTTGAGGTTAGCTCTTCAAGAGCTAAGAAAGCTTTGGAGTTGGTTCGCACCGATCTATGTGGTCCTATGCCAAAAACATATGGTGGAAAGAGGTATTTTCAATTTTTTATTGATGATTACTCATGGAATATGTGGGTTTTATTTCTCCAATTGAAGTCAAAGGTATTTCTATACTTTCAGTAGTTTAAGAATCTTGTTGAGGAGTTAGGATGTTCCCTCAAAACCCTTTGTTTAGATCGAGGGGGGAATATACCTCCAAGGAATTTTTATCATTTTTGAATACACATGGGATTAAGAGACAACTGACAACCGCCTATACTCTACAGCAAAATAGAGTTATTGAAAGGAGGAATCATTCCATTGTGAAAATGATTTGATGTATGCTTAAGTGGGCACATCTTGAGCATGATTATTTGGTAGAAGCAATGAATACAATCATACCTCCCTAATAGAGAACCCACAAGAGCTCTACAGGGCATGACTCCATAAGAAGCATGGAGTGATAGGAAACCCTCCATTTCTCACCTAATATTTTTTGGATGTAAGGCATTCATGCACATACCAAAATAGAAGAGGAATAAGTTAGATGAAAAACCTTACAATGTATTTTTCTTGGTTACGATGAGCATTGAAAGATATATCGGTTAGTCAATCCTATGACCAAGAAAATTCACACTAGTAGAGACGTGGTATTTTATGAAGCTTTCACAAAAGATAACATATCTACAATTGTATACCTGAAGGAAGAAGATCCTAAGAAAGAGGTTCCATCCCCATAGAACAAGATTCCAAAATGGTATACTAACACATTGAGAGATTCAATATTGACTTCACTTCTAGATATAACTCTAGATTGACCTTGTACTCGCAACATGACTCAGCAAATGAGAGCAGAGGCATCAACTTCTGAGGTTGATGAGCTTTACCAACAATTTGATGAACTATCTGTAGATGCAGAGGAAGATAGAGAAGCAGATATGGATGATGAACAAGTTTATATATCAACATTGGATGAGAATGAACCCACAACAGTTCAAGATGCACTTAGTGAGCCTCAGTGGAAGGCTGTTATGGATGCAAAACATACATCTCATGAAAAATAATACATGGAAGATAGTTAATCTACCTTCAAGAAAGAAGCCCATTGGTTGCAAATGGGTGCTCAAAGTGAATTATTGATAAGCATAAGGTATGTCTTGTTGCAAAGGGCTATGCTCAAAAAGAAGGCATAGATTATAAATAAAATTTTGGCCCTACTACAAAAATTACTACCATTCGAGTACTTTATGCCATGATAGCTCAGTTTGGGTGGAAGTTACATCAAATGGATGTAAAAAGTGCTTTCTTGAATGGTGACCTACAAGAAAATTTGGACATGACCCAACCAGAATGATTTGTGATTGAAGGGCAAGAACAAAAATTTTACAAGCTAATCAAATCCTTGTATGGGCTAAAACAAGCTCCATGAGCTTGGTACATCAAAATAGATAGTCAACTAGGCAACATGGATTCAAAAGATGTCCTTTAGATACAAATCTCTATATCAAGAACAATAGTTCCGACATAGTGATTTTGGTACTATATGTGGATGATATGATCATAACAAGCAGTTCAAAGAACATTATTGATGCAATGAAATATGATTTGAAAAAATATTTTGAAATGATATATTTAGGACTTCTTCACTATTGTCTTGGTTTGGAAGTGGCTCAGAAAAAGAATCATATCAGAGTAACACAAAAGAAGTATGTCAAGACATTGGTCGAAAAATATCGCATGATTGACTACAAGTCTAAAGCGACTCCAATGGAGCAAGGACTTAAGTTATCATGATATGATAAATCACCATAGGTATATGGTACTCTCTATTGCCAACTGATTGGGATTCTCATATATATAACAAATAATAGGCCAAATCTTAGTTTTGCTATAGGTTATCTTTCAAGGTTCATGCATGAACCTAAGGTGATTCATTGGAAAGCAGTAAAAAGATTTCTTCATTATGTCCATGGTAGTACAAAATATGGCTTGGAGTACAAGAAGAATGATAATTTCTTCTTACAGGGATACATAGACTCAGACTATGCCAGATCCATTGATGATCACAAGTCAACTTTTGGTTATATTTTCCATCTTGGGTCTGGACCTATCTCTTGGCATAGTAAGAAGTAGCAAGTGGTTTATTTATCTTCTATAGAGGTAGGATATCATGCAGTAAGTGGAGAAGTCTATGAGATAATGTGGTTAAGTCGTATTCTTACAAATATGGGTCTTCTAAAGAATCTTCCACTTCATTTGTTTTGTGATAATCAAGGTGTTTTGAATCTTGTCAAGAATCCAATCTTTTATGAGTGTACAAAATACATTGACACTCGATGCTATTTCATTCAATATGAAGTTCTAAAGCACCACATACAACTCCAATACATTCCCACTGTTGAGCAAGTTGCATACATTTTCACCAAAGCACTTGCACGTGTCAAATTTGAATTATTTTGCAATGCTCTTTTTATTACAAAATAATGTAACAAGGGGGTGATGTTAGCATTATATATATGATTTGTTATTACATTATATTAATTATGCACTAATATAAACTATGCGCTAAGGTGGTTAGTGGTTAGGTAGTTGGGCCAACAGAAAGGTAGTTGATTACCTACCTATATTGTATTTTAAATACCACCTCTCAATGTTAATTCGATGTTCATGTTTTCACATACACACCTCCAGCTAGTCCTCCTATAGATAAAGATGATAATCTCCTATATTTGTATAATGAAAAGGCAATGAATATAATCTTAAGTGGTTTACATGAAGCAAAGTTTGTAAAATTTATGCATTGCAAATCAGGAAAGGAAATTTGGGATAAACTGAAGCAAACATATGAGGGAGACAAAAAGGTCAAATTGGAAAAATTACAAAAAGATATTTGAAGGCTTGAATATAAAAGAAGAGGAAGACATTGTTGCATAATTACTTCATGTGGATAAGGTTGTTAACACCATGCAAGGACTTGGATTTAAAATAGAAGAATTCTATGTTGCTCAAAATGTTTTAAGGTCACTCCCTATGAGGTATAATGAAAAGGTTTCAGCCATAGAAGAAACAAGAGATATTGAAACTTTGACTATGGATGAGCTACATGGAACTATCATAGCTTATGAGATGAGAATAGTAATGGATTCTATTTCCAAGAAAGAGGCAACCTTCAAAGTAGCAAAGAAGACAAAATATAAGGAGCCAAATTCAAGTGATGAGTCATCTAGTGATGAAGAAGTAAACTATGTCAGAAGGAACAAGAAGGACTCAATAAAGCATAAAGGTATGAAAATAGTTAAGTGTTTCAATTATGGTAAATATGGTCAATATGAATATAACTATCCAAAAGCTGGAAGTAGTAGTAGTGAAGAGAAACAAGATGATAATAGAAATGAAGCAAGGAAATCCAGGCATGAAAATAAAAATAGGTATGGACAAGGAAAGCATGAAAAGGAGTTTTTCCAAAGGTATAAGAAGAGTTTTTATGCAGATAAGATAGGCAAGGTTTCCAGTGATAGTGATGAAATATCCTTAGATAGTGAAGAAGAATAAATTCTCTTTTTGGCAATAGAAGATGAAGGAATAGTAGATCTAGAAGCTGAGCTTATTTATGCTCCTAAGGAACTAATCAAGGTTAGAAATCAGAATTCAAAACTCAAGATTCAATTTCAATAATGTGATGAAGAGAATGGAAAGCTTATACAAGATCTATCAAACTCAATAGATAAGACAAGAAGATTTAAAGAAAATTTAGAGGCAAAAGTCTTAGAATGTGAAATATTAGAGCATGAGGTAGTTTCACTAAGGAAGTGAAAGAGTATAAATATAAGCTACACATGTTTGGAAAAATTTCAAAGACTTTGGATAAGATTATCAATGCATAAATATCTTCATAAAACAAGATAGAACTTGGTTTTGAAGAAGGATAAAGATAACAAGGAGAGGAGTCAAGCTCAAGCTTTAAATAATTAGAAGCTTTAGAAGAAGAGAGTGAAGGAGAAAGTGAGATTTATGAGGATAAGTTAAAAAAATAAGGTTCACCAAGGAAGGAAACAATGCACAAATAAGGAATAGGAAACATCACAAGGAATAAAGGGCTAAGAGACCAGTGGGTCCAAGGCAAGATTTCTTTAAAGGATATTGCTTCTCATGTAATAAGTTTGGTCACAAGGCTATGAAGTGTAGGACACATAAAAATAAGGAACATGGTTTAACTAAGATAAATTTTAGAGATGGGCATTTCTTTCAAGGGTATTGTTACTCTTGTAATCATTTTGGTCATAAAGCAATTTATTGCAGGGTTCATGATAGGAATGGGTATGGCTTCACCAGAAGGAACTTCAAGACATTTGCACCTTCAAGGAACCACAACATTAAGTGTTATAAGTGCAATAATATTGGGCATATGGCCAAGTGGTGTAGAACATAATTTCTAGGGATAAGCAAGAATAGGGATATTCAAAAGAGTTAGAAGAATCAATTGAAAAAGAAAGTGGACAAAGAAAAATAACAGTATACGTTGGGAGTAGAGATACTACCACCCAAAATTAATCACCTCAAGGAGAGGAGGTGGGGAGGGGGATGAGCTAAGAGTCTTATCTTTAGCCCTAAAGGAGTCCCTTTTCCATTGATATCAAAGGGGGAGATATTTGAGTATGGGGGAGAGAATTCAGCTAGGGGAGCAGTGTCTTAGGGGGAGCAGGATTGGAAAAAGGAAAAAGGAATGGTTAAGGAAAAAGGGTTACCATTAATGAAAATGGGGATATTGTTGGATATTTTGAGTAGTTATGTTGTCATTGATGTCAAAATTTAGTTCATATCAGTGCAAGAAATTGCCAAAAGGAGGGTTAAAATATTTATATTTTAAGCCCAAGAGATTTGGTTTAAAGCTTCACATGATTGGTCAAAAGATTATCTAAATACCTCGAAGGAAGGAAATACCTAGGCCCAAAGGAAATAATATTATAATATTTATTATTATAATATTAAATTTGTTAATATAAGGCCTAAGGTTAAGGAAGGAAACACCTAGACCCAAAGGAAATAATATTATAATATTTATTATTATAATATTAAAGTGTTAAGAGAAAGCCTAAGGTTATTTATAAAATAATTATAATATTTATATTATAATAATTTTATAACCCTAAGTAGGGTTTGGTGCCAAGGTTAAGGTTTAAATATTTTAATTTCCATCGACGTCCGAGCAAGGAGGAAACATGGTATTTATACCATAAAGTTTGGAGCCAAAAGGTAAGTCTTTGAATGCACATGTGAATGTTTAATTAAATTGGTTGATGCGATTTTTGTGAGCAAAAGAGGACAAAGGTTTTTATTTTTAAAAGGTATATAAGAGCATGTGGAAGGATAAGGAGGCAAGGGTGCATGCCCCTATCACCAACCACGCGGTTGGCCTAGTGGCAAGGCTTGGCAGCGTAAGGCTTTGGCGGATGATAGGTCTTGCATTCGATTCCCGGTGGAAGAAGATGGAAGTTTTTTTGTTTTACACACATTTTGACACCAAAAAAAGGATAAAGGAAATAGGGTGCATTATTGGTTTCAAGTGAGCTCTTAGCTCACATGGCAATTAGGCTATGACTAAGGCATAGGTGGCAGGTGCAATAGGGGTTCGATTCTCACGGAGGCAATGTGTAAGGTATTTATTTTTTCTTTATTTAAAATTGCTGCCTAAGGTTCTAAGTTGCATGGTATGCGCTAACGTGGAAGGTATAAGGTGTTAAAATTAATTTTTATTTTTCTATAAAAAGGGTTTTAATTATTTTGTATTTTGATATAGTGAATATTGTCAAGTGCTTTGGAATAATATTTTGAAAGGTGGTTATATTTCTTTTGGAAATGCATCTATGATAAGTTGGAGATACAAGGGAATAATTTCTTTTTATTCCATGTATTTAAGTTTTGAATGAAGTTATAGTGAATTAGTTTGAAAGTGAATTATTAGAGTAATAATAATCCTTGCTGATTTTGTTTTGAATGTCTTGAGAGGGAGTTAAAAGGTGTATGAGGTATTTTGATTGTTTGTATGTTTTGCTAAAACATTTTGAAGGGTTTGATTGTATGAGTTGATGCAATAATTTGAGAAACCAAGATAGTTGTTTGGAATTTATTTGTGCACACATATTGAAGGTTTTCTAACTCATAAAGAAGTGTTGTGCTAACCTTTTATAACTGCAAAATATATTGTGAGTGAGACAGGTTTTGAAGATATATCTCCATAAAAGAAAAAATCTATGGGCACATAATCCTTTGTTTGAAGTGTTGTTGGATTGAATGTTGTGAAATATAAGGTGGAGTGAAAAGGATTGTTTGATAAGCATTGTTGGAAATATTTGAGTGAGTTTTTATATACTTCATTGGTGAATGTTTAGAGAACATTTGAGATAGATATTGTAGATTATTTGAGTTAGGGTTTGAGACCCAAATTGTGATTTTTATTTGAATAAGTATGAAAACATGTGTTTAGGGTTAGTGAGCAAGTTGTGTTTCATTTATTGAATGATAGAGTGAAACTTCTTGAGCATTGGTTTTGAGTGATATTGAAAGTGAATGTGCAAACATTAGAAATCATATTTGTAAAAGTGATAAAATTAATGATTGAGTAGAAAATATTGAGTCTTTGATAGAGTATATCATTCTCTATATGTTTCAGAGGTTAAACAATTTCTAAATAGAATATGTCTAAACTGCTTCAAGTTAAAGAAATTACATTGAATATTAGATAAAACGATTGATGGCATTGTGTGCAAGATTTGAGATTGATTGAGCATATCTTGTGAGCTATTTTGAGCATGTGTTTGAGTACATTTGAGCAAGTCTTTGTGAAGGCTTGAGAATAGAATTGAGCAAGTTCTTGAGATGAATTGAAGGTAGATTTGAGCAAGTCTTTGTGAAGTCTTGAGAGTAGAATTGAGCAAGTTATTGAGAGGACTTGAAGGTATATTTGAGCAAGTCTTTGTGAAGGCTTGAGAGAAAAATTGAGCAAGTTCTTGAGAGGACTTGAAGGTAGATTTGAGCAAGTCTTTGTGAAGGCTTGAGAGTAGAATTGAGCAAGTTCTTGAGAGGACTTGAAGGTATATTTGAGCAAGTATTTGAGAAGGCTTGAAGGCATATTTGAGTAATTCTTTAAGAAGGCTTGGAGGTAGATTTGAGCAGAGTTGATTTATTGATTTTTTCAAGCTTTGTATTAAGGCTTGGGGTAAATCTAAGTAGAGTTGATTTGTTTATTTTTTCAAGCTTTGTGTTAAGGCTTGGGGCAAATATGAGAAGAGTTGATTTTTTCAAGCTTTGTGTTAAGTATTGGGGTAAATCAAATCAAAGTTAATTTATGATTGGATCAAGATTTTTGTAAAGGCTTAAGGATAAATTTGAGATAAATATTTGTGAGAATATTTGTACTACACTTGGGATAGAGTTTGGTTTAGATCTAATATAGAGTTGAGAGAAATATTTGGAGGTGATATAGTAGAGGACAATAGTCTCCAGTGGATAGAGATCCATTAGCCAGGGCAATGAGGATAGAGGTCTTCTGTGGAGAGATATCCACAAGCCAGAGTAGTGGGGGAAAAATTCTTCTAGAAGATCATGAACAAAAGTAGAGGGGAAATATTTATCCTATGGATAGAGATCCACAAACCAGAGCAAGGGGAAAGAGTTCTCTTATGGAGTGTGATCCAAAAACTAGCTAGGAAGATAGATTTATTCTATAGAGAGAGATCCACGAACCAGTTGAGGAGAAAGAGTTCTCCTGGATCAAGTTCCATGAACCAAAGAAAAGGGGAAAGAGTTCTCTTGTGGAGAGTGATCCATAAATCAGAGCATTAGAGGATTGGTGTCTCCTTTGGATAGATGTCCATAAACATTGTAATAGGGAAGTGATTCCCAAGAGATTTGTTGAGAAAATTTAGTAGAAATATTTTCTCCGTGCAGTAGCCCACATTGGGTGAACCACATTAAATTGGTATTTTTATTATGTGTGATGATTTTTGCATTACCTTGATTACTGCTATTGATATTGCCATTGATAATATTGGATAATATTGTTTGGGAAAGAAAAGTAAAATTTGATCTTATACTGTTCACCCCCTCTCAATATAAGCATGTGTTCTTTAGCATATAGATTAGTTCTTTATTTGTCATATTTTGTCTTCTTTTGCATTTGCATCAACATACTTGCATTTAGATGTTAGGATAGAATGAACACCCTAGGTTTTCACAAAAATAAACTCATAAAAATAGATTTAGGAATTGATAAACTACCCTTGGTTAACCTATAAAAAATCTTCCTGACTAAATATAAAAGCTTGAATGCATGATAGGTCGATAGAAGGGCCCTCCCATTCAAGTGTGGGTTGATTGTTGAGGCAAAATACTCTTGAAGGCCATAACCTCCATGTACCCTTTTGGTGCCCACATATTTTGTGAACCCAATGTGAAATACCACACGGGTCCCTATCATTCCTTTTTGAGCAAAACTTGTCCTTAATCAACATAAAATTAACCACACTTTAATTTAGACCACCTAACTTGTTTACTTAGCATAAGTTACATCAAATTAAGATTATAAGAACCTAAGAAAATTGGTAGTACTACTAGGGTAAGGATAATGACCCCTTAAGTAAACCAACGTATGAACCTTGAGGTTATCTCTTTTGGATGGTATATTATGGTGGGCTAATGAGATTCATAAGTTGGGTTGATTTTAATTTAGGATATAAGGGTTATAAAACTTCTTCTCTTTCTTCTATAAAAAACTATGGAGATAAAACTTTAAAAAATTGAATCTCCTTTTATTCTTGACAATGATTGAACCCCCTTACCTTACTCAAAATATTGCATGACAAGTGGCACAAAATCTAAATACCTTACCTAGTATTTCAAAGAAGCAAAAGCTAATTGAAAACCCAATATTTGAGGAGGAAGAAGAATAAGAAAATCCTCCCTCTAGAACCTTTTCCCCTATCCATAATTAACGAGGGGAAGTAGTCTTTGGATCTATGGACCACTTGACTACCTTCCTACAAGGGAATAGGGAGGCCATGCAAAAATTCGTAAGGGTTGATGAAGAACCCTTAATCACCTCAGTTGTATAGGAGTCCCTTTTAGATATTCCACAACAACCCAGATCCAACTCCATATTATCTCAAAAAAGGACCCTTCCCATAGGTCTTTGTACCTATATGTAAATATTTCTAATCTAAACATTATGGGGTTTGTGTAGACACAAAATACATCATGTTTAGGAGACTACTCATATGGGCACATTCAAATACCATATGATTAATCTTGGACATTTCCAAGAGCCAACAATGGTCCTAACCACTCACAAGGGGCATTTCTTGCCCATTCAGGCTTGGCCATTGTTGACCAAAGTGGACGTAAACACAGGCCACTGAAGCTAAGAGCGGCCATGGCTAGTCCCTAATTTGGATAATGGATAGCACTAAAATGCAAACTGTCCATGAATGCAGGACCATATCACATAGTATGACTACACTTGCATCGAATTTGAGTGGTTTTTGGTGTGGATATCCCATAGGTCCTCCCAATTGCCACTTCCATGCAAATCTAGAACTAAGCCTTACCCATTAATGGCCAGTTACATGTAGATCTAGATCTGGACTTGGATCTAGGAGGTCTACATATGCATCCTCCCAAAAACAAGAAAGAATTCTAAAAATCTAAGTTTTTATGCAGTGAAGCCCTAGCAAATTGGAGAGAAATTTCACATCCCCTTGAGGAGTAATGAAGTGTTGTTCAATTGAGCAACAACAATGCACCATTCAAGAATTTAGTTCTACACGTGAATCACCACCAATCCATCTCTAGACATAAATATGACCCTTGAATATCAATTCAGATAAAGTATTGAGTGTTGCAACCCCTGGTTCATGAGGTAGAAAGTTTCAGTTCGTGACCGTTGTCCTCGACAATGGCTTGCAGGCATAACCTAGGGTTTAGACACTATTTCCTAAGTTTTAGCATATTCTTATTATTGCTTTTCCTTTATCATATTATATTAGCATAGATCTATCTTTTCCACTATATTTTCATGGTAATTTCTTAGTTATTTATGCATATCTACTTATCTTTGCACCATTATGCTTTTATCATGCTTCTACATCATTTCTTGTAGATCTTTAAAGAAAGCCTCATCATGAGAGGCTACATATGCTACTGATTATTCTATGTTGTTTCTTATATGTAGATCATAGGTCTTGGATTATTGCAAAGCATCTTCGACATCATATCCCTTTGAGCACATGATAAGAATGCGTCAGTAAGCCCTTGAGAAAATTTGTGTACAAATCTAAGAGGCCTGTAAAGTGCACCATCCTCATTTAGGGGTGATTCATATTTTTTAATCATGGTATCAAGCAATCGATATTATGCTACAAATAGATTAGGGGTTTGCTTCCTGGGATCATACAGTTTGATCCCCCAATCATCATAACAACCATAGAGGGCAATCCACCTAGTATCTCTTCCTATTTCAAAATCTAGGAATTTATGTCTCTCAACATGGAACCATTTAGATTACATCATCCTATTTTTCATTCTTCTAGTATTCCACGCATTCAAAATGTGGATATCTTTTATAGCATGCCTAACACTTCAAATCTCATATTGTGTCATCCTTTCATCAACATGCCTTCCTCACAAATTCCAATTCCCACTATCATTCCTTCTACTAACCACTTTCTAAATAATTCCACAAGTAATAATATGGTTGTCCATTTTAGATCAACCCATCCAAACTCATAATATTATTCCTTAATTAGTTTACAACCTCAATTTATAACACCACCAATACGTTATCAAGGGTTCCAAAATATAAACATAAATTTGGAATAATTAGTTAAAGAAAATTTAAAATTTAAACCATAATTGGCTTCTATTCAAGGAGCCACATCAAAGAAGTATTTCTATAAATACTACTATAATCAACCTATAGACCCTATTCTAATCAACAAACCTTATCCTCAAAACTTTATGATACCTAAGTTTTGTATGTATAGGGAAGAAGGTAACCCAATGGATCACCTTCAAATATTTCAAGCTATATGCCATGACATCACCTATGATGAGGTATTGTTATTAAAATGTTTCCCTATAAGCCTTGGTGGTCAGGCCCTAAAATGGTTCTTCTAGCTACCTCGGCACTCCATCAATAACTTTGATGATTTGTAAGAAAATTTCATTCAACAACTGTAGCACCCTAAAATTGGCGTAGTTAAACCATCAGTAAAAAGATAAAAAATTTGAATTTTAACCCCGAAATCGCCCGTTAACCGCTCACCTCATTTTTTGTGCCATTTTTAGAAGTTGTTTTGACCGTTGGACGATATCGTCGTCGATCTGACGATATCGTCCCAAATCGGATGAATTCATCTGAGACAGAACGTCCGGACGATTTCGTCCCAAAACCAAATTTTCATAATTAGCTTCTATTTCAACAACCTCTCCAACTCGGGTAGAAGCGTGT
The DNA here is from genome assembly GCA_028583015.1 of Wollemia nobilis. Classification (NCBI taxonomy): domain Eukaryota; kingdom Viridiplantae; phylum Streptophyta; class Pinopsida; order Araucariales; family Araucariaceae; genus Wollemia; species Wollemia nobilis. Next base: position 6,113,084 of record JAQPPZ010003612.1, read on the forward strand.
CTGCGTGGTTGGAGATTCCTACGTTGGAGATCTCCCAGATTGGGATGATCCCCAACCTCCTAACCTCCCCCTAATCCTATATAAACTTGGGATTTTCCCAGTTTATCCCCTTGGTTGATCATTTCCCTGCAACTCTAGTTTTGTGTTGTATTAGAACATCCTTGCCCCCATCATTTGCATTTGTATTTTCAGGTTTTATTGCAGGATTTCACTGTGTTTCGATCGGAGGAAGCTCGGATCATCGCAGGCGATCCAACCATGATTTTGGACGATCCTGTCAAGATCGATGATGATCTCGTACGATTGCAGACGATTTTGACTGTAGTTCAGATTGGGGGCAATCAGAGCCCTGAGTTTGCATTTTCTACCTTTCTCTCTTATTTAATTATGCATTAGATCAATTTATTTCTATTTTGCATCCTGGAGTTCACCTCATTTAGCATATTTGCATGATAAAATTTAAAATAAATTATTAAAACAGTGCATCCCATTTGATTTGATATCTGGATTTATCATTTAAGCATCTATACTCTTATTTCTATCATTTTGTATCATTCTTGCAATTGTATTTTTGGTTTTTGGTGTCTGTTTCCATGATTGCAGGTTTTGATGAATTCGTCAAGTCGTCGATGATCTTGTCTGATCTCAGATGATCTCCTATGATTTGGGATGATTTTGTACAATTACAGATGATCCTGTCATATCCGGGATGATCTGGACTCCTACAAGCTTCAGAATCTTCATCAGACATCAAGAATCGGGTGTATTCCTCTCCATTTCACATAGTCTCTATATTTAGGATTCATTCATGTTTGTTGTCTTCATATAAACCCAAAATTTCATATAGAATAGCTTAGATTCATTTTGGCCAACCTAGGAATCTGAATGATTGAATATAAAATGAACACATCAAACCCATTCTCAACCTAGGCATGAAAACTGCCACTCAAAGTTTCCTGGTGAACCCCACCATCCATCAAAAATTCACCCTTATACCCCTCCCCCGAGAGGCGTGACCTTCAAAGGGCCTCTCCGTCCGAGGTATTGTCCCATCCTTCTCGCATCCCCCTTTCAGGGCACGGATCCTTTAGCCCAAAGGTAAGGGTGCGAAAAATTTGGGCGATACATTTTTGGTGAACCCGACGTGAAACTAAAACACCTTTTGAAAACAATCCAAAAAAAAAACACATTATTAAGAACATCTAGAATCATTAGAAAACTCGTTAAATTTGCATATCATATTTAGATGGTAGATTATAATAGAAGACGAGTTGTCACCATAAATGTTGAAAATCAATTAACGGCCATAGAGATTACTTATGTGCTTAGAGTACCTCAAACAAATAGAGTCCAACCTTTGTGGGACGAACTTGATAGGAGATTGGGTATTATTGAATCTAGATCTGCAGAACTTAGGCAAATTAAGAGGTTTGTCCTAGATAGAATCCTGGATCCCGATCAGGTGACTTTGTACCATGAACTCCAGAGAGCTTGCCATAGGTGGTTAGCAGATAAAAGAGCACTTGTGTCTTCCGAATTATACACCTTTGAGGAATACCTTGAGAATGCAGTTGTAGTACATAAATTTCTATCTCGTATAGAGGATCAAGAAGTCATTCTTACGAATAGAAAAATATGGAATAGAGTTCCTAGAGCTGTGTTGTATCGAGAGTATTGCCATGAACTTTATTTTTACAAGTCAGAGTCTGAAGTAGATCATATTACCATAGCACACTTTGTCAAGTTCTTGAAAAACCACTTCCAATTTGAAGAGGAGCATTTCATGACTCCTGATGAACTTGATCCTATCAATGATATCCATAAACTATTTATAGAAAACTAAGTCATTCTTTTTACTATTGTTATTTCTTGCAACTAGCATGTTGTTTGTTATTTTTATACTTGTGAAATAATAATATAAAACAAAAATAAAACAAAAACAAAAAAAAACAAAACATTTCCTTTTTAAGTATTATAGTAGGTATATAGTTAAAATATATACCTCTCAACCCTATCGCATATATATAAGTATATATATTTTCTAAAACCTAAGTTTAGCACAATGCCTAGACTTAGGAATGGAAAACAAACCGAAGAAGAAGAAGATTGGTTAGGAAGACCATTAATTGACCAAAATGTCCCTCCTGAGGACCAAGTTCGGGAAGAAGAAATCCTAGACCAGCAAGAAGAAGAGCTTGTTGTAGCAAATGAACAAGAAGAAATTAATAGAGAGGAAGGATCCTCATCCCCTAAAATGTCTCCGGGAGGAGCTATCACTTTTGAAAACATGGAACAATTTTGGAAGTTCATTAACACAAATATTGGTGTTTTTAATAGAGCAGTCCATATGGACAAGGATCGAATTAGTGACACTCAAGCAACTCTAGAAGACGTATTTCACACACGCACTAATCCCTTGTCCTTTATTGAACAAGAGAGTGATCAAGTTGGACCATCCAATTTGGATATAGTAGCTGTGATCCGGAACATGCAACAACAATAGGTTACCCAACCACCTAAAGTGCCTGTTAACAAGCCTAGGGTCATTCCCGCACAAAAGAAACCATCATTTACTGCTCTATTTCGCCAAGCTATTGAGCAACATACCTCAAATCAACAAAAACCCAAAACAAAACCAAACACCAATTACCAACAATCTGGGATACAACATAATACTATTACAAATCCCCTTCATAATACTCTTCCTACCAACACTTTGCATAATAGCAATATAGCATCTAATCCTTATGCCACACCATCATACACTCATAAATCCCATACCTATGTCCCACCGAACCAATATGGTGGACAAACTAGTAATCTTGAAACCATGGTGAAACAGTTAGTTTCCCGCATGGACCAGATAGATCCCTACCGTCCCTCGTACAATTATCGAGAGATGTGTAGTCAGCCTTTAGATCCTATAGTTGTAGCACAACCGTATCCTAAACATTTTCCTATGCCTGTCCTACCCATATATAAAGGAACGGAAGATCCCATAGAGCATCTTCGTATGTTTAGGATAGCATGTCATGATATATCACATGATGACTTGTTATTACTAAAAATGTTCTCGAAAAGCTTGGGAGGAATGGCATTAGAGTGGTATTATCAATTACCCACTAATTCTTTGAGGAATTTCGAAGAAACTTCCGAGTCTTTTGTTCATCAATTTAGTGCCTACATCGAAAGACATGTGACCATTAAAGATTTGTATAACTTAAAACAAGACAAAGATGAATGCTTTGCTGATTTCCTAGCTAGGTGGAGACAATTGATAGGAAAATTGCACTTTGTGTTACCTTATAGGGAGATGTTGGACATCTTTATTAATAATTTGCAAGAGCAACTATCTTATGAATTATCAACTGCTACCTTGACCACCTTCGATCAGGCTATAGACTTAGCCCGAAGAGTGGAAGATGCTCTCATTAGGAGAGGTCAACTTAAAAAGAAAGACGATGAGAAAACATCCAAAAATCAATATAAGAATAAACAAGTTGTGGGTGATGGAGTCACCGATAGCAAAAATATTGCTAATGTTAATGCTGCAAAGACAGTGGAGAAGTTTGTACTGAAACCTCCTGATAGACCTCCTCGAGAATTTACTAGGTTAAATCAACCTTTATCAACTATTCTACCACAATTATTAGAACGAGGCTTGATTCAATTACCAAATATTCGGGAACCTGATCCAACTATACCCGGATACAGAGCATATTTACATTGTGACTTCCATAGAGGACCTGGACACACTACCAACTCTTGTAAAATATTAAAACATAAAATACAGGACTTGATTGATAACAATGAGATGGAGGTACAAGCCTTTCAACCTAAGAAAAATCCTCCTAATAACGCTCAACAGAACACCACACAAAACCAGAATCAGAATGCCAATCAGTCATTAGACATCTTTCAACATCCTTTACCAAAACATGGTAAGGAGGTGGCTAATCAAATTGAACATCATAATGTTCCTCCTCCTGCCCGATATGTAGGAACTATTAGTGGGCATTTACCTGTTCATGATCCGGAAACCTTTGACACAACTTTATCCATGGTTACAACCAGGCCTCTATATAATATTCGGATACCTGATCTTAGTGATACAGAATATGAGACTAAGAGTGATATGGAAATCACATCAAATCAATCGAATAGTTCCGAAGATGAATCGGATACTATTCACCCTATCACAAGTCATATGGTTCCAGAAGAACCATTTCCAAGAAGAGTCACTACTAGACCATCGTCTCACCAATTACTTTCTAATGAGTTAGCTATAAACGCTAGACCAAGACCCATTCATCATCCGCAGAATAATATTGTGGGTACCATCGGAGCTGTTACTAGACAACAGGCTCAAAATTCTCAACAAGATCAAATTCAGAATGGTGGATCAACTCCATTTGTTTTGAAGGTTCCTAATAAAGGGAATCATGCACCTAATGTTCAACCTAAACCTCCTTATAATATTAATGAACAATTATCAAATATTACAGCTAGAATTTCTCTCTTGGACCTTTTAAGATCTTCTCCCACACATAGAGATGAATTAATGCTCACATTAAGCCAGATGATGGTACCACAAGACATTCACCCTCAAGACATGGCCAATACTATAATAACTCATGAAGTTGATTGTATTGAATTTTGGGATAGAGACATACCACAACATAGTTTACATAAAGATAACCCCTTGTATATTATCGCCTTAATTGGAGATGTAGCAGTCAAACGAGTTTTGATTGATAATGGTTCATCTTTAAATATTTGCACTTTTGACTTCTACCAAATATTTGGGTTTAGAAGTGATGAAATGAAAAGAACTGATATGATCATAAAAGCTTTCAATGACGAAACACAAGAAACGTGTGGAGTTATTACCATTCCATTGCAGGTTGGTCCAAGAACCTTGGATACGACTGTGTTTATTGTACATTGCCCTGCATCGTACAATATACTCTTGGGTCACCCTTGGATCAACGTGATGTGAGTTGTTCCCTCAACTTTACATCAATGTGTTAAATTTGAATTTAAGAATCAATTGGTTACCATTCATGGTGATCCAAGACCCTTTGATATGTGTGCTTTTGCAGAACCTATTGGAGTTCAATTTTGCCCTGCACTGTCATCCACACATCCTAATTCTCATTATCCATCTAAACGTGTGAAACTCACACCCACAATGTCATCTACTTCTTCTCCATCAGTTGCACCTTCACATATAGCTCAACCATCTTCTGAACAAACCGCATTAGGACCTAAGAAAGATCCTAATCCCACAACCAATGTCTCTTGTTCTACTCCTATAACTTCCATACCTATAATAGACCCATCTATCGACACCTCTACACCGTCTACATCCACCAAAGTCATATTTTCCGCATCAGAAGATGTAGGAAATGTTCCTTCTACCTCTTATGCTCTTACTGACGAGCTCTTACCCGATCTATCTAAAATTCTTATATCAGAAGAAACGAATGCTTCTATGCAAGATTCCCTTGTTTTAAATAATTTGCCACCATCTCCTCGTACCTTGGGCCTCCCACAACCTATGGGAAGTATTTACCAAGTCGGGAGCTGTGCCTTTATTTATAAGGGATATGACTGGGGTAGAATACCCAGAAACATCAGAACTCATTATGATGGATATGCTCGATGTTATTTTACTAATGAGTATACTAAAGCCAAACCTATAATGCTTAAATTGGGATATAAAGGGAAAGGTTTGGGACCTTTCCAGAATGGTATGAAAGAACCTTTTGAGGTAGAGCCGTGGCCCGCCCGATGTGGTGTGGGCCTATTTTCTAGTAAGGGTCCATTCCCATTTGAGGATGATGACCATCTTATATGTTACCAAGATTATTTAGATGAACGCGATGCTTTGCGTTTAACGAATAAGACATTCACATGTAATATGCTATCTATAGCTTATCCTGAGATGATCACTGAATCCGACGATGAGTTGGAGGGAGATATCTTCCATGATGTCTCCGTTGAGGAATTATTACATAATGGATTTTATTTTGATGGCTCTATACCTAGTATAGCCCAGCTTGAGGCCATGACTCCTCAAGACGAATTATCCAAGCTAACCTTGGAAGAATTACAAGAATTGGGCGTTTCACCCGCCCCACCTAATTTTGAGAGAGATCTACACATGGAAGTAGAAAATGTCATAAAAATTAACATTGGAACCGAGGATAACCCTCACATAATCAACATCGGATCAGAATTGAGTCAAGAAAAATAGGATAAATACATTGCATTTCTTAAAGAATATGAAGATGTCTTTGCTTGGACATATGAAGATATGCTAGGTTTAGACCCTTCTGTAGTTATGCATCACCTAGTAGTCCATCCGGATGCTAAACCTGTTAAACAGAAACTTAGAAAAATGCATCCTAAAGTGGCCTTACTAGTCAAAGGGGAGTTAGAAAAACTCCTGAATGTTATTTTTATACAAGCCATTGATTATGTTGAATGGATCTCGAATGTAGTTCCAAGTAACTAAGAAAGAAGCTACTAAGGTTAGGGTTTGTACAGACTTTAGAGATATTAATGTTGCATGCCCTAAAGATGATTTTCCCCTTCCCAATATGGATCAGATCATTGATTTTACTGCTGGGAGTGGAATGATATCCTTAATGGATGGATTTTTTGGTTATAATCAGATCAGGATAGCTCCTGAAGATCAGGCTAAAACAACCTTTATTACCCCTTGGGGGACCTTTTGTTGGAAAGTGATGCCATTCGGTTTGAAGAATGCAGGTGCAACCTATCAACGAGCCATGACTTATATCTTTCATGATATGATGCATGATATACTACATGATTATGTAGATGACATTATAGCTCGTTCTCATTGAAGAAGATGACCATTTAGATGACTTGAGAAAAGTATTTGATCGGTTAAGGGAATATCTTATCCGATTGAATCCAACCAAATGTATATTCGGAGTTAAGTCCGGTAAATTATTGGGGGTTATAGTTTCTTTACGTGGCATCAAAATTGACCCTCTCAAGATTACGGCTATCACTGATATGCCCGCACCTACAAATATATCTGAATTACGGAGTCTACAAGGTAAGCTTCAAGCTATCCGTCGCTTCATCGATAAGCTGGCGGATAAAACTGGACCCTTTCTTAAGCTTCTTAAGAAGGATGTCTCTTTCCATTGGGACAATGAATGTCAGGAAGCATTTGAACTCCTCAAACAATATCTTCTTAACCCACCTATACTTTCGCCACCTAGACCTGATCGCCCATTTATCTTGTATATTTTTGCTTCAGATTTTGCTTTAGGAGCTATGTTAGCTCAACTTGATGATGAGAAGAGAGAGCGTGCTAATTATTACATTAGCAGAACATTAATTAGTTATGAAACCCGCTACACAACATTAGAGAAGTTATGTCTAGCAATCATATTTTCTACACAGAAACTATGCCATTATATGCTCAGTCAAAAAACATACGTTATTGCTAAATCCGATCCCTTGCGGTATCTCATGAGTCGACCTTATTTATCTAGTCGCACAACAAAGTGGGTTCTTGCGCTAAGTGAGTTTGAACTCACGTTTATAGGACAGAAGTTTGTTAAGGGTCAAATCATAGCAGATCAATTAGATGTTGCACCCTTAGAATCCACCCATCCCCTCATCATTGAGTTTCCTGATGAATGCCTTAAATTAGAGGTAGATCATTCAGAGCAATGGTCCTTATACTTTGACGGAGCCCGATGCATGCGTGGGGCTGGTGTAGGTATTATTTTGATATCTCCACAAAAACATCTCATACCTCTATCCTTTAAATTAACGTTTGCCTATACTAATAACACTTTAGTGGTAGTGCCATTGCTAAGAAGCTCCTTAGGATAGGATATTTTTGGCCTACCATGGAGAATGATGCACATGATTACAGCGCCATTGCGACAAGTGCCTAAAACATCTACCTTGTCCATGCACAAAAATTAAGCTATTTCATCTCCTTGGCCCTTTTCAAAATGGGGCTTAGACATCATTGGAAAAATCAATCCTTTCATCTGATAGACACAAATTCATCATAACCACCACCTAGTATTTTACGAAGTGATTTGAAGCTATGCCCTTAGCTTCTTGCACTAGAACTCAAGTTTCCAAATTTATTTTTAATCAAATTATTTGTAGGTTCGAAATTCCTGCAAATCTCATCTCGGATAATGGAACTTGTTTCAAAAATAAATATGTAAAGAAACTATGTCAAAAATATAAAATTCAACATCGTTGGTCCACTCCCTATTATCCTCAGGGTAATGGCCAAGCAGAAGCATCTAATAAAACATTAATTAAAATCCTCAAAATACTAGTCAATAAATCTGGTCGAGATTGGCACATTCAATTATATCTTGCTTTATGGGCTTATCGAACTAGCATTCATACTCCCATGGGCACTTCACCTTTTGTTTTGGTTTATGGCACTGAAGCTATTTTTCCCTTTGAATTAGAAGTTCCTTCTTTGGCTCTACTACTTCAAGATACTAAAGTAGGAGATGAATATCATGCTGGCATATTTAGTCAGTTGGAACTCCTAGATGAGAAGCGCATCAATGCTTTGGAGCATCTTCGAGCCTACCAGAACAAGCTCAAACGAGCATATCTTAAGAAAGTTCATCATCGATCCTTTGAGATCGGTGACCTCATCTTAAAAGAAAATAAAAAAATACTAATGCAACTAAAGACATTAAAGGTAAATTTGAGCCTAACTGGCTTGGGCCATATATTATCACTGCTAAATTTGGATCGGGAGCATACAGATTAGCTACCTTAGATGGTAAAGATCTTAAAGAACCTATGAACATTATGCATCTTAAGCGCTATTATGCATAATTATAGTAATTTCATCACTATATATATTGTACATCTTGTCTCATTCTTAGTAAATTCATATAAAAATTTCAAAAATAGTAATATTATGTATTCTCTCAATTCATAAATCAAAATCAAAATATAAAAAATCATCAAAATCTTCAAAAACATCTTCTATTTTTGCACTTGTCAATTCTTGAAGTATTGCGATTATATTTTCAGTTATTTTGGATAAATTAGCATTTATTTGGAATCCCTCACTTTCACACTCACATGAATAAATATCTTGATCTTATTTGGTATGATTATTAATCTCTCTTATATCAAAGTCCACAGTTGAATTAAATAAATTTTTGAGCATAGAGAACTGATCTTGTTATTTACTTGAACCAAGTATACCTTTTCACATTAAAATGATTTCATTGCAAATTCAAAATGATGCTACATAGTAGAAGTGGTCTCTTGAGCGAAAAGTTTCCCCTGCTATCCTATCATGCACATGGTCTAGAATCTTTGAGAATTGACAAAAGGACAAGCTCACCCCTGCCTAGAATAAAAATCCCTTGCTCTACAGCCAATCCGAGCAAGTATCCCTAGTATAGGAAGAAAAAGAAAAAAAAATCAAGAAAAAAAATCATGAGAAAAAGAAGCATTATTTCAGTAGCATTTTGTACCATCTCAAATATTTCAGCATTATCTCAGTATCAAACAAAAATACAAAAAAAAAAAAGAGAGAAAAGAAAAGAAAAAGCAAAAAGCAATAAATCCCTTCCCCTACCCTTTGAAAAGAAAAGAAGGGTGAATGAGCTTGAATCCCTGGAATTCTCAATTATTTGAAAAATATGAGGTAAGCCCCATAACAGGTGGTTTGTGCCCAACCCGCTTGGCCTTGGGTAACTCCTAGCATGGTGATATGTCTATTACATTAGCGACCTTCTTTTGTATAGACCTATGTCTGCTCATGGATCAGCTAGCTCTTGATGACCTGACTTACATAGTAGTTTGGTACGGTTACATGCATATAAATCATGGTCAACGAACACTCATTTGGTTAATTCAAATTACTTGTATCAAATTATCTTGCTCAAAATTGGTAAATGAACAATACAATTGCACACACATTTGTGTTTGAGAGATTTTGTATCATTATGATAGATCAAGATCGGCAATGAACTCACATATGCACATGGGGTTCCTTATAAATCTAAATTTTGTCTTTGAGATAATTTAAAATATTTATGCAAATCTTCTGGAATAATTTGATTTTCTTACTTGAGAATATTTGCTTAGCGTAAAAACAATTAAATACATTTTTTTCAAAAATCCAAAATTTCTTTCAAAACATGTTCAAAAATCTAGCAATAAAGTCACATTTATATATTTTCGACTTTCGCAATGATGGTATAGTTCCTAAACCTAAATTGGAATTTTATGCCTAGTGCAAGTCCTCATTTTATATTTTCTGTTTATCTCAAAATCAAAAATCAACTATGCAATAAAACTATTATATCAATTTCTTCTTTGGATTTCGCGATGATGGTATAAGTCTATACCTAAAATTCTATGCCTAGCGCAAGCCATCATTCTAATTTTATTTCCCATTTATTTAATCCATAAAAGCATATGGCTTAAATCATTATGTTACACAATTGTGCTTTAAAAAGAACGAAAACTTTTCTATTTCATTTCATTATGTCAACATTCAGTTTTTTTGCGACGATGGTATAATTCCTAGGCAATTGTTCAAATTTCTATCACACTTAGGAATTTTATGCCTAGAAAAAATCATATTTTTAATATTTCATGCATAATATTTTCATGGAAATCTGAAAACAAATCATCACCATCATCATTTTTCATCATCACATCACAAAAGTCTTAAGAAAGTCTCTTAAGCACCCTTTTACTTTTAGCAATATTTCTCTACTGGGATTAGCTTAATGACCTAGCGAGCGGTGACTCCATGAAATGGTCATGTAACAACGACAATGTCCTTTGAAATTATTGTTAGAAGTCACTTTATTTTTTCATCAAATCACACCACAACAACCAATTTGTTTACATCAGATTATTTCATTTAAATTTTATAGCATGACATAAAATTATAATATTTTCAACGACATAATTACATGAATAATCAATCAACAATTAAAATATTAAAGCATCATAAAACATATGCACAAGTCATATCACAAAAAGAATATATATATATATATATATAAAAAAAAAAAAAAATATATATATATATATCAAGAAATATATGTACATCATATCAAAATGGATTGGTATGCCACAATCTATACCCTGGCATACTCAATCCTCTCAAAAATATACAGTCTATAGTCAATGTGCAGCTAGTCTCGAGAAGCCCTCGAGCTCTCAGCCTCATCTCCTCTCCTGCCCTGAGGTGGAGGAGGTGGTCCCATCGCAGTCCATCCTATGTCGTGGGTCCTCGACGTCGATCGTGAGGATGTCCTCGATGACCCCATCCTGATCGGCTCTGCAATGCCGGTTGGCAGCTGTATCCTCTGGCCCTCTGGAACCAGCTAGAAGTATACTCCCTAATAGAATGTGGTCTGAGCAATAGCCCATGCCAGCTCCCGCATGCTCGCCCCTCTGCTCCGAGCCTTGAGTCGTGTAGCCTCATCCTGTAGTGTCTGCACCTGAGCTCGTAGGTGGGCATTCTCTACTCGGAGAGCCGCCATCTCATTGCTCTCCCCCACCTCGACACCCTTGCCCTTATCGGGCGATGGTGGCCTCTCCCTCTACTGAGAAGGGAGTCCCTCCTCCCTCCTCTCTAGCTGCTGTAGTCTCTCCGGAGCCTGTGGCACTCTTCGATGTCTCTCCTGAGGAGGCCATCGTTGATCCCTCCCTCTGTGACTCCTCGCTGCATCGATGGCAGCCTAGCACCGCCTCCCCATCCATTGCACAATAGCGTGCATCGGACCCTATGCCCTCATCATCCGAGGAGGGCGGATGCTTGCATACCAGGCATCATACCCATCTGCTACCCCAATGTCGTCCCCATCCACTGGCTGAATGGGGGCATCATCAGCATCCTGACTCTAGAACCACTGCATGTCTGGAGCCCCGCTCAATGTAGTATTATCCCGGATAGTTTGGGAGTACTCATAATCCCTAAGAGAAGGGATCCCCTATTGTAGATCGAACTGCCTCAAAACTTGGTCATAGCGGTGGAGCTCTACCTCTCCTCACTCCATCCTCAACCAGAAGACTCGCCTGATGTGAGCCAACTCCTGTCCATCCTCTCCCCACCCTGGATGCTCTCTCCATGGTCTCTAGGTGATCCGATCTGGGGTGAGGTCATCTAGCAACCTCCGAGACATCGACAGATCTATCCGCCACTGTGACCCTCTCTAGAGCCACCAATAGAAAACCTAGGGTCTCTCCCGATCAACTCTTATTTGTGGAAGCCCTATCGGCCTCCATACCACAATGTGCTCCCAGCACCAAACTTGTAGTAGTGATGTCAATACCAGACATCGACCTCCCTTGTATATGACCCTAGAAAGGATCCTATACAAGCGACATAGTACAAAACTACCCCAAGAAAACCTGTAACCGTGGTCTCTCATGTCGCAGACCACATCTGAGAGGAGCCACGGTAACCTGCATCCGCTCTGGTGGCATAGAAGTAGGCCACCCACCACCCCTACCAAAACCTGAGTCAATCGAGATGCCCCAGGCATCTGCCTCAATGCCTCGATGTTCACTCCGCCCTTCTCCAGGGTGAAGCTTGGGTCCGCGCACAGTCTCATCATAGCATGGCCCTGATTGGTCGAAGGAGTCATGAATCACCCATGTATGGGGATCCTCAAGATCCTCCATACATCCTCTAGAGTGGGAGCCATCTCCCCTGTCGGTAGCCGAAGCAGGATGACCCCGGATACCATCTCTCTGCTAGGGCTGTCAGTAGCCCCATGTCCATAGGAATTTGTGGCATCTCTACCACATGCTGTAGTCCAACCTCCGCTAGCCTGTCTCGCTCGACCTGATCGAGCGTGGCTACATCATCTCTGAGCCCCCCGTATTTCCATTCTTGACTCTTTAGTAATCCCCTCTGCAAAATAAATAATAAAACAACAAAAATCATTAGTACATAATCATTAAAATCAATTTCATCTCATAAAAAAATGATATCACCCATTATTGGACGATATCATACCAAATTTAGTAAAATCATCCTTAATAGGATGAAATCGTCTTCGATTCTTCAATTTGGGGATCGCCCCTTATTGGACGGGATCGCCCCTATTTCTTCGATTTTGTCCTCAGACGAAATCGGCGATATAGGGACGATTTCGATAGAATTGGGACGATTTCATCCCGACATCGTTGACGGCCTAAAAATGGCCATGATGCCCAAAAACAATTAAAATTCAACTAAAAAATTAAACAAATCAAGTTAAAAACATAATACACTAGGTTTAGATCCTTACCCGCAACCCGCATCGGACCTCTGTCGATCTGTGTGTTGTTTCCACCATTTCGCCTGTAGAGCTCTGAAACAATGAAAGTGAATAGTAAAAATGAATTAGGGTTTTACCCTATTTTTCTTAATTTTATTTAAAAACAACATTTTTTTTAATTTTGCTTTTCTGCGCTTTTACCTCAAACGTTCGATTTGGGTAAAAACTCGGAGGGGGCACCATAGCAAGCAGTTGTACGATTCGACCTAGAATCGTCGTCTAAAAAATGGAATAAATTTTTGCTTTCTCGTAAAGCGTGAAGAACTCGTCTTTAACGCATTTTCTTCAAAAAATTTGCTAAAGAGGGGGCAAAATGTAGCACCCTAAAATTGGCGCAGTTAAACCATCAGTAAAAAGATAAAAATTTGAATTTTAACCCTCGAAACCGCCTGTTAACCGCTCACCTCATTTTTCATGCCATTTTTAGAATTTTTTTGACCGTTGGACGATATCGTCGCCGATCTGACGATATCGTCCCAAATCGGACGAATTCATCTGGGACAGAACGTCCAGACGATTTCATCCCAAAACCAAATTTTCATAATTAGCTTTTGTTTCAACAACCTCTCCAACTCAGGCAGAAGCGTGTCTGCGTGGTTGGAGATTCCTACATTGGAGATCTCCCAGATTGGGATGATCCCCAACCTCCTAACCTCCCCCTAATCCTATATAAACTTGGGATTTTCCCAGTTTATCCCCCTGGCTGATCATTTCCCTGTAACTCTAGTTTTGTGTTGTATTAGAACATCCTCGCCCCCATCATTTGCATTTGTATTTTCAGGTTTTATTGCAGGATTTTACTGTGTTTCAGTCGGAGGAAGCTCGGATCGTCGCAAGTGATCCAACACGATTTCGGACGATCCTGATGAGATCGACGATGATCTCGTATGATTGCAGATGATTTTGATTGTAGTTCAGATTGGGGGCAACCAAAGCCCTAAGTTTGCATTTTCTACCTTTCTTTCTTATTTAATTGTGCATTAGATTAATTTATTTCTATTCTGCATCCTGGAGTTCACCTCATTTAGCATATTTGCATGATAAAATTTAAAATAAGTTATTAAAACAGTGCATCCCATTTGATTTGATATCTGGATTTATTATTTAAGCATCTATACTGTTATTTCTATCATTTTGCATCATTCTTGCAATTGCATTTTTGGTTTTTGGTGTCTGTTTCCATGATTGCAGGTTTTTGACGAATTCCTCAGGTCACTGACGATCTTGTCTGATCTCAGATGATCTCCTATGATTTGGGATGATTCTGTACAATTACAGATGATCCTGTCATATCCGGGATGATCTGGACTCCTACAAGCTTCAGAATCTTCATCAGACATCAAGAATCAGGTGTATTCCTCTCCATTTCACATAGTCTCTGTATTTAGGATTCATTCATGTTTGTTGTCTTCATATAAACTCAAAATTTCATATAGAATAGCTTAGATTCATTTTGGCCAACCTAGGAATATGAATGATTGAATATAAAATGAACACATCAAACCCATTCTCAACCTAGGCGTGAAAACTGCCACTCAAAGTTTCTTGGTGAACCCCACCATCCATCAAAAATTCACCCTTATACCCCTCCCCCGAGAGGCGCGACCTTCAAAGGGCCTCTCCATTCGAGGTATTGTCCCATCCTTCTCGCATCCCCCTTCCAGGGCATGGATCCTTTAGCCTGAAGGTAAGGGTGCAAAAAATTTGGGCGATACAAACACTTTGCTATCTACATCATAAAATAGTGCATAGTTGATGATTTATATAAACAAAAACAAGTTAAAAATGAGTCTTTCAATGAGTTTGTAACTCTATGGCATGCATTGGTTAGAATTCTCCCTATAGCCCTACCACCAAGTGATATCTTGTGTATTTTTATACACAACTTACAAGAGCAACTTTCATACCCCTTATATATGACCCACATCTCCTCCTTTGAATATGCAATAGACCTTTCCAAAAAAATACAAGTTTCCCTCCAATATAGGGGGTAATTAAATACTAAAAAGAAGGAAGAAAATCCCTCTTCCTCTAACACAAAAACACAATAAAATAATGAGCATGTTGTGGGCAATGAGATAATTGATTCATGCCTAGCTAAACATAAATGCTACAACCACCTTCCAATAAGTTTTACTAGAAAAGAAAAAAGATCCCAACCACAACTTCCCTCAATTGGATCAACCACCTATTACTATTTTAGGGCAAATTATTCATTCCAAATTGATAGAGCTCCCACCCATGAATCCTATAGATATTGAGAGGGAGAAAACTCCTTCCTTTCATCCTAATGATTATTGTTCCTTCCATTGCATGCAGGCCACTCAACCAATAGATGCAAAACCCTAAAAAACTTGATCCAAGACCTCATAGAGAGAGGACAACTTATCTCTAGTGACATTGGGCCTTATTCCTTAAGACTTATTAATATTTGATCTAACCATTATCCAACCAACTTTAATTTAGAAATGGCTTGCCTCCAAAATAAGGTGGTAAGAACATTACATCCTCTTGATCAATCTTCTCCATGCAATAACATAAAAATTCTCCTTTCTTGATATACCTTTTCAACCCTAGCATCCAGTCAAATTAGAGGACTAAGAATCATCACACATATTAAAGTATATTACATTTGTGTGTGCATTGACTGCTTGCTCATATACCTGATTGCATGGTTGATTTCATGCATGACTACCTATAAAATAATTTTGCTTGCTCTCACATGCTTGATTGCATGATTGCCTGATTTTACCTGTTCATTCCATAACAACATAAGGGAGGGAGCCCACAATGAGGTGATGATGATCCTAGCTAGAAAATAGAGTCACTTGCATTGCATTTGTAGTAGGTTATTGATCTAGGGACTCCTCAAACACCTTCCTTATATTTTTGATCTTATGGAAGGAAGCTAAGATCTTTATGGCATAGTTCTTAAAAATAGTTGTCAATCATAGCATGGGTACATTTCAATACCTTAGCTTCTCCTTCAAGATTCAAAAATATTTGGAGGATTACATGCCTAGATTTGCATTGATGCCTTAGCTTCTCCATATAGATTTTAAAATGTCTAGAGGATTTCATGTTTGATGTACATTTCTTACTTGGTATAGTTTTTCACGCATATCTTATTTCATCACATAATATCATAAACCATAAATTTTTATAACTCATCATTATTTGACACATGACAAATCCTACAATATTTACAAACAGTAAGGACAAAGCCCCCTCCAAAGAGATGAAATGTCCTCCTAACTGGGGGTATCAAAATTTTCTTATCACTTCAGTGATCTTGAAATAAATAAGTCAAATCCAATCAAAAAAATTTCAATTTTTAATATTTGGTATTGTAACAGAACTCTCAGCAGGCAATGAAACACTCCTTAAGCACCTTGCTTAAGGGTGGACACTTATCACTATTTTGAAATTGTACATATACTATCATGATACATCACTTAATCCCTTTTAAGTTGAATCATTATCAAACCTTTCCCCACCTACCATCCACATATTAGGGCAAATAGCCCATAAGACACAATTTTCCTTTTAGTCGGGGGATTGAATTTAAAAAAAATTAAGCAAAATGATCAAATTGTGTGCATTTAAATATGCCAATTAATCTTGTGCTTTTAAATAAGCCAAACAATTATGTACTTTTAAATAAGCCAAGCAATTATGTGCTTTTAAATAAGATGATTCAGTATGTGCTTTTAAATAAGCCAAGAAATTGTGTGCTTTTAAATCACCAACTAAGTATATGATTTTAAATAAGCCAAGTAAATATGTCATTTTAAATGAGCCAAAAAATTATGTGCTTTTACATAATCCAACTAAGTATGTGCCTTTAAATAAGCCAAACAATTATGTGCTAAGCCAAGCAATCATGTGCTTTTAAATAATTTAACTAAGCATGTGCTTTTAAATAAGCCGAGCAATTATGTTCTTTTAGATAATACAAACAATTATGTGCTTTTAGATAAGCCAAACAATTCACAACCTCAGGGTGAATTCATGACCTCAAGGCAATTTCATGGTCCCAAAGTGAGTTTGTAATCCTAGGGAAAATTCATTGCCTCAGGGTGAATTTGCAACCTCATGGTAAATTTGTAGTCTATGCAAATTTTCATAAAGTTCTTGGAAATAGGTCCAAAATTTCCTTTGTCCTATATTCAATTCTCAAAAAAATAGATTTTGATGCATTTTCAGTTTTTAAGTCTTTGTGTGTATCTCCAATAAGGTATAAAATCTTAGATCTTAGATTTTGTCTTTCAACATATCCAAGTGTTAGTAAAAACATGTATTTTCTTTTATTATTATCCTCTACAATAAGAATAAGTTTATATTAAGGTATATCTAAGGTAAAGATCATTCAGATCATGTAAGCTTACCCATAGAAGTAACACTTCATTAATCATCATAGGAGAAAGTCATTGCTTTTAGTTTATTTGATCAAATATTGAATCATATAAGCACTATAGAAGATATTTTGCATTGCATAAAAAGTTGTATCTTTTAGTCTATTATTTTGAAAAGAAGAAAAATCTAACACTTCATAAATATGTAGGTTATTCTTTTATCATTGACATGTAAAAATGATATATATATTTTCTCTCATGTTTTATTTTGTAGTCCTTTTTGTCTTCCTAGATTTGTAGGATAAGGAGCAATTAAATTATGACAAAGGATACAAGACATAATCTAGGATGCAAACAGGTTCTTCATAACAAGGATTGGGTAGTTTTACTTTTTATTCTCTTCCTTATATTGTTTGCTCCATTTTTTGGCTAACACCTTAAAAGTGTCTTGAATCAAGAAATTAATATTTCTATTAAATTGCACATTAAGGAAATACACTTCTACATAAGGATAGCTTTTGTTCATTGCATTTATTGTCGGTCCCTTGCCTTAAAAGGAAATTAAAAAAAAAATCCTTTTTGTTGAACTTAGGGATAGTCTTCATTAAAAATGAAAAACATGTAGAATTAACTCTTGTTTGAATGCATATTTCATTTGATGCATTGTCATTAAAAATTTATAGTTTCCTCTAGAAACCATCAATACATTAAAAGAAAAAAAGGAAAAGAAAAAGAAGAAAAGAAGAAGGATCTTAGTTTAGGCCCTTAGCATTCATTTGATATTTTCATTTTAGGCATCAAATGGAAGTGCATGTAGATTTGCATTATGCTAGATTCTTTATCTGCATTCATTTTGTATGCTTGTTTAAAAGAAAAATAAAAATAAATTTCATTTCAAAGATTTATTTTAGCTTAAGAATATTGCAAGAAAACCAAAATCAAATATAGATTAGTTCCTTGTTTACTATATTTTATCTGCATTTGCATTTGCATCAACATACTTGAATTTAGGTGTTAGGATAGAACAAAAATATTAGGTGTTCACAAAAAAAACTCATCCTAGAGGTTACTACTACTAATAATAATGGACGATTCATGTTGTGCCTAGTAGCAACCATCCAAACCCTAGCACGACATCATGATCTTAAGTGGATCATCGGATTTCGCACAAGGAAAACCTCCCAAAGACATGTGATCGCATGATTTCAACGAAGATGTGGTAGTGAGGAAAGTGGGTGATAGAGTCGTAATTTCTAAAATGCAAAGGTTGTGTAGACACCAAAAACAAGCATAATAAATACTAATTAATTAAATATAATTAATTTTTATATTTAATATTAATTAAATTAATTAATATTAAATTAATATTCATTTGCCTAAGTATTAATTAATTAATCTATTTATTAAATAATTTATTAATTAATACCTAAGCTACACAACCACTTTCCCCTCCTCACAGGAACATTCACCTTTCTATCCCCTATGGCCACATCATCCGTAGTTCACTCCAATTCCACCACTCATCCCCCATTTCGGTCACTTACAAGAAAGGATCACCCTTTTCCATAAATAAAATTCAGTTTACTGCACATATCATAACTCATAGTTGCACCTCCATCCTCACATTGGATATTTCTAATATGCATGCAATTTCAAACATGCACACATAGTTTAACATGAAGAACACAAGCTTATACTAAGAGGGGGGTGAGTAGTATAAGACCACTTTTTACTTTTCTTTTCGAATCAATATTATGCAATTTATAGATAACAATATCAATAGCAGTAATTAAAGCAATCCACAAATCACCACACACAATAGAGCCACTGTAATTTACGTGGTTCACCCAATATGGGCTACTCCACGAAGAAAATATTTCACTAGAATTTTCTTAATCAATCTCTTGGGAATCATTTCCCTATTATAATTTTTAAGGACCTCTGTCCAAAGGAGATACCAATCCCCTAAATGAAGTTCATGGATCTTTATCCACTAGAAACACTAATCTCCTAATCTCTGCTCTGGCTGGTGATCCTCTATAAGACCTCTGCCTCCACTACCCTTAGCAAATGGAACTCTATCCATAGAAGACACATGTATTCCCTGATCTGACTGGAGATATCTATCCTCAACTCTATAACCTCCAAAGCTCTATCTCAAATCTACACTAAACACAATCCTTCAGTCTAGCACAAATCTATCCTCAATCTCTATCTCTGATATTGTACAAATCTATCCTCAACTCTGCACCAAACTCTATCCTCAAATCTGCACTAAACATAGTCCTTTGGTCTAGCACAAATATGTCCTCAATATCTGTTCTCAAGCATTAACTCAAAGCTTGAATCAATCTCAAATCAAGTCTATTGGATATGCTCCAAACCTTAACTCAAGGCTTGAACAAATCTATTAATCAACTCTACTCTCAAGTCTTCTCAAAGACTTGTCTCAAATCTACTTTGTAAGCTTCCAAAAAAGCTCACACCAATCTGTCCTCAAGTCCTCTCTAGATTTTGTCCAATATGCCTAATAAGTCCTCATAAGAACTTATCCAAATTTGCTCTCAATCTGTATTGTAAGCTTTCACAAAAGCTTACCCAAATCTGTTCATAAGTCTTCTCAAAGACTTGCCTTAAATATGCTCAACAAGTCCACACTAGAACTTATTCAGTCTCATAGAAACATAAAGAGAATTGTTAGAGACTCAATATACTCTATACTCATCACAATGCTCAATCACTTTCAATCACTCTTTTACAAACATACAGAGAATTGTTAGAGACTCAATATACTCTATACTCATCACAATGCTCAATCACTTTCAATCACTCTTTTAGAAACATACAGAGAATTTTTAGAGACTCAATATGCTTCAACTCAATACTCAATCACTTCCAATCACTCTTTCAAAAACATACAGAGAATTGTTAGAGACTCAATATGCTTCAATTCAATACTCAATCACTTTCTCAAATCAATTCAAAATATAGAATAGTTTGTTTTATGGAACTTGAACAATCACTTCACACATCCACTTGACTAGGCTCAACCAACTCTACTCAACCAATCACTCAATAAAATAATCCTTGCTTACAAACCCTAGTCCAAGCATATGATCCTTTACTCAAAATGTTTCCAACAATGCTTATCAACCACTCTCACATAACAATGATACTCATATTCTTTTCAAACCCTAGTTCAAGTTCTTTACTCAACCAAATGGCTTCAACAACAATGCTTATAAAAAAATCTCACATAACAATGATACTCATGTTCTTTTCAAACCCTAGTTCAAGTTCTTTACTCAACCAATGGCTTCAACAACAATGCTTATAAAACAAGGTTTTAACAACAACTCTTTATTCCAAAAAACCTTGAAGCATTAACTCAACACACTCAATAAGGAAACCCTAATCAAGTCCTTTTCACTCCAAACTTATTTTCCAAAAAATCAATCAATCAACTCAACTATGGAAGAATATGCTCATACTTTTTTCTTGATGATGAAGGAACCTCAAATATCTGTCACAACCACAAATAATTATTTTCCAAGCTCAAAGGAGTTAGAATATGATAAGCTATCTCAAAAGATACAATGCAAATATCAAATCATACATACACCTTATCACTCCATCTTAAAGAAAACATCCATAAACATATACAAAAATGATTAACCAGCTACACCTTATAATCTCCCAATTAAAATAATATCCAATACCAAAAATAATGTCAATACAATCTCCTTTTCAAAATAACTCAATGGAAATAAGTCCTCTCAACACTATAAATCTTCAATAAACCAATATGTCAAAAATATTTTATTCAAAAATAAATCCAACTCCTTATTCCTCTAATTAACCAAAAATAATGATTAATTAAAAACCTTTTCAACTAACCCTTTTAACTCCCTAGGACCTTATGTCAAAATATTAGGCATCACAACACATATTAAAAATTTATTACCTTTGCCTTGGTGGGACTCGAACTCGTGATGTTGCCTCTACCAGTGCCCTAGTCGTGGTTCTAACCGTCGCATGAGCTAAGCACTCATTTGAAGAGCAAGAGCACAACGTGCTCTATATTCCTCTCTGCATGCACCAAATTAAAAATACATGTGTTGCTTCATCGATGCTTCAAAACACACACACCAAACGTTACCACTGTGAATCGATCGCAGATCACTCTGACCATATACACCTTAGCACTTCGTCCACTTGCCACTAGGCCACACTGCCTTGGTGGATATGATGGTTTAGCCCACAATAATCTTAACCCTTTCACTTGCGTTTAATACAAGGTGTTTGTCTTCTTCCTCACATGAATTCTCACAACAAAAATTACACCCTTTATTATTTCGAATGAACGATGCTTTAAATACCACTAAGGCATATAGTATATATACTAATTTCCTCCTTTAATTTTTGAAAATCGGTGCCTTCGAAATTTGAATAATTAATTTATGAATTATTTAAATTCTTTAGAATTTAAATTTTATAAATTAACTTTTAAATCCTTTTGGCTTTATCAAAGCCCTTTTTGATTTTACCACTTTGTATAAATAATATTTATTCAAAAAATTTAAATTCAATTTGAATTTAAATATTTTATAAAATAAATATTAAAACCTCCTTGTGATTCCTTGGGTTTTTATGAAAAACCTTTTATTTTTTCTTAACCATGGTTTATGAAAACCCTCTTAACATATGCTTCCACATAATATTAAAAATATTGTGAAGCTCTTTTGCCTTTAACCTTTGCATTTTTTCTCTTGACCTTTTCACATCAACGGTAGCTTATTCCTTGACATCAATGACAACTTCATTCCTTGACATCAATGACAACTTTGACTCAAAATGTCCAACAATCTCCCCCTTTGTCATTGGCCTTTGTCATTGATGGCAACCCAAATTCTTTTTACAAGAAACTTAACCTTTTCTTTTTTCTGCTCCCCCTGGCTTAATGCTCTTTTCAAATCTCTCTTCTTTTTTCAAATACCAAATCTCTCCCCCTTACTCAAATATCTCCCCCTTTGACATCAATGGCAAAGGGTCACATTTGGGTCTCAGGTCTAAGAATGAGTCTCTTAGCTTAGCCCCTCCCCCACCTCCTCTTGAGGTGGTTAATTCTGGGGTGGGAGTATTTCTACTCCTAGAAAGCATTGGTCTTTACCTTTGTCTTCTTTTCTTCTTATATGATTCCTTTGACTGTTCTTTTCCATGTCCATGTTCCTATCCATGTCCATTTTCTTATTCATGTTCCTGTTTCTATTCTTGTTCATATCCATGTTCCTGTTCCTGTTCTTGTTCATGTTCCTGTTCCTGTTCCTGTTCCTGTTCCTGTTCCTGTTCCTGTTCCTGTTCCTACTTAATTTTGGAATGTTTGCTCTACACCATTTTTTTGTGTGTCCATCATTATTGCACTTATAACACCTAATGTTATTATTTCTTGGAGGTGCAAATGTCTTAGGATTTCTCCTAGTGAATACGTATCCTCTTCTATCCTGAATCCTACAATTCATTGCCTTGTGACCAAACTGATTACATGAGTAGCAATACCCATGGAAAAGTTGTATGTTCCCATATTCCTATTTTTCATGTGTCCTACACTATGAAGCCATGTGCCCAAACCTGTGACATAAAAAAAATCTTCCATTGAAGTTTCCTTGTCTTGACCTCATTGGTCTCTTAGTCTCTCTTGACCTATTATGATTGTTGTTCCATTTGTTTCTTCTTGGTGCATTATTCCTATCCTTGTTGAACTTTTTATTGTCCATATCATCCTCAGATGTCTCATTTTCTCTTACACTATATTCTTCTAAATTTTCTTCTTTTGAAGTATCTTCTCCTTCAAAACTTGAGGTTGACTTTCTTTCCCATTTCTTTTGTTCCTATTAAAATCCAAGACCTATCTTTCTTTATGTAAGCTTTTATATTTTTATGAACTTATCTAAGTTATTTGAGTTGTTTTTGAACCCTTGTATATTGACTTTGGAGTTTTTAACTTCCAACCTTAATGAAGCTACTTCTTGTTCTAGATTTTCACATTCTAAGACTTTTTCTTCTAGTTTATCCTTGAACTTCTTTGTATTAGCCTTAGATTTGTCTAGATCCTCTATAAGCATTCTTCTCTCTTCATCACATTCTTGAAACTGAGATTCTAATTTAGAGTTTTGCTTTCTTACCATATTTACTATTTCAAGAGCATAAATAAATTATCCCTTGAGATCATATCCTTCTTTATATGATTCTTCCTCTATTTATTTACCTTTGTCCACATCTTTATTTTATTTTGACTTATCTTCTATAGGATCACTTTCTTATTTCTCTAGAGCCATTAGAATATTTTCATTTGGTCCTTCAAGTGTATCCTCATATTCATCATCATTGAAACTATAACCATTCCTTGTACAACTATCTTCAAGATGTCCAATTTAGCCACATCTAAAACACTTGATAATTATTGGTGCCCTTTATTGGACTTCTTTTTTGTCAATCATAAATAGGACTTCATCTCTATCATTATCTGAAAAACTAACATCACTTTCACTTGAGTACTTACTTGCCTTATTTGCAGAGTAAATCCTCTTTTGCATTTGAAAGAACTTCTTTCCTTGTCTATTTTGTTCATCCTTGCTTTTCTTTTAGTGCCAGTATCTTTTTAATTCCCTGTTTCTATGATCCTGCTTTTCTTCATCATTATTATTCTTTGCTTCTTGAAAATCAATTGCATAGTGACCATACTTTCCACAATTGAAACATTTAACGTATTTTATATCTCTAGATCTTCTTGAATCCTTATTCCTTATACCATAATTAGCTTCTTTATCACTGGATGACTCATTGCTTGATTCTGACTTCTTACCCTTAGTATTCTTAATTGCTTTAAATGTTGCTTCCTTCTGGGGATTAGGTTCTTTTATTCTCATCTCAAAAGCTGTAAAAATACCAAGCAACATATCTCTTATCAAATAATCACCATCATTTTATTCTTTTATAGCTAAAATATTTTCACTAAACCTTGTTGGAAGAGACCTTAAGATATTATCACAAACATATGATTCATCCATATTAAGTCCAAGTCCTTGCATAGCATTAACAACCTCATCTATCCGAAGTAGATAAGAACTAATTTCTTCCTCATTATTCATTCTTAATTCTTCAAATTGTCCTTTGAGATTTTGTATATTTGCTTTCTTGAAACCTTTATCTCCTTCATATATACTTTACAACTTATCTCACATTCTTTTTGCATCTCGACAATGCATAACTTTTATGGACTATGTTCTATGCAAACCTCTTAAAATTGCATTCATTTATTTTGAATTGTAATTTTGTAGAAGCTTACCTTCTTTTTCTATATGTAGATCAACTGAGGGATCGTATCCATTTTTAAATGATTCCCAAATTTCATTGCCAAGTGCCCTCAGATAAATCTTCATTCTCAAACTCTAATATATATAATCACTTCCATCAAATACTGGTGTTGTATTATCTGATGATTCATTCTTAGAATCCATTGTGTTCTTGTAAGTTTTTTCTTAAACGTGTTAAACTCTTTCGAAGGAACCCGCTCTGATACCAATTGAAGAACACAAGCTTATACTGAGAGGGGGGTGAATAGTATAATACCACTTTTTACTTTTCTTTCCCAATCAATATTATGCAATGTATAGATAGTAATATTAGTAGTAGTAATTAAAGCAATGCATAAATCACCATAGATAATAGAGACACCACAATTTACATGGTTCACCCAATGTGGGCTACACCATGGAGAAAATATTTCACTAGAATTTTCTCAATCAATATCTTGGCAAACCTTTCCCTATTACAATGTTTATGGACCTCTATCCAAAGGAGATACCAATCCCCTAAATTAATATCATGGATATCTATCCATAGGAGACACTAATATCCTAATATCTGCTCTGGCTGGTGATCCTCTAGAATACCTCTACCTCCACTGCTCTTAGCATATGGAACTATATCCATAGAAGACACTTGTCTTCTCTAGTCTGGCTGGAGATATTTGTACTAAACTCTATAACCTCCAAAGCTTTGTCTCAAATATACACTAAACATAGTCCTTCAATATAGAACAAAATTATCCTCAATATCTGTCTCTGATCTGGTACAAATTTATCCTCAAATCTGCACCAAAATTTGTCCTTGAATATGCACTAAATATAGTCCTTCGGTCTAGCACAAATTTGTCCTCAATATCTGTCCTCAAGCCTTAACTCAAAGCTTGAATCAATATCAAATCAACTCTATTGGATATACTCCAAACCTTAACTCAAGGCTTGAACAAATCTATTAATCAACTCTGCTCTCAAGTCTTCTCAAAGACTTATCTCAAGTCTACTTTGTAAGCTTCCACAAAAGCTCACACCAATCTATCCTCAAGTCCTATCTAGAACTTGTCCAATCTGCCCAATAAGTCCTCAAAATAACTTATCCAAATCTGCTCTCAATCTATATTGTAATATTTCACAAAATCTTACCCAAATATGTTCACAAGTCTTCTCAAAGACTTACCTCAAATCTGCTCAACAAGTCCACACTAGAACTTGTTCAATATCATAGAAATATAAAGAGAATTGTTAGAGATTAAATATGCTTTATACTCATCACAATGTTCAATCACTTTCAATCACCCTTTTATAAAAATACAAAGAATTGTTAGAGACTCAATATGCTTCAACTCAATACTCAATCACTTCCAATCACTCTTTCAGAAACATAAAGAGAATTGTTAAAGACTCAATATGCTTCAATTCAATACTCAATCACTTTCTCAAATCAAATCAAAATATAGAATAGTTTGTTTTATGGAACTTGAACAATCACTTCACACATCCACTTGACTAGGCTCAACCAACTCTACTCAACCAATCACTCAATGAAACAATCCTTGCTTACAAACCCTAGTCCAAGCATCTGATCCTTTACTCAAAATATTTCCAACAATGCTTATCAACCACTCTCACATAACAATGATACTTATGTTCTTTTCAAACCCTAGTTCAAGTTCTTTACTCAACCAAATGGCTTCAACAATAATGCTTATAAAATAATCTCACATAACAATGATACTCATGTTCTTTTCAAACCCTAGATCAAGTTCTTTACTCAACCAAATGGCTTCAACAACAAGGTTTTAACAACTCTTTATTCCAAAAAACCTTGAAGCATTAACTCAACACACTCAATAAGGAAACCCTAATCAAGTCATTTTCACTCCAAACTTATTTTCTAGAAAACCAATCAATCAAATCAACTATGGAAGAATATGCTCATACCTTTTTCTTGATGATGAAGGAATCTCAAATATCTGCCACAACCACAAATACTTCTTTGTAAAACTCAAAGGAGTTATAATATGATAAGCTATCTCAAAGATACAGTGCAAATATCAAAGCACACATACACATTATCACTCCATATTAAAGAAATCATCCATCAACATATACAAAAATGAATAACCAAATACACCTTATAATCTCCCAATTAAAATAATATTCAATACCAAAAATAATGTCAATACAATCTACTTTTCAAAATAACTCAATGGCAATAAGTCCTCTCAACACTATAAATCTTCAATAAACCAATATGTCAAAAATACTTTATAAAAAAAAAAAGCCAACTCCTTTTTACTCCAATTAACCAAAAATAATTATTAACTAAAAACCCTTTTAACTAAACCTTTTAACTCCCTAGGACCTTATGCCAAAAACTTAGGCATGACAACACATTAAAAATTTATTACCTTTGCCTTGGTGGGACTCGAACTCATGACGTTGCCTCTATCAGCTTCGTAGCCTGTTAAACAACGAACCAAAGTTTATTCAGCAGCAGTAGGTATAAATAACGAATTACAATGCTGTGAATAGCACTGAGCTGGACGGCGTAAACAGAGAACTGTTACAACAGTGTAACAGTATGCCAAAATGTAAATAGGGACAAAATAATATTAGTACGCTAACATCCCCCTTTATTACATTATTTGGGTAATGTAATAACTAATAGCTATACTAACATCCCCTTACATCATTTTGCAATACAAAGAGAGTTGTGAAACAATTCAAATTTGACACGTCCAAGTGCCTTAATGAAAATGTCTGCAACTTGAGCATCGGTGGGAATGTGCTGAAGCTGAATTCGATGCTTTGGAACTTCATCTCGAATGAAATGACATTGTGTGTCAATGTGCTTTGTTCTTTCATGATGGACTGGATTCTTGACGAGGTTCAAAACACCTTGATTGTCGCAAAACAAGTGTATTGGAGATTTTGATGGATGGCCCATACTTGTCAGAATGTGACGTAACCATATCACTTCACACACAGCTTCACGTGCGGTGCGATACTCTGCCTTTGTTGATGAAATAGCAACCACCTGTTGCTTCTTGTTGTGCCAAGAGACAGGACCGGATCCCAGATGAAAAATGTATCCAGAAGTTGACTTGCGATCATCAAATGATCCGGCATAGTCGGAGTCCGTGTATCCTTGCAAGAAGAATTTGTTGTTCCTCTTGTATTCTAGGCCATATTCCATAGTACCACGAACATAGTGAAGAACACGTTTTGATGCTTTCCAATGAGTGGTCTTAGGATCCTGCATGAACCTCGAAAGATAGTTGACAGCAAATACGAGATCCGGCCTAGTATTGGTCGGATATATGAGACTCCCAATCAACTCGTCGATAGAGAGTACCATCTACCCGAGGTGAGTCATCATATCACGATAACTGAAGTCCATTCTCCATCGGAGTTGCCATTGGCTTGCAGTCAGTCATGCGATATTTTTCCAACAATGTCTTGGCATATTTTTTTTGAGACACTTTGATGGAGCGCTCCTTCTGGCTGAATTCCAGACCAAGACAGTAATGGAGAAGTCCGAGATCTGTCATATCAAAAGATTTGCACAAGTTTCTTTTGACAGTAGAGATCATTGTTTCTGAACTCCCTATAATGAGCAGATCATCCACATAGAGTACAAGCAACACTATCTCAGAACCCTGTTTCTTGAAATAGAGGTTTGCATCTGACGGAAATCTCTTAAATACATGCTGCATAAGGTGATTGTCCATTTTTATATACCAATCTTGAGGAGCTTGTTTCAGACCATATAAGGATTTGACCAATTTGCAAACTTTTTGCTCTTGGCCTTCCACTTCAAATCCTTCAGGATGAGTCATATAGACTTCTTCTTGGAGATCACCATTTAGAAAGGCACTTTTGACATCCATATGGTGAACTTTCCACCCATATTGTGCTGCCATAGCACACATAACCCGAATTGTGGTCATCCGAGCAGTAGGTGCAAAAGTTTCCTCGTAGTCAATGCCTTCTTTTTGAGCATAGCCCTTTGCAACAAGACGGGCCTTATGCTTATCAATTGTTCCATCTCCCTTGTACTTGACTTTATATACCCATTTGCAGCCAATGGGTTTCTTTCCATGCGGCAAATCAACAAGCTTCCAAGTTTTATTCTTCATCAAAGACTCATACTCTGTATCCATAGCGGCCTTCCACTGAGGCTCACTGAGAGCATCTTGCACTGATGCAGGTTCAAGACTATCTATGGTAGACATGAATGCCCTGTCATCATCAATATCCATATCCTCAACTTCTATACTTGGAGTTACAGAAAGTTCCTCAAAATATTGACAAAGATCATCAACCTCACCAGTTTCTTTGGCTTCTTTTTCCTTTTGGGCCATACTACGTGTACGAGGTCTATTCAAATTCAAATTGGGAGGAGTGGATAAATTTGCGTCTCTGATTGTATTTGTACACCATTTAGGATTCTTCTTCGGTGGAGTTGAAGAAGATGTAGAAGGACCTCCTATCTGTGTTGACGAAGGAATCTTCTTTTCCTTAGATTCCATAATATCTTGGTGTACTTTAGATGTGCTCTGTGATGTGAAAGCTTCATCAAAGACAACATCTCTGCTGATATGAATTTTCTTGGTCAAAGGATCTATCAACCGATATCCTTTAGAGTACTCAGAATAACCAAGAAAAATACATCGCAGTGTTTTCTCATCTAGCTTCTTCCTTTTCTCTTTCGGTATGTGAATGAAAGCTTGACATCCGAAAATACGTAGATGAGATATGGAGGGTTTTCGACCACTCCATGCTTCCTGTGGAGTCATTCCTTTTAGGGCCTTTGTGGGTGCCCTATTCAACGAGATACACTGCAGTGGTGACAGCTCTCGCCCAATATTGTTGCCCAAGAGTAGCTCCTGTGAGCATACAACAAACCATTTCCATGATAGAACGGTTCCTTCTCTCAGCAACTCCATTTTGTTGAGGAGTATAGGCAGTTGTTAACTGTCTCTTGATTCCATGCTTATCTAGGAATGCAAAAAATTCATTAGAGGTAAACTCTCCCCCTCGATCTGAGTGGAGGGTTTTAATAGAAGCTCCTGACTCCTTCTCAATGGATTTCTTGAACTCGCTGGAAGAATGCGAAAGCTTCAGATTTTAGTTGGAGAAAGAAAACCCACATCTTTCGTGAGTAGTCATCTACGAATAACTGAAAGTACCTCTTCCCTCCACAAGTGTTGGGTGTGAAAGGACCGCACGGATCGGTATGAATTAACTCCGAGGTTTTTGTGCTCTTGTAGAGCTCTTCTCAAATGGTACTTTATGCTTGCTTTCTCGCCAAGCGGTCGGAGCACACCGGTAATGTGGCGAAAGGGAAGGAAGACCCTTTACCATCTCATACTTGTTGAGCTCAAGTAAGTAGCCGAACTAAGATGCCCATATCTCTTGTGCCATAGGGAAGTTGCCTCCTTGGTAGAGACAGTCATGGCAACATGTGGAGTAGAGATAGCATCTAGTGCAAATAAGTCGTTCTTATATGAAGTCGTTGCAATCTGCTTACCCTTCCCGGTAATGGTACAACACTTCTTTCCATTCTCAACACGAAAGTTGACAACCATATTTCTGTCCGGGATTTGTGTCACCGACAACAAATTGTTGGCCAATCCCGAAACATAGAGGACTTTGTCAATCTGACACTTACCATCAGGTAGAGTGACTGAAACTGTACTCTCTCCCTGAACCCCCGTAGGTTTTATCATCAGCAATGGTGA
Organism: Wollemia nobilis; assembly: GCA_028583015.1. NCBI lineage: Eukaryota > Viridiplantae > Streptophyta > Pinopsida > Araucariales > Araucariaceae > Wollemia > Wollemia nobilis. The sequence continues at coordinate 6,143,887 of JAQPPZ010003612.1, forward strand.
CAGGTTTGCCCTCTTTGGCCTCAAATGATTCAAACCACGATCTGTCGCCAGTCATATGTTTGCTAGCTCCAAAATCGACATACCAAACAGGATCCCTCTATGTGGAATCTGTGGTAGTCATGAGCACCTTGTGTGCCCATTCAGAATCTGAGTCAGATTCTTCAACAACAACATTCACCTAGGGTTGCTTGTTTTTATTTTGTGGTTTGTTTTGGCCTTTCTGCTTGTTCTTATTCCAACACCTGTTGGTGTCATGGTTGTCTTTCTCATATATCTTGCACCACCTCTTCTTTTGTTGAGGTTGTTTGCATTTTCCTTTCGTATCCTATTGAGAATATCCTCCTTTCTGAAAGTTGCCTCCTTGTTGCCCATTACCTTTCTTCCTAGAACCCTGCTTGTTGGTGTATAGGGCTGTATTGGAAGAATCATCCTTGTGAAGTTGGCGTGCCTCTTGTTGTTGAAGCAGATTGACCAACTCGATGTAGGTAATTTGTCGTTGAGACACCTGGATGGAGGTTATCAACATATCAAATGAAGAAGGTAAAGCTCTCATCATAAGTGAAATGAGAAGCTTTTCGTCCACAGTATCTCCCAGAGAACTCAATTTCTCTTTCAACTCAGACACTCTGCACAGAAAGAGTTCAACTGTTTCACCCTGCCTCAAACTCAGGTTATGAAGTTGTTGAAGATGAAGAATGGTGGATTCATTCTTCCCCTCATAGATGGTTCTAAGGGCATCCCATGCCTCTTTACCACTTGCTTTTTCAGCTATATGAGGTTGCACTTCATCTGAAATAGCAAACAAAATGAGCACCTTTGCTCGACTGTCTTTCTTGTCAAAAGCTATCTGATCTGTTGAAGGACCTGTGGATCCTCGCTTGTTGGTGAAGGCCTAGTTGCTACTCAAGTAACAATATCCCACAAATCTTCCATTTGGAGAATTGCCTTCATCTTATGTTTCCATGGTGTATAATTTGGACCTTTCAATAACTGATGCGGATCAATCATCAACTTTGCAACAGCGGCCATAGTGAAGGTTCCTTATATCACCAATTGGTCCCCCTTTCGATATACCTTTTGCTAGGCCAATATACCGTACAAAATACTCGCCCTTACGTGAGGGAAACTATAGGTATTTAGAAAGATCAACAAAAATCACCCGCCCTTACATGAGGGAGACTATAGGTGAGTTTTAGAGATCATACGATACGTGGAACATAAGCGGTACTGAAAGGGAATCGCCTTGTTGATGGCACCTACCATAGAAGATTCTTCTCATGCGTGGGGCGTAACTTCCCCTAAACACTATGAAGAATACTTCGTCAGGATTTACGCCTAAACACAAGTGCGATAAAGGGTAGTGGATGGAGTAAAAAAAATGCAAAAAATGGCGTACTTATTCCTCCCCGACGATTTATAGAGAACAAGCTCAGACGTCGTTATAGCAGCTATATTAGGTGGCGGATACAGTAGCCAAATCACGACAGCTTTACCTGTAAGTGCTGGCCAGAGGTATCACAAATACCAAATGCTGTAGTGCAATAAATTGCACGGATGGGTATTAATTATTTCGGGGACTTAGGGAGTGAATTTGCTTTTAAGTTTTTAATGTTATAGTGCAAAAATGAAATATGCAACATACAACAAAAAAAAACGCCCACAAGAATAACCCACAAGGTGTCGGTCACAGCCGAAAATGCACCTTTTACAATTTGCCAAATTGCTATTTTTAAAAAAATTACTCACAATCCCCCTTTGATTTTTTGAAAAAATATCCCCCCTTAAAAAAAAATTTAACAAAGCATTTTTAATAATTATTATTTATTTAAAATTAAAATAAATAATTTTAATTTATATAGTTTTAAAACTTTAAAAAAATAAATTAAAATTAAATTTTAATTTATAAAGTTTAAAAAACTATTAAAAATAAATTAAAATTAAAAAATTTTAATTTAAAAAATAATAATAAAAAAAAACTTTGAAAAAAAATATACCTTAGGGGGGAGTCGGCGGGATTTGAACCCCCGACCGCAACGGACGTAACGCGCAACGCGCGTAAAAAAAAAAAATTATTTAAAAAAAAAAACTCGTCGCTGCAACAGGGGCCTCCGCCTTCTCCAGAGTCGCACGTGGATGCGCGATGACTGTCGTGCGTCTGCGCGCGACAAAAAAAATCGAGGAGATGGCGCACAGGGCTGCGAAAACAAATCACGCTCACGCTCTGCTCCTCGCCTTGCCCAGAAACTTCTGTGATAGCTCTGATGCCATGTTAAACAACGAACCAAAGTTTATTCAGCAACAGTAGGTATAAATAATGAATTACAATGCCGTGAATAGCACTGAGCTGAACGACGTAAACAGAGAACTGTTACAACAGTGTAACAGTATGCCAAAATGTAAATAGGGACAAAATAATATTAGTACGCTAACAACGACTCCAACCACCACACGAGCTAAGCACTCATTTTGATCGCAATATCACAACGTGCTCTATATTCCTCTCTGCATGTGCCAAATTAAAAAAATCATGCATTGCTTCCTTAACGCTTCAAAACACACACACCAAACACTGCCACCGCGAATCGATCATGGATTACTCCACCCACAAATGCCTTAGAACTTCATCCACTTGCCACTAGGCCACACTGCCTCGTGGATATGACAGTTTAGCCCACAACAATATTAACCCTTTCGCTAGCGCTTAAGACAAAGTGTTTGTCTTCTTCCTCGTACGAATTCTCACAACAACAATTGCACCTTTTATTATTTCGAACGAAGGATGATTTAAATTCCACTAAGGCATATAGTATATATACTAATTTCCTCCTTTAATTTTGAACGTCGGCACCTTCGAAATTTGAATAATTAATTTATAAATTATTTAGAATTTAAATTTTCTAAATAAACTTTTAAATCCTTTTGGCTTTATCAAAGCCCTTTTTGATTTTACCACTTTGTATAAATAATATTTATTTATAAAATTTAAATTCAATTTTAATTTAAATATTTTATAAAATAAATATTAAAACCTCCTTGGGCTTCCTTGGGTTTTTATGAAAAACCTTTTATTTTTGCTCAACCATGATTTTAATGAAAACCTCTTAACATATGCTTCCACAAAATATTATAAATATTATGAAGCCTTTTTGCCTTTAACCTTTGCATTGTTCCTCTTGACCTTTTGACATCAACGATAGCTTATTCCTTGACATCAATGACAACTTCGTTCCTTGACATAAATGACAACTTTGACTCAAAATGTACAACATAGCATGCACATTTAAATTAAATAAATATAGTTAATATAAATGCATGTAATTCAAACATGCACACACAGTTCAACATGCACACTTAAATTAGATAAACATATTTAATTTAAATGCACAAAGTGTTCAAAAATACATACTGATAAATATGCATATTTAATTTGATATGAATCCACATGCACTTTCAATTCAAGAAACACATTTATTTCACCATGCATATCTTATCCTATAAAATATCCAAAGAATGCACACATTACAAAATTGCATGCACATTTTGGTGATAACTCTGAGTTGTGCACAAGGGTGATAATCATGAGGTAAACTTATCCTCATTTTATAAACATGCATCTTCAGTGATAAAATCAATGCTGAGGTGAAACATTAGTTAATCCCACTTAACTGATCAAGCCACCTCCTCATCCATTCCCCCTGAGAAATATATAAATGCAACCTCTCCTCCTTTTCAAAGAATGAGGATGGTATGCATCGAAGCACTAACAAAAATATGAGAACCCCTTTGCCCCTAAATTTCTTGAGTAATCATTTGCACCCATTCCCATCCTATGCTAGATACAAATCATACCTTTCTGCAAACCTAGATATGACTTTCAATAATAATAGGACTTCGTAGATCACGGTCATCCGACCCTATATGGTCTTGGTTCATGGTCATATAGACATGGACAATCGACATCCATCCTATGCAAAAACCTCCAAAAATAAGATGAAGTAGCATGGCTCAACATGACAACAATGGTACAACACAGTAGCAACAACAATCACAAGTGAGGTAAGATCCGCATACATTCGTTTGTGTTTAATACACTCACAATTATTCCATGCATTCTAGTCATAGTTCACACTTTTGAATTCAATTCTCACTTCGAGAGGCCTGACATATACTACTAATTATTTACATCTCACTTATGCACAGGTATATAGATTCAAAGCAAGAAGACCTAGGCAAAACATTAGACCCCAATGTAGTAGACTCCAATGCCCAATTGTTTCAATCCCAAATGGTTGAATATTGTAACTGTCTAGAGCTCAGATGGTTAGAGAACATGGCCATCAGCCCCCCTGATGGTCGACATCTAGATGTGGATCCAGGTGATCAAATTCAGATCTAGTGGACATAGACCCCGATGAAGATATGCAAATACAACGAAAGCAACGATCATGATAAACATGCCCTTCAATATTGTAATCACAAAAGTGGACAAAAGTACAATATGATATAATACATCATTTCTTGTTTTCTATTCATTTATATTTTATGATGCATATTTTTATCATCTACAATATGGTGATCATGGTGGGACCTTTCCCTTAATTTTGTTTTGCACAATAGCTTAGGTTATTTGTTATTTTTATGCTTAGTATAGATTTGTTTGTTGCATTCTAAAATTTTCTACTTTTCTAATATTTTTGGTTTTACACAAGTTTTAGTTATTTCCCTAGAGATTTTAGATATAGGGTAGATGATCTTTGCTTTTAGTAGTTTGAGTAATTCTTGTCTCATTATATATTTGGTCTTAGGTTTCACAAGTCTCTATTTCTATCTGAAAGGTTTTGCATTAGATTCTAGCTCAATAATGTGTTGAATAATATTTTTTTCATACACCTTAAGATCCTCATATGACCAGGCTACAATATCTTGGTATGAAGATCCTCCACTTCTCTTGGATAACATTGAATGCCAACCTTAAGCTTGTAATCCTTTTCTATTTTGATCTCTTTATAAATTTCATCATCAATTTTCATGGCTCTTGATTTCTTTCCATATTAATTATCAAAAAGGCTTTCTAGTGTCATAAAGCCCTTAAGAATATGATTATTTTTTAACTGTATGACATCTTACTGATCCATTTATTAAGGTAAATTCCTAATGAAAATTAGAAAAACAAACCTCCCTAACTATGAAGTCAATAATCTGATCATCATTCTCAAAAATCTACAAAAACATTTGTTTATATGGTATTGCAGGTCTGAAAACTAATTTGACCCTTTTATCCTTAGTTGACCCAAAATCTAAATATGAGCTAAAATTAGAACCTTTAATAGCTAAAGCACCAATTAGAATATTATGATTCCTAGGAATAGAGTGGATGTTTAGAGCATCAAAATATTCCATCAAATCTCATACTCTATTCCTATATGTTTTTAAGTAATGGTGTTTGTTGTTGTATTTTCCTGTAACTTGATTAACTACTAGTTCTGAATCACCATATATTTATAACATTTTGATTTCCATTTTCTCTACTTGCATTAATCTTAAGCATAGAGCCTCATATTCTGCATCATTGTTGGTACAAGATAAAATTAGTTTATAAGAAAAAAAATATGTACCTTCTAAAGGATATTTCAAAATTATGCCAACACCAGCCCCATTTTTGCACCTTGCTCCATCAAAATGCATTATCCAGATCTTTGATTCTCTTAGTGACTGGTTTGATATGGTAGGGGTCTTTTTCTTTTCCTTAGAAAAAATGTTATAAGTTTCCATTCCTATCCCAAATAGACTGTAATCTTCTCTAAATGGCAACTCATATTCCACTTCTAAATCCTTAAGGTTCTCTACCAGTTTAGGTTCTTCCAATATTGAGTGTATACACATCTTATTCTATTTTTCAATATGATAAGCCACAAGATTTTTTAGGGGTTATCCTTGTTCTCTTACCTTTATTTGGTATCATCATGCCAAAGTAATCCAGATACATGTAACCTCCTAGCTTTGTTGTGAATTCCCTAGAAAGACATAAACCAAAATAAGGCTCTAGGTCTACTACTATAATTTCTTGCACAATAGCAACCTCAACCACCCACACAACCATATCCATCACAACCACCACCTACTTGCACTCAATAATCACCCCCATATCATCACACCTCCCCATTCATTGTAATAATCTTGGGCCTCATCGTTTATGTTCTCCAATAAGTTCATCATAAACTTTAAAATTTCATCTATGTATGATGTATTCACCTTAAAAATGCTAGATTTTACTTGCTGTAGCAGAGCCTCCATATTTTCAGGTTCATTTTCAAAAACAGAAAAAAATTTCTCTTTTTGAAAAATTATTGTATTGGAAATTAATTTCCTTTATCAACACCTTGGCCTGATACTCCCATTTTTTCATTTCTGTTATATCTGGAAGTAGTAAATCCTTACTTGTAGATTCAACATTATCAGAAACTAAATATTTTTTTGAAATATTTAATCTTTCATTCTCTTGTCGAGGAGGAGCCTGACGGGGGCTTGTTTCCCTTGGAGGAGATTTGCTTGAACATTTTGCACCTTCATTTCCTTTATCTTGAAGTAAATCTAATAGTTGAAAAGTAGCGGGTGTGTTATATTGCAAAAGGAAATCTTTATCAAGTGGAACTTCATCCAACCCTGGTCTATCCTTAAAAGTAAAATTAGCAATATAAATACGGTCGAATCCTGAAAAAGTCTTTGATGCTTCCTTATCTAAAAATTGTTGTGTTGCTTCTCTCTATGGCCTAGATGGAAGAATGTGTTTTCCAAATGGGAATAATTGACCTCAAAATTGAGTTTGGCATTGTGGAGGAGAGGGTGGAATTTGTTGATTTTGTTGATGAAATTTTTGTAAGGGATCTTGAAACATAAAAATAAAAATTAGTTATAAAATTTGTGAAGGTAGAAAATTTGTGAAGGTAGAAAATTTGTGAAGGTAGAAAATAAAAACTAGTTATAAAATTAAATTATGAAAATTGGTTGCAAAATTTGTTATAACACTTACCGGCAAAAGAAAAAACATCTTTCGTAGCTGTTGTTGCAAATGGAATGTGGGCATGCTATACATCTGAAGAAAAAAATAATTAAAAATAGTAAAAAATTGTGAAAAAAATGTTTTGGCAGTAATTAAAACTTACTACCCAAATATGAAACCTCTTGTGCAACTACGCCCGTTGGCACAGGACGTGCAGTTGTAGGTTGAGGTTATCGACGATCAGGAGAACTAGATCTTCTATGTTTCCTTGTTGTTCTTCTCCTTAGCGGTGGTGTTGTTTCCTCTGCAGGTGTTTCGGAGTCTCCTGATTCCTCTGGATTATAACCTCTAACAGTAGCATCCCGCTTTGAAAAGGAAGAGGATGCTCTTTTCTTTGTTTGGTATAAAATGTCAAAATTACAAAAAGACAAATAATGGAAAAATAAAAAAATTTACTTAAATATTAACAAACAAATTACCTAAATCTGATGTTCTGTCGTGGCTAAATTAACTAGGGTTGAGTGCCAAGATGTTGGTACTAGAGTGTTCTACAAATTATAAAAAGATTCATAAAAAAAGTAATAATATAATTGCAAGTGCTAACTTCGACAAGGGTGAAGCGTGTGTTTTCACGTTCTCAATTTCTAATCTGATCCAATGTGAGACATAGGTGGACCAATCGAATTTTTGGTGTGCAATACAATGGACCAAATATGCTAAGTCCCACATCGGAATTTTTGTTGGTCTTCCTTGTAGAATGATTCTGGAAAAGAAGAATTCACAACATGCTCGAAGAAATTTATTTTCAATCGCTGGTATGTTCAAACCCCTTTTGGACTTGGTGGACGTAACTGTAAAAATACAAAATCAGTAATTGTACACCAGTGACAAGAATTTAAATTTAGTTAAATAAAAAATAGTTATACCTTGAAAATATTCTAACTGTACTTTGAAGTTGGTCTCCAAATAGATTTTTTCCTCATCAGTTAATTGGTATTTGGAAGTGACAGAATCAACACTAGTGTGGGGAAATGTTGTCAATCTAGCGATATTTGTAGCTATGAAAGAACGAACAATGTTTTTTTATCGACGACAAGATTTACCTTGCCCAAATCCATATTATAAGCTACAATGATCCTCTCCACCAGTTTAATTTTCGTGTCGAAATGCGACATTAAAACTAGACTCCAAATACCATAGTCCGTGATCCAAGACATGTTGTAACCCAATGTTGAAAAATTTCTAAAATCAAGGGGTAAACTAGGTTTTTATAATTAACTTTAAAAATTCCAAGGGTTGCAGGGGATGTCATAGGGTGTATGGGTATGGATAAGAATATACAGTGGAAAAGGGTTCAAATGGGAGAAAAAGGGTTTAAAATTGCTTAAAACTTAAGGTAAAATGATAAAACCAAGATAAAAGTGGAGGAAGAGGGTTAATATTGCATTAAAACAAGAGGAAAAGGGGTGAGAATGTGTTAAAACATGAGGAAAATGGTTAAAACTATGATAGAAAAGATGAAAAAATGACTGTTAAAACCTTTATATAGACTTTTCTGCATGCAATAAGCTCCTATATGGGTGACACACATTCTCTGCATGCAATCATTCAATGGATGGATGACATGTAGCACATATGCACCGCTGCTACTGACTAGGAACTTGACACTATTGCAACACATTGACACACTTGCAATCAATCTACATACAACTGATCATCATGCCTACAACCAATCAGCATTCTTGCAACCAATCATCATGCCTAAAACTACTCGGTATACCTACAACTGATAGTCATACCTGTAGCCTATCATCATACCTGCAACCAATCGATATTTTTGCAATCGATCATCACGCTTGCATCCAATTGTCATGCCTACAATCGATTGTCATACTTATAGCCGATCATCATGCCTACAGCTGATCATCATGCCTGTAGTCACTCATCATGTCTGTAATTGATCGGTATACCTACAGCCGATCGTCATACCTATAGTCAATCGGTATGCCTATAGTCGATCGGTATTCCTACGACCGATCGTCATTCCTGTAGCCGATCGTCATTCCTGCAGTCGATCCTCATGCCTACAGCCGATCATCATGCTATCGGTCATCATGCTGGCCTAAAGTATTTCATATCGGCCTAAAGCTTTTAAGTATACCGCACATTTTTTAGATTTTGCAAACCAATATTCATAGCCCCCAACACAGAAAAATTTGCCACGGTTTGAAAATTTTTGGAGATAAATTAATGAAATTCACCACGGTTTGAAAATTTTTGGAAACAAATAAATGCAATTTGCCATGTATACTTCTACAAATTTCGTCGAGATTCCAATATAATTCACCTTGATTTTATAAATATATTTTGGGGTCGATCCCTTATGCATAACCCTGGAGGAGGCAGATACACCTTCCAAAAACTAAATACACCTTCGATCTAGTTGTCAAAGGAGATAGATGAGGGATATAGCAGAGTAGGATCTAGGGCTTAAAGGCGATGGATATGGTATGGATAATGATATGGAGGAGGCTCCGTAGGGACCTCCAGGCTAAAGCAAGTAGTATTGGGTGAGGCTTGAGAAACTGGTGGTAGAGTAGGAGGTAATTATAGTAGCTCAGGATGCGGATGTAGTGGCTCAAGATACAATGATAGTGGTTCAGGATGCAGAGATAGCTCAGCTATGGGTGGAGCTAGAGGCATGGCCAACTACAGGTGGAGGCGAGGATAGGATCATGAGGCTTCAGGTAGAGCTTCTTGAGAGAGACCATCATTAAAGACATGATGTACTACACCTTAAAGCTCAGGATAGATATATCTAATTATTGGAGGATCGATTGATGGAGCACCATATTGGGCTTCTAGATCCACCTTCCTCATCCATATTCGGGTCTATTAGGCATAGCGAGTCTAGGCATAAATCTAGATCTAAGGCTTCTTCAGGGTTACAGGGGTCCTCTTATAGGTGTTAACTAGTGTTGAGATGCGCTTTTTGTATATTATCCTTGGTGCTCCATTGCATATAGCCTTTAGGTATTCATTGTACATGCAATATTTGTACATATATATATATACATGGCTTTTACTTTTGTGTTATGCTTTTGTGTGAATGTTTTTGTGTAAATTTTTTTGTATGGATGCATGTGTATATGGATGATTAATGCAATGATAAATGCTTATGAATGCAAATGAATAAATATTCTAATGATCATTCATAGTTTAGATGTTTTCTTGACCATGTTATAGTATTGTTGTTTAATCAGGGGCCCAAAACTAGTGGTATGAGATGGAAGAATCATGTAATATTATGGATTTTGACATTGAAGAAGACATGGATGTTGATATGGAAGAAGATATGGATGTTGATATAGAAAACTGACTATTTTACAGAGACTTAAACATACTAGTGGCATCAAAAAAACTCACTAAATACTACCTAATTTTCTCTAAGATAAAATGTGTGTGTAGTGAATTCATTTATCGAATCATGTGTATGGTAATGATTTGTGGTAATCAAGAACTAGTGTGTGTGCAAGTGATTTCATTAACCTATCTCAAGTAAATTGAGATAAAAACCTGTTATAGATGATACCAAGAAGCTAGCTTGTCCTTATGTGCAGTTAGAGGTCTCTTTAAAAGAGACATGTTGCCATGCATGAGCATACTCCACTACCAGTCAAGTGTCTATAGCCCTAGTGGAGATTTAGCTCCATAGTCCAAGAATCTAATATCTAAGCTTTGGGGATGACTACCTAACCATCTGACTAAAAATGTAGTACTATCCTTACATCTTGAGGATTTGTGAATTGTGATGAAATATTTAGAGCTTTGGAGAGTTGGATTCTCAACCAAAGTGTGATGAGAATGTTACCCTATCCTTACTACTCTATCTTGTATTTGGAAGCAACTATGATAGTGGTGAAAACCACTATTTTTTAATTTTGGACTATGTGCATAATGGGACAAGCAAGGAATACCCTTTTCACTTTGAGGTACAACCCAAGTATGGTGTTATCCCTCTTTAACACCATACGTTTTTAATATGTGTGATTGTGTTTGGTTCAAGAATGTTTAGAGTCAATTCCCATAACTAAATATTTTCTTAGTGAAAATGTGTCTTGTTTCTAAATAAAACTCGACATGTATTTGAAGGTTGCTTAAAACACTAGGGTGGTTGAGTGACCGAAAACAACTAGGAATTATGGATATGTGGCTTTAAAAATGATAATTTAGCTTTATGGAATGGTTCTCTGAAATGGATTATGACTTGAAGGTACCCTTGATTAAGGTAAAAAACTTTGTTGGACCAATTATTATCTAAACTAAATAAATGATCCCTAATATGAAATTAAATGTGTTAGGATGGTTTTGAATGTGATGTATGAAATGCAATTTATGCAATGCAAGGTGTGAAATGTAATGCATGAAATGCAATGTGTTAAAATGTGATGTGTAAAATGCAATTTGTTTTTGTGTAATAGCCATGTATGTATATATATATATATATATATATATATATATATATATATATATATATATATATATATCACATTAAGCATAGAATTCTCTCAAGTGGATAATATTAAGTGGTTTGGGCTCTTCAACTCCCTCTAGATTGGCAAGCCTATAAGTTCCTTTACCCACTTTTTGAGTGACAATGTATGGACCTAACCAATTAGCCATGAATTTATCACGAAGATGTGGCAATGCATTGGTGTTTTGTTGATTCTTTTTAAGAACAATATCTCCTACTTGGAATTCATGTAGATGAACTTTGGCATTGTAAGCATGCTTTAGGTGGTCTTGATAAACTCATAAATGCTCTAAAGCATTGACTTGTCTTTCATCAAGAAGCATGAGTTGGTCAAAATGTGCTTGTCTAGAAGTATCATCTCTGAATTCTTGCAAGGAAATTCATGAGGGGATCTCAATCTCAAGATGTATAATTGCTTCGGCTCCATAGACCAATGAAAAATACGTTGCTTCAATATGTGTTGATGCATGTCATTATTAGCATCATTAAATCTCAATGATTTGTCAATCCAAGGTGGTGTCCAAGGCTATTTACAAGAGAAGACTTAAGCAGGGTTGTAGTTTAGTTCATTTGGGATCAGCATGTTTTATTGGTAGAACAGATTATGTGAGGGTTTTTAGATCACCTTTCTACTTCTATTTTGCATAAAACAAACTAATTTACTTACAGAAATAGAAATCTGATCCTAAGTTACAGAAACTAAAATCTAAGTACAATTGCAAAATTTAAACATAATTACTTTTATAGAAGATAAATTGCTAGAATTAAATATAATTCAAACACTTGTCAATGGTCTATTATAGAAGGTTGTCAATATTTTGTCACAGTAGTTGACAACAAAATAAAAATGCAAGAAAACTTGAAAAGTTGCTGGAAATAAAGAAACAAATACAATGCTACAAATTGCTTTAATTATTGAAAAATAAATTAAGAATCACATATTAACTAATCTATCAATTGTCACACATTTATGCAATCTGAAAGTTCACTCTTAAACATGGAAAATAAATCCTAAAGCTACAACAATGGTTAGTGTAAAACAAGTAAATAAATTGACAAATATCCACTAAATTTGTTGCAGCAAAGTTTAGGGGAAAACCTGTCTTGTCAGTCCTTCTTCTAGGCCTAGAAGTGTCCCTTGATTCCCTTTATAGAAGAAGGTATAATATATTTTTTACTTTCTAAATGATAACACACTCATGCACAATGAAAACTAATGAAAAAATTGCACTTTATTATTCCAAAAATAACATTACAATGTTGTTGTTGCACTCTATTGCAAATCTGAACCTATTATGCTAAAGTCTATTTCCTAATAGTTACTTTCTACTTAGCTCAACCAACATGGGAGCTACATATTTTATAAATATCTAAAATCTATTTACATACATAAAATATGCCATTCCTATCTTGCAACTTATTTGCCTATTATTCTGCAACTAATTCTGGGTCTATTTCAAGACAGGGTCAGTTGCATTAGTTGATCTTTCTCATGAGTTGTATCTTCTGGTTGGCAAGTAATGGTGGGGACAGATATATAAGACTTTTCCTATATCCCCTCAACCTTAAGTTGCCTTTTCAACCACTTGGAAACCATAAAAAGTCAAACAAAAGCATGTTCCCCTTTTATTCTGAAGATCTTTGGAATAACTGGTTGTAGGTCCACTTTAAGCTCAAAACATATTCATAATGCTTATTTTGGTTGCTTCTTTTAGGTAGGTTATTTAATCCAGCTTACAAGAGGTGATTCCAACTGATTTCATCCTTCTCCATTGGTAAATTCCAGGACTTGCCATTCATTAGCAGCTGGCTGGAATTTACATGATAAATTACTACATTTTCCAGCTCTTTTGCACAGTTGCAAATCATTGGCATTTCTTGCAAATTCAAACAAATTATAATGTGGGAAAATCATTCAAATATCAACATAAATTAGTACATCAAGTTGTTACTAAATTTATACACTTCATTCACCAAGTAACCATGCTGAAATAGTGCAGCAGTGCTGCACAATTGTCCCTGCTCTATTATATCATGTTGCTGCCTATTTAGACCATGTGGGAATGCTTCTAAATAGGTCAGTTGTCTTATTTAGTCCTTCTAAACTCATTCCATCTATTTTCTCATGCTTTTATCGATAACTTCAAGGTGTTCCTATAAAGTGACGGCTTGCTAATTTTTATATGGTTGTTTTCTACAGATTTTCAGATTTATGATAGTCCTAAAAATTTGGCTCCAATGTGGATTTCAAACAAGTTGAAGGGTAGGAAAACATTCAAAAACCATTGTGAATTTAATTGATATCAGCATACCACATTTGGCTAGTTTAAATGCATGTTTTTTTTGTTACTTAATCAAGCAAAATCAGTCATAAAATGCTGAAAATAGTCAAAATAGGGGTATAATATTCCTAACATGAAATCATGCAAATAATTAACAAATAATATATTTTAATCAACTATTTGGCAATTAAATTTGTCATGTTTGGTAATATGGCAGTTTTTATATGTCAAACATAGTGCAATAATGAGGCATTTTTGGGCCTCATCATCCCCCCAGCTTGAACTGATGCATGCCCTCATGCATCCTAGTAGACCATAGTAATATGCAGGTTTTATCCTTGTGAAAGCATATCCTTTGCCATCTGCTACCTGAGAAATTTCTCCTTGTTGTACTATATTAAGCACTTTACAACTAAGCACATGTATGACTTGGTAAAAAATTGAATTCAAATCTTTTGGAGGGATGTACTACTTGTGGTGGGATGATTTCAAGATTTAGGAACCTCAATATTTGATGTGCCCTACTTTATTTTGCTATTATGTAGTATTTTGAAAAAATTTGGTACAGTTTTTCTTATTCCGAAGATGTTCTTGTTTATTCCGAAGATGTGCCTGTTTATTCTGAAGATGCATATAAAAATGCAGAAATGACCTCCTATGCAAAAGTTAGTTGTATATTCTATTGTGGGCCCATATCTAGAGTGTATAAGCCTTCCATAACATCAAAAATACGTGCTCTATCCTTTTATTTAGATGTTATTCTTCATTTTGTATGTTGTTGTTTTATTGCAACAGTAGTAAAACAGAATCTTCAGGTGCATTTTCCAAATTATCCTCTTCAGATTTATGAAGCATTTGTGGGGTATCAACTTGTAGTTCTCTTTCTGAAATCTGCCCTACTAATTCAAATAGAATTGCTGCCATGTCTATCCCAAAATCATATTTTTGCACAGTTTTGAAGTCCCCATGCAAATAAGGGTAGAAGGGGTTGTTTCTTGACATTTTGAACATGTTCCATTTTTATTTTAACTTGCCAATATTGTATGAATAGTTTATGCTAAATACCGATTATCATACACTAAATGCTAAATACTTACCATGACTAAATGCAAGAAACACATACCTTACTGTCCTAAAAATTTATCATGCACCTTACAAGTTATTTCTGATGATTGTTAGCAAGCTATATGAAAACATAAACATAACACATGTGCAGTGTGATATTTGTACAATGGTGGAACAATGATGGGTGGATCAATAAGGCAATGCATGCCGGAAAACCGATTTTCATGCAAGCCAACTCAGCAGCACCTCCAAGGAGGTTTTCACTACTAAATTATTCTTTTTTTTCTTTCATCTCTTTTTTTTTCATTTTTTCATCAAAAGAGGCTGCCATTTTTTGTTTTCAACCAACTTATGTCCTCTCTTTTTTTCAAGGGCTTCAATGAGATAGAATGTATCTCATGAGGCTGTAATGAGAGAGAATGTCTCTCATTCTTATTTGGATAAGAACAATCCTTATTCTACAAAAACATGTCAATTTATGTATGAAAATAACATTTTTGTTTGCTGAAAGTTGCAACAATGATGCAACCTTCCTTTCCATATGGGCAGTAAGAAGCTTCTTGTGTCATCATTGCCTCCATAATTCTGGAAATGAAGTATTGACTTCATTATTCCTCCTCCATGCTAAAATTGATGCTTGTCCTCATGTATCCTCATTTTGTGGGACATGACTTTTGTTGTAATTTGTTTTCTCTTTCTTTCTCTCTCTTTTCTTTTATCTCTATTTTTTTTCTTTTCTCTTTTTTTTTCTTTTATTTTTTCAAGATTCAAAAATATGATCATTTGGAATCTTTTTCAGAAGAGGAAACCTCTTCTATTATATGTGAATGTGACTATGTGAAATATTAATCAAATTCCACCTTTGTTATTGGTTTATGGTACACCTGTAAAAGATATCCATTCACCACTAATGTCTTTAAATCATCAACCAAAGAAAGTTGAACAACTTCATTTTCAAACTCTTTTGGTTCATTGTTGCTACTCTTAATATGATCATCATGCCACATTCTCCATTGTTGTTGAATGAACTTTATTTGGTGAAGTGCTTCCAACCAAAGTTCATCAAATGCATTCAAATGCAAAATCTATTTTTTTTGTACCTACAACAACTCAATGCCAACTGCTAAAGATGCATAAAGTGTTAGTAAAGCATTAGGATGTTGGATCAATACATCAAATAAATTTGCTTCCTAGTTTTTAGTCAACCAACTATTGTTGTTCAAAGGTTGTTTTGGCTACATTTTAGTTTGTTTTGTACCATGATGTTTTGAATTGGTTCTTGGAGAATGATGCATTAATGAATTAAGAGAGAAATGATAATTCTTTAAAGAATTAACTTTGATAAATGATAATGAAAAGATGATAAAAAATGATGATATCCATGTGGTAAATGAAGAAAATTGTTTTGCATTGGAATGAGTGAAAAATGTTCAAAATTTTGCTTTCATCATTCCATAATAACTACTGAACAATAGTTGGTTCATCTTTAAAATATGAATTTTGAATATTTTCAGCAAAGACAAACTCTTTGGATGAATCCAACTCTTCTACATTACCCTTTACAACTATGGAGGCTAAAGTTGCAATGTTCTTTTCAATTTCCTTATGTGATTCAAGAAACCCTAGGCTTCCTAGACAATCACACTTAGCTGGAGTAAGTTTTCCTGCAAGAAAGTCAACTAATTTTCCACTTTTTTGTATGGTTTCAGGATATAATTTCTTCTTTTTTCTTGGTTTCCTAAAACACATTTCCTGAACAATCTTATTAATGATTGGTACATCTTTAATAGCTTTAAGTAAAGATATTTTTACAGTTAAATGTTTTAATTCCTTTATCAAATCTTATTGTGAATATGTTATTTTTGATATCTCAAACTGTTCAAAATATGGTACTTTCTTTGATGAGTTATCTTGTGAAAGGTCTTCTTTTTCTTTTTGATTTTTCAGTGTGGATTTGTTTTCATGTTCATTATTTTTAACTTCCCTTTCTACACTGATAAGTGGAATAGGTTCAAGCAGTGGTTTACCTAAACACAACTGAGTTTTATCATAGTCACTAACATTTATTATTGTTGTATTTTCTGATTCAGCCATAGAGACATGGGTTACCTATTTAACATGATTTAGAATAACCATAGGTTGAGCTGAAAATATAGGTTGTTTTGCTTTTTGTTGTTGTTGTCCATGAGATAAATTATGGGTATAAATAGGCAATAAATTTGATTTATGTTTTTGATAATGTTGTTGCCCTTTGTATAATTTTTGTTGTTGTACCCATTGATATCCTTGTTGTAGACACCTAAAACATATCATGTTCAAGGAGATTACTCACATGGGCACATTCATAGATCATGTGACTAAACCTGGGGACCTTCCAAGTATCAAAAGTGGTTTTCACCACTCATTTGGGGCATTCTCAGCCCATCCAAGCCTGGTCGCTATGGACTAGAGCGGTTGGATCCTAGTCGCTGCAGATCAGAGTGGTCAAACCTTAGCCGTTGCAAACGATGGTGGCTAAACCTTAAATACATTTTTCTGCCAATCTAGGCTAATCTCAGGTGAAAGTGGTAGTCTGCATGCAATAAGGCAGAGCGGGGACAACTTTGCATTCCTCCTCATAGCTAGTCTACATGAAAGACTCAAGTCCGGATTTAGACATCAATTACCTGCCCCTCAATGGTAGAAAAAATTTCAATTTCTCATGCTAAAATATAGTGCACATGAGGGATTCAGTCCTAGGGTTTTAACGTTGACCTAGGATTTCAAACACTTTATAAGTTACAAACCTAATAGCACCAAGGGGATCATCACATATCATATATCAAAATTTTGAACTGGTTGGATCATTGACGAGAGCTTTTGGAGACTTGGAGAGCTTCCCTTGGAAATAATTTTATAGTGAAGCCCTACCATATTGGAGAGTAGATCTGAGCACCCTTGAGGAGCAATGAAGTTCTAAGAGGTGATCATCCATGCACATACAGTAATCAACTAATATTAGATATTTTTTCATCTGAAAATGACTGGACGAAATAGGATTTTCTAGTGCATTTCGGGAACCGCTTGTTAAAGAACAATAGATTTTTGGAACGATGTGAAGCCAGGCTAGTTCTAGTGGTTCAACCAGACTCAGTGGCAGAATATGTGGAGTTTCTAAACAAACATGCCCTTATTGGCAAGTTTTTGTGCATCCAAATTTCTCTCCCCTTTGTGGAGGCTTGGGTCAGGAAGACTTGGAATCTTGAAGGTGATGTGGAGGTGATGTTGAGTGCGAACAGCTATTTTATGGTGGTTTTCTCTTGTATTGCATATCGTAAAAAAGCATTTGAAGGGGATATTTCTATAACCAAGTGGGACTCTTTCTTACACCCTGGCATGTGGGTTTCAACCCATCAGAGGAGTGACCATCTCGGGTTCCAGTATGGGTGTGGCTTCCATGGCTCCCGTTGGAATTCTAGAGAACTGATATCTTGCATAAGATTGCCCTTCTACTTGGGAAGCCTGTTGGACCGTCACAACAGACAATATATAAAAAGGTAATCTTTTTTGCTCGTATTTGTGTTGAAATTGACTTAAATAATCCTATTCTAGATTCTATTGAAATACAATTTGGATCAACTACATGGGTTCAAAAACTTGACTATGAAGCTCTTCCATTTTGTTGTCGGATTTATCGTGAATATGGCCACCTGCAAAGAAAATGCCCTAATTTTGTCTTGCCTGTGGCTTCAAATCCTGGGCCCTCTCGGTCTAGACAAAGTTTGGATAAAGGAAAAGCCCCAATAAAGGAAGGGGAACGGGATAAGGAAGGTTTTGTTTCGATAAAAGCCCGAAATAGAGGACGAAGGGCAAACAAAGACCTTAAGGATAGCTAGCCAGATGCTCTACTCAACCATTTTGAAATATTAGATGATCTTGATCAGTGCATGTAGATACCTGAAACATCGTTACCTGATGCAAATATAACAAGGCCGAATCAGATGTCTCTTCTTGAGGGGGAACTTATGGAATCGGATCTAGGGGGTTTAAATGAAGAACAAAGGGCTTTGGATCTGAGTATAGGGGACATGGTTGGGTCTAGCCCTACAAGGGAAACTATTTTGGAAAGTGGTATAGATTCAGTTATGCCCTCTCCTACTCAGGTATTGATGTAGTCATCCTTGAACTGCAAACTCCTACGGTGTTGGGATTACAGCAAAAAATAATTAGAAAAAGTTTTTCAGATAAGAATATGAAGGTGGGTCGAAAGAAGGACCAAAATAACATTAAGTTAGTTGGGGAGACTTTGGTGGAGTCATGCTTGGTGAGAACATTGTACTCCCATTTTTATAACCCCCAAAAATTATTATCCTCTCATGGAATGTAAGGGGTTTGAACAACATCCTCATACAAAAAGTTGTTCATGATTTGGTTCGTGCATTCTCCGGATGTGGTGTTTATTCAAGAGACTAAATTGGCTATTGATAGTATTTTCAATATTGCTCCCAAGTTGTTGATAAGGGGGCAATGCCAGTGTATTGGTGCATGTGGATATCTTGGTGGCATCGCTTGTTTATGGGATCCGGTTAAGATATCCCCTTTTACTTGGATTTCCAGCAGATGGTCTATTTCGATGGTCGGGCATGATAATGAATCCGATGAAACCATCCTACTTACAAATGTGTATGCTCCTATTGATTATAATGGTAAAGTGAATTTTTGGGAGCACATTTGCTTTGTGAGAAGTTTGGTTCCCCTATACCCATGGATTTTGGTTGGAGACTTCAACTCTATCACTTGTCTGGAGGAGAAACGTGGTGGGGTGGACCGTCTCGAGCCTTTTTCTTTTGTCTTCAGTGCTCATATCCAGGCCCTAAACTTGGTTGACATCAAGCCAGATAATGGGATATTTACTTGGTACAATAGAAGGTGTGGGGAAGCTTCCATATCAGAGAGACTAGATAGGTTTTTGATATCCAATTATTGGATGGGTAATAACAGAAGTGCTAGTTCTATGATTCTGGAGGGTAGGGGATCTGATCATTGGCCTATCAAACTCTCTACTTTGGAGTTAGGGCTTAAAAAGAATCCCTCCTTTAACTTTTAACTTATGTGGCTTCGTGATTCTAAGCTTCATGATTTCATGCGAGGCTGGTGGACCACTGGAAAAACTCCTCATGGCACCGCTATGTATTCCTTTATGAAGTGACTACAATTTGTAAAACATAAATTGAAGAGATAGAATAGACTGAATTTTGGGAACCTTTCCTTTGCTAAGCTGGCAGCTCTTAGGAGGATGGAAGAAGCTTCAAGGAATATTAGAGATCAGGGATTCACAAAGGAGCTTCTTGTTGAGGAATCTGAGGCTACGAAAGACCTTGTTGAATGGGAACTGAGGGAAGAAACTTGTTGGAAATAAAAAACTCAAGTAGATTGGCTTCAGGAAGGGGATAGGAAAACAACCTTCTTTTATAACTCAGTTAAGGCTCTCCGTAATGGTAACCTGACTACCTCTCTTGTGAATTCTCAGGGTGCCCTGCTCTCTTCTTTCAGGGATATTTCAGAAGAGACGAAGAGGTACTTTTCCTCTCTTCAAGGAGGACTCCCTATCATATGATGAGAATGAAAAGCTTATTCTAAACTGTATTCCAATGATTGTTTCTAGAGAGATGAATGAGCACTTTATGGGTCCAATTTCCCTTGAGGAGTTGGAAAATGTTGTATTCAAGATGAAAAAGGAAAAGCCCCAGGTCCATATGGATTCCCGATTGAGTTTTATCAGGAGTTTTGGGATTTACCTTTGTTGTGCTTATACCCAAAAAAGAGAGAGTAAATTCCTTGGATATGTTCAGGCCTATTGCTCTCTGCAATGTTGTGTATAATATCATCACAAAAATTATTGCTGAGAGGTTGAAGATATGGTTGAGAAAAATCATCTCTGAGGAGTAAGGAGGGTTTGTTGTTGGCCAAAAAATCTTGGATGGGGTTGTTATTGCTACAGAAGCTATTCACTCGATGGAAACTTCTAAGGAGAAAACTATGTTCATTAAGTTGGACATGGCCAAAGCCTATGATCGGGTCAGATGGTCCTTTCTTCAAAAAGTTCTTGCTACTTTTGGATTTGAGGAGGAATGGATTAGATGGGTGATGAGTTATGTTTCTTCTTCCTCATTCTTTGTTATTGTTAATAATGAGCCATCAAAGTTGTTTGAGGCCTCAAGGGGATTGAGGCAAGGAGATCCTTTATCTCCTTATTTGTTTATCATTATGGCGAAAGGGTTGGAAATATTGCTCAAGTCTCAAGTCATGCAGGGTCTCATTCAGGGGTGGAAGTGGAATAGTAGTTTGCCACCTCTTTCCCACCTTCAATTTGTTGATGATACTACTTTGTTGGGAGTTGCCACTATCATGGAAGCTGACAATATTAGAAAGTCCCTTGACATATATCTTGGTGCTTCTGGACAGTTGATTAATGAGGACAAGTCTTCTATTTTCTTCTTCAATACCCCTCCTCTTATTCAAGCCAGGATTGCTCTCATTCTAAGATTTCAGGTTGGGACTCCCCCTTCATTTATCTTGGTATTCCAATTTCATCTCATCCTCTACCTAGATCTTCTTGGCAGTATATGCTTGATAAGTTTAGAAGGAATGTGAATCACTGGACTTTCATATGGCTATCCACTGCAGGTAGAGTGTTGCTTTTAAAATATGTTTTTCAAGCTTTACCCATTTATAGATGTTTTGTACAAATAGCTCCCTCTCACTTCATCAAGGACATGGATGCTTTGTCAATACAGTTTTTATGGTCTAAAAAACTTTATAAATCTAAATGGAGTTTGGTTAGGTGGGATTCTATATGTAGGTCGGTGCAAGAGGGAGGCCTTGGGTTGCGACAAACAACTCTTTTTGGGTAGGCTTTGGCTACAAAATTTTATTGGATATGGTGTACCTCTCAAGATCAGATTTGGGCTAAAATATTATCTTGTAAATACTTGAGAGGTATTTCTAAGTCTGAGATCCCTAGAGTCAGCTTGGTTGGGAAAGGTTTAGTTATCTGGGACACTCTGAAAAGATGAGCTAATTTAATCAAACAGGGTTTGTTCTGGATTTGCAATCAGGGGTCAAATGCTCTTTTTTGGGAGGATTATTGGGATGGTCACCCTCCTATCTTGAATAAATATCCTAGGTTACGTTCCCTAAGCATTTTTTTCTTGGAAGCAGGTTGGTCTCATGTGGAGGACTTTAAAAAAATCCAGTATTTTGGAAATATGGAGATGTACAGGTGGAAAGATCCATAAGAATGGCCTTAGGGAGGATTGGCCAAGGACAGAGAGGTGCTTGCTAATATTCTTATGGGGAGGCCTTGTTCTTAAGTGAGGGGTAAAGATATTCTGGCTTGGAACCCTGATCCTAAGGGAACCTACTCGGTAGCCTATGGTTATCAGGTTCTTGATAAGCAAAAGTATAGGAGTCTTCCTATCACTTGGTGGAAAAAGGTGTGGAACAAATTTGTTTGGCCAAAATGTAACTTCTTTCTCTGGTTGGTAGCTCATAATAAATGCCTCACTTGGGATAATGTGAGGAAGAGGGAATTTTAGGGTCCCTTTTTTTGTGTCCTTTGTAGTAAGAATGAGGATGACTCTTCTCATTTATTTTTCCAATGCTCCTTTGCCAGAGATATTTGGCACCGTTAGTGGAGCGCTTGGAACCATCCATGTTTTCATGTGCTGTCCTTGGTGGATTTTTGGAGTAGTCTGGGCAGACCTCTGGCCAAGGCCCCCTTCCTTCGGGTGGCTTGGAATTTGGGCCATTCTTGCATCATCTGGCAAATTTGGCTTGAACGAAACCGACACATATTTTAGGGAAGTTATTTGGTTGTTCAACAGATCTGGCAAAGGATCTTGTATATGGTTCAAGAAACCATCCATAGCACATGTGATGTGGACCCTCTTTTGGACTCTAGGGAGAAGGTACAACAAGCCCTTGGTATCTTTGGGGAAGGTGTGAACTCTTCTAGCCCTAGTAGGGTTCCTCAGCTTAGCAAGAAGGTTAGGAGAGATGGTAGGTGGAGGCCACCCCCTAGAGGAGTTTTAAAAATTAATATTGATGGATCGTCCAGGGGTAATCCTGGACATGCTGGCATTGGTGGTGTTGGGAGAGATTCTACTGTTGGTGTCAGTTTTTTCTTTTCCATTTATAAAGGTGTTCACTCCAACAATTTTATGGAAGCTCTTGCAATTCTTGAGTCCTTATGAAGGGGGTTTTCTCTTGGCTGGCATAGGATTATATGCAAATCTGAATCTCAAATTATGGTTAATATTTTAAATAGTAAAAGGGTGGAGGAAGTTAATTGGTAGTTGGCCTTTGTAGCTGTTTAGATTCTCAGAATGAGTGAAGAGTTTGAATTTATATCCTTTGTGCACATTCCAAGGGAATGGAATGTGGTTGCTGATTACCTGGCCAAAAGGGCTTCTGAGTTGCTGGATCCTTATAGTATCGATAATTGGGAGAGTCTCCCGTCTGGGGACTCTCAACTCCTGTGGGAGTTGATCCACAAGGATGTACATACTTAATGTGGTTTTTTCTTGTTGTCTTTTTTGGGTGTCATTCTAGTCTAGTGGTTTTAGCCTATTTGGTTGTTTATTTGAGTCCTAGTTGGAAGCTCAGTTGTACTCTGTAATCCAGAATTTTTATCAATAAATTTTTACCCCTTTATTTAAAAAGAAAAAATATGAAATTACATTCTTCAAATTGTAATTTTATATTAAGTAAATATGAAATTACATTCTTCATATGCTTTTTCGGCATTTTTTTCAAAATTTCAATAGTTACCTAAAAGTTAGATCATTTAGACATCATTACTAGCTATCTCTATCATGCTAAGTTCTATCCTTAGACACCTTCCCAATTTATCAAACGATATCTTTTAAATCACTAACTTCTGAGTTTATTGAAAATATTGTTTTGTCTGTGATTGCTTTACTAGAGTGTATTAATCCCCCAGATAGAAATTTGGACTAGCTGTAGTGCATTGCCATCATTGAATTCCTATACTAAGCACGTACCTGGATCAATCTGAAAGGTATTTTTTAAGAGTTTATCTACTTCCCTATTTAGTTCTCTATAAATATACCAAAAAGTAAAAGCTTCACTTTGATCCATAACTTCTTTTATTTGAGAGAAGATGGGTTGTAGAATCATGTTTTCCATCCTAAAAACACCAATCATCCAATTTATTACCACTTGAGAGTCTCCATAAATTTGAATTTTTTGTATTCCTTTTGATTCTGCCAACTAAACCAGCAATTTTAGGGTCATAGTTTCAGCATAATTATTAGAACCTTTTCCCAATCCAGCCTTGAATTTAAAATAATGAGAATAAAAAATATATAGTAATCCTTCTCCTCCACAAACTCAAGGAACCCCTATTTAGCCCCATCAAAAAAGCCCTAGACCCCTGATTTATCAATCTTTGGAGGGATGATTTATCTATTTACCTTTGTTGTTTTTGAAACCTTATAATTATTGAAACTTCAAATGATTTGGGAGAAGACTTGCCAAGTAGGCTTCTCTTGATCCTAAAAATTTATTATATTCCTAGATAACCATACTCCCCAAGACACAAACAATGGGAGAGCTATAAAATATTTGAAAGACCTATTTTCAAACCAAGATTTTAAGCACTCTTCTAAGGAATATTCTTGTCATCCTATAGGAAGCTTTAATTGTGCTATAACCTCCCTCCAAACCTATCTAGTAAAGGAGCAAGCAACTAGTAAATGATTAATTATTTCATTATTTGACTTACATAAATGACACATTCTTAAATCATATCAATTTTTCTTCTATAATACCTCCCATGTCAAAACCTTATTTTTTATGGCAAACCATAGGAACAGTCTTGTCTTCAATGGGGCTTTCTGCTTCCATAATGTCTTCCACCACCATGTTGGATTGTCATTGCTATCTTCCAATAGAGTCTTATGCCCCAACTTTGGAGTGTACTCCCTCGTAGCTCCATTCCACAACGTTGTATTGTCATTGTTATCTTCCAATAGAGTCTTATGCCCGAAATTTAAAGTGTACTCCCTCGTAGCTTCATTCTTTGTCCAAACCAATTGATCAGTTTCCTCTTGCAACTTGATATGTCTAGCTTTAAGTCTCCCCACATATTCTTCCCACCAGTGTGCCTCCTAGCCTTGAAGCCCTAACACTATTGCTTCCTTCCACACTTGACTCTGGTTTGTAGAAGATTCTAGGTTAGTGCTTGGGCAATATTTCCAATCCCCTGAGCTCTTAAGGTTTGAATTACATTATTTGGTAGTTTGTGCATATCACCACAACCAATCCAAGGGTCTAATCCTAGTCTTATCCTTGAACCATCCCCTATTTTTTAGGTAAGCCAATCACCTACAATATAAAAGACCTGAATCATTACCTTCCAACAGACTAAAATATTATTGGTTTGCTTCATTGGGGCCCTTATCCACTCCTCAACTGTAAGTGGCTCTAAATACTTTTCATGTATGATCTTATTCCATAAGCCTTCCTTTGATATTATCTTCCAAACACACTTTGCTCCTAGAGCCTTGCTAAATAGGAAGATGTTCTTAAGTCCTCATCCTTCATTTTCCTTAGGTTTGGCTAAGGATTGACATTTAACCAAGGGAATACCTTCACTTTTTCTTTTCCCTGTCCATAAGAACATATAGCTTAATTGTCTATTTTTTTCCAAAACTCCTTTTGGTATATGAGTCAAAGATTACCAATATACCAGTATTGCCTCCAATACAGACTTGACCCAAGTCAATATCCCCCCCAAAATGAGTCTTTTAATGCACCATATATTAATGTTTTATTCTTTATCAACCAATTCCAGTCTTGTTTAGTGTAGTCATTGGGTTTCAAAAAGAACTCCAGATATTTAAACCCCTCTTGAAGATCAAATTTGTTAAAGGGGAAAAGCTAACCTTTAATTATGGTTTGATTCTGATCCACACAGTTATAAGAGATTCTTGACTTCTATGCATTAATATGCATACTTATTCCTAGATAAAAAAAATCTAAAGATTGTTTTAACTTCTCTGCAACTCTTATTGTTCCATTTATGAAAAGGAGAACATCATCTACAAAAAGTAGATGGGTGACTTCCACTATTATACCTATTCTAATTCTCTTTATTGTTCCTTTCCTCTTAGCTTCTATAATACACTTAATCCCTCAACTACCAAAAGAAATATTAATGGTGACAAGGGGCAACCTTGTCTAATTCCTCGAGAAGCTTTGAAAAACTAAGAGGTTGACCCATTAACCAAAAGTATAACAGAAACAGAACAAAGACATCCCATAATCCAATTCACCATCTACACACAAAACCCAATATAAGTATCATTCTTAAATATAGCTAATTTACTCTGCCAAAAGCCTTGGAGAGATCCAACTTCATCACCATTGCTGGTAGTTTATTTGATTTTATGGTATCAAGAATTTCCTAAGCAGCACCAATTGCTTCATGAATTTGTCTACCATGTAGGAAACTTAATCATTCGATAGATATAAAGGCAAAGAAGAACCTCTTAGTTTTACAAAAAAATGGGTCTGAAATCTTCAAAGGAAGAAGGATTGTATAGATAATTTTATGAGGATAAGGTTGTATATTAAATTAATTTAATAAAAATTTAATTTTATAGTAATAATACATTCATACTTAAAGTTAAGGTTAATGATATTATAATAATAATTCAATGAGAATAATCTCAAGGGGACAAGGTAACGTTTTGGACTTTGGCTCTTCTTTGGAAGGTCCAAAGTTCAAACCACGCGAGCGTGTCAAGAGGTGGGTGTGTATGATTGTGTGTTTAGCCCCTATTAATAAGCTCAACTTTTACCCTTATGAAAGGTCATGGTAGAATGGAAATATCCAACCCTAAACGTCTCTCATACAAAATTTACACTAACTAAATCTAAAAAAATAATAATTCAATAAAATTATATGTGATACTCTAATGTTTTAATAAAACTCTGACTATGGTTAAATATTTAGCTTTAACTACTTAGTGGTATATAAAATTGTGTTCAATAAAATAATGGTTCCTCATAGCATTACGCATAACACTAATAATGTAATCTTAAAGGGTATGATTGTATATCGCATTGTAATTGGTTTTAATAAAAAATTAATTCTATGGTGTATCATACCTTCAGTATGGTCAGAAATATTATATTGGTTTTTTTTTTTTTTAAGGTTTAAAGTTCAAACTGCGGTGTTACGAGTGTGCGAGGGAGTGTGAGGAGGTGGGTGTGTATACGATTGTATGTTTGGTCCTTATTAATAAGTTCAACTCATCAAAAATAATATATTATAATTGTAATCACTTTAACCAAAAATAATAATAATAATAAAACTTAAAATAATAAATTGGTTAATTGCAATAAAAAATACTTACCATTAAACTACCTAAATTCCATTTCTTAAATACCCATTAAAAGTTAAAAAAAAAAACAAAACAAAAATTATAACTAAGACAAAGTTTGCATACCCTAGTCTCACTTGTTTTGATAAAAATATAACCCAACAAGATATGATTAGGATCATCTCGACCGAGAGTGAATCGGGGGAGATCGGGAGGTAACCAATTTTCTTTTTATAGAAGCTTATTCATATGATTTAGAGCGTTATGGATATTAAGGTTTTATTTATTTATTTTAAATTTATATTAATTAATATTTTTATTTTTATTTATAATATTTTTTTTATATTTTTTTTTTATGTATAAATACAATAATATAATTTTTATAAAGCATTTTTTTGTATATATATATATTAATTTATTATATGGTATTGGAACAGGTTTTACCTATACATGGTTAATTTATCATTTGTAATATTATGTCATATTAAAATTTAAAAAATAATTAAATTAAATACCATTTGATATATTTTTGTGTATATTTTTATATAATATTGAAAGTATTTTTACTGGCATTATAATAACTCATAACTATGCATATTAATATTATTTAACAATATTCAAACTTAAATCTTTTCTTATAAATTAAAAAATATAATCCATTAAATTAATAATTTAATGTATTTTTTAAATATATTTTTTATACATAGAAAAATTTTAACAACTAATCACACGGTAAAAAAAACTAGTGAGAGTGTAAGTTGCACTGCGTCCTCCTCCGATCCTAGCATCATCAATCATGGTGCTACCACTATAATCATTATTTCACCTCTGGTAGCATCAAATCATGGTGCTCCCACTATAAGTTTATAATCTTTATCTCACCTCGATAAACTATCACTATAACCCTTATCTTACCTCGATAAACACGATTGGGAGTAAGGGAGACCCCGATGGCTTGGGGTTGGTACTGTCGTCACAGGGTCAAGTCGTATTGCCTTCGATCATAGCATCAAATCATGGTGCTACCACTATAATCCTTATCTCACCTCGGTATCTGATTGTAGCATCAAATCATGATATTACCACTAGAACCTTTATCTCACCTCGATAAACACAATCGGGAGTGAGGGAGACCCGAGGTGGTGGCTGGTTGTTGGTACCGTCATCATCAAGCTGGTGCGCACTCAAAAAACTCATATCAGACTAGTACCTTTGCCCAGGTTAGGCATGCCCTCAAGTTCGAACCTAGGTCTCCTTTTGTTAAGTGTTCAATGTCTTACCAATCCACCTAACCCTCGAGGATTAGGTTAATATCAAAAATATTCTTAGTTAAATAATATTGTATAAGTCCCATGGGAACAACCCAACGATTTAGGCTTTGGCTCTTTTTTTTGGGAGGTCCAAGGTTCAAAACATGATGTGGGCGAGTGTGTGGGTGTATGGTAGTTGTATGTTAAATTATCTATTGATAAGTATAACTCTCCACTTTACTAGGAGTCATAGTTAGGAAAAGACTCCTCAACCCTATACCTTAATTATAAGGTCGTAAAGATTTCTCACATTAACCAAATAAAAAAAAATTATATTACTTAAAATATTATATGCACATTTAAACATAAAATTACAAGATTTAAATTCTTAATCTCCACGTTAAATACTTCAGCTCACCACGTTGCAACGATATCTATATAGTAGTGTATTATTATATTTAAAATAAAGGGAGTTTTAACTTGACTATACACTTATTAGGTATTTCATTGGTAAAATTGGTCCAAAATTACACTCGGCCACATACAAGTAATTCACCCAATCCACTTTTAATTCAAATATTGCTTGAAATGGAATATACACTTTTTAATCTATATAATCTATTAAAATAACTAATCCACAATGCCAAACGTAACATTATAATATTTTATTTAATTAAATAAAAAACACACACGTAAGAACTTGTATGGTTAGAATCTTTGAATTATTTATATTGGATATAAAAACGATGAGTAAGAATCACGCTTTGCTATATGAATTTTAGATTAATTTTAAATATATTCTCCTACGTGTAACCCACTTTAAGAGCAAAGCTAAAAAGTTGCACCACCTATTTTAACCGTACTTTCCACGCAAGCACAGGTTAGATTTTGAGATAAAAGATATTGCTTTTTGTTGTGGTTGATAAATTTAATTGTTAAATTATTATAATA
The DNA here is from genome assembly GCA_028583015.1 of Wollemia nobilis. Taxonomy (NCBI): domain Eukaryota; kingdom Viridiplantae; phylum Streptophyta; class Pinopsida; order Araucariales; family Araucariaceae; genus Wollemia; species Wollemia nobilis. The sequence goes on from JAQPPZ010003612.1 coordinate 6,173,361, forward strand.
TCATATACAATTTTAATGTATATTAATTGATAATGTAGAGTGAAGGTGATGAAATTAAGAATGGGTATAATTAAGATAATTTTTTTCGAGAAGTAAATCATCTTTCAAGAATTATATTTTTGCATAGATTTGTTTGATTTAATGATTCTTCTATTATATTGTGCAAATTTGAAAAGCTTTGAAATAAGTGGTCATTCAAAAAAATGTAAGCATTATTAAGAGAGATGATAATTCAAAGATAGTCGTTCAAAACTAGGGTAATTTTTCTTGAAAAATGTCTCATCTTTTAGGAGCCATTTCTTTGTGAAGGGTTATCTAATTTAGATAATTCTTGTATCAATTTGTGTAGAATTTGAAGAGCTTTAAAATGAGTGACCATATGAAGGAATTTGAGTAGTATTGAGGGAGACACGATTTTGTTTGGGCGTAGAATTTTTCAGCTAAGTTTCTTTTCTCCCTTCATTATCTTAGAAATTTTGCATGCAAATTATTATAGGTTTATTTTCAAATTATATAAATGCTATAGGATATGTTGGTAAGCTTTAGTAGATTTTGAGTTATAGTTTCCTTCCAATGGACCGATTTATAGCTAAATCCTTAGAATCATCCCTAATAGTAAAGGTTAGTGAGAACCTTGTAGAGAAGCAATCCTTGATGCTTAAAGATAGAGCAATTTTTGGTAAATTTAATTTGACCTTGAGAAAATGGATTGAGTGAGTGTATCATTTCTTCCCAAAGGTTTCTTCCTAGCCATTTTTTATTCCAAGGAGGAAAGAGCTAGAATCTTAAAAGGGGGTCCTTGGTTTATGGGAAAAGTAGGACTCTTCCTTACCTGCTAATATGAAGGCTTTGCACATAAAAACACAAATGTATCCTTAGTACTAATTTAGGTTATGATGTATGGGTTGCCCATTGAATTATGGGAAATGGATACCTTCAAGGCAATATACAACACTCTGGAAGAATTCCTTGAGATTTCATAAACTACAAAAGATAAAATCTTGGTTATTTAAGCTCAGATATTGGTCATGATTGATATAAGTAAACCTTTGCTAGAATTAATCATTCTTATGTATGGGGGTAAGCTATGTACCCAAACCATAGATTATGAAAACATATCTTTTATATGTAGAAGATGTCATGAGGTGGGGCATATTGAGAGATCATGCCCTAAGAAGAGTCCAATAGAAACATATATGGATGAGGATGGTTTTCAACTTTCAAAAAATAGGTCCATAAAAACGAAAGTAAATAAATGGTGGAGACCAGTAAGGAAGGATATTGGAATAAATATCAATTATTTTGAGGCTTTAGCCATTGAAGGAAAAGTGGATCAAAGCTTAGAGGACATAGTAAAATGGGATCAAAATATTGACAAAGAACTAGTTATTCAATATGATCCTAATTTAGGGATGAACATTCGAACTAAACCTAAGGAATGCGCCTCATAAAATTTTAAAGATTCTCTTGAAGTACCATGCACCATTTAGGAGAAGAAAAGTGGTAGAGAAAATGCAGTGTTAGATGTTAATACCTCTACCATTAATAAGGAAATACTAAAAAATGAGTTGGACAAGTCAAAAACTTTCCTAGTAGAGCCAGGAGAGGATAAATCTAATGAAAAGAATTATTGTGAAAGAGTATCGAGGACTAGAATAATAATACCTACTCTTGATACAAATAAGGAAAAAAGAGAAAAACCCTCAAATTATCAAGCGAGATGCAAGGAAACAAGAGCAAACATAGAGAAGAAAACACAATCTAAATTGGTTGAACTTCTCTTTATCAAACAACAAAATAATATTGGTAATTTGTAGGTGGGGCTCGTAACCCCTAATGAGACATGATTACCATCTCATGGAATATAAGGGGTACTAATGTTCCCTCAAAGCAAAGGTGTATTAGGGACCTCTGTTTAAATAATAAGTCTGATATTCTTTGTATCTAGGAAACTAAAATGACAAAGGAAAAAATATCCAAAAGTATAAAAGTAGTATGGGCAAGATGTGAATGGGATGTTGTGCATTGTAAAGGAGCGACATGGAAAATTATAACATGTTGGAATCCTGTTAGAACTTCTTATTCAACCATTCATAAAACATGCATTGGATAGCCTCATTAATCACATGCTACTTTGTAGATATTCATTTCATCCTTATCAAGGTCTATAGATGTACAACTCAGTCAAGTGGTTTAGAAGTACAAAGTGGGATTTAAGCCTTTATTAGAAGTAAATACCAAGAAACCCAATTCACGATCATAGGAGATTTTAATGCCATAACCAAGTTGGATGAAAATTTTGAGGGAATTAGGAAAATAACCCAAAGTATGAGAGATTTCTCAACTTTTATTCAAAACAATAATCTATGGGAGGTTGAGTTTGAAGAGGACAACTACACATAGACCAACAACAAGAGAGGTTAGAACCTAATAGCAAAAAAAATAGATAAATGCATACTCATATTATTGGCTAGATGAAGGGACTTGTGCTAAAATTAATATCTTTACAAATATTGCTTTAGATCATTGGTCAATAAGAGTTAAAATGGTGGTAATTGAATTCAAAAAATATCATATTTTAAATATGAGTAGATGTGGGAAGACCATCCTCAATTTTTTGATGTGATAGATCAAATGTAAAATTCATCAAGAAATGGTGGATTGTATGCACTTCCAAAACAGATTAAATCAATGACGTCTAGATTAAAAGAATGGAACAAGAACTTTTTTAGGAATATTTTTTAGAAGAAAGAAGAACTAAAAATAAACTTTCAAAATTCCAAAAAGGTGAGCATAATAATTCAAGCTCAAAGGAAGGGAGTTGCTTAATGAATATCATAATATTTTGAGTAAGAGAACTTTTGGAGATTAAAATCAAGTTAGACTTGGTTAAAAGGAGATAAAAACGTAGTTTTTCATAGGATTGCAATAGTACATGGATCAACATCTAGAATTAGTAAAATTAAATAAGTAGAAGGGGTTTGGATTGAATATCAAAGTGAAATTAGAAAGGAGGTAAGTTTTTTTTACAAGAATATTCTAGGATCGAAGGAGTTTGAAGTTCTTAATGATAAACTACTACAAGAAGTACCTTTAGTTATAACAGATGAAGAAAATAGGAAATTTATGGAGCCTATTACTCTAGAAGAAGTTCATTTAGCTCTTTTATCTTTTGATAAGGATAAATCCCTAGGTTTGGATGGGCTCTCTATAATATTCTATCAAAATAATTGGGATATAGTGAAGGATTCTTTATGGGTGACAATGGAATAGTCAAGGGTTAAATAGTACACACCTTGTGAAATAAATGCAACATATCTTACCCTGATTTCAAAAAAGAAGGATGTAGATTTATTTGATTCATTTAGGTATATAAGCGTGTGTAGTATGGCATATAAGATAATCTCCAAAGTGATGGTGAATTGGTTTAGACCATTGTTAGAAAAAATTATTTTAGAAGAGCAAGGAGACATATTTTTTTGTGAAAGGGAGACATATTTTGGATGTGAGTATAGTAGCTCATGAAGTTATGCACTCAACAACTTCAATAAAAGAGAGAGGAATGGTCTTAAAACTTGATATTATTAAAGCCTATGATAGGGTTAAATGAAATTTTCTTTTTATAGTGTTAGAAAAGTTTAGATTTGGGAAGAAATGGGTTAGATGGATTAAAGTTTGTGTCTTTACAATATCATTTTTAGTTATGGTTGATAGGTTAGTAACAAAATCATTTAAAGCCAAGAGAGGTATTATACAAGGATATCCTTTATCACCATATTTGTTCATTATTATGGTAGAGGTATTGGGTAGGAACTTGAATAAGGCTAATAAATATGGGCTAATAAGTGGACTTAAGGCTAGTAATAACATCAACATCACCCATCAGTAGTTTATAAATGATACAACCTTGTTTGGGGGGAAGGGATAAACGAGGCCAAAGTTTTGAATAACTTATTAAAGGAATATGAAACAATATCAGGGCAAAATTTTAATAGGACAAAATCTAAAATTTACTTCCTAAACAATCTAGTTAGAATCAAATCAAGGATATGTAGGTTACTTCAAATGGAGGAGGTAAATTTACAAGCAAATTATCTAAGGATGCCCTTATTTGAGGGGATAATGAGGATAGAATTATGGAATCCAGTTATAAGTAAAGTTTAGAATAAACTACCAACATAAAAAGATAGATGGTTATCATTAACAAGAAGAAAGCTACTAATTAAATTATTTTTACAGGCCATTCCAACATATTATATGTCGTTGTATACTATGTGAAAATCAATAGAAAAAAGTTTAATCTATATTATGCGGTCATTTTTGTGGTAGATATTAAATGATAAAATGAAATTTCCTTGGTAAAATGGAGAAAGGTGTGTGATGATAAAACTAGGGGAGGTCTTTCCACAGGTTCTTAGTTCAACTGTTGGAACAAATAATTGATGTAGCCCACACCAAGATTCAAGTCTTTGTGGCACCAAATAGCTCAATATGACTAAGTTATAAAAAGGAAAAGGGCAACCCTTTCAAAACCCTATTTAAAAAAAAAAATTAGGGAGGTCTCGATTTAAGAGTTCTTATGGATGTAAACTTAGCTCTTAGGAGAAAAGTAATTTGGAGATTATACAAAGAGAGTCAAAGATAAATTTATCCCAATTATCCAAGCTTAATATTTAATGCATTCTCACTACTAGATGGTTCTGCACTATGGAACAATTTAAAAAAATCAGTTGATTTAGTGATTAAAGGTCTAAGATGGGTGGTGGAAATTGGAAAAATAATTTCTATTTGGAGGGATACTTGGTGTGATAAAAAACCACTCAATCTAGATCTAATTTTGAAACCATGGATGAGATCATTTCAAGATAAATATGGTGATAAGGTTTCAAACATCATGTAAAAGGATCAGGAAGGAAGATACAAATGGAAAGAATATTTTTTACAAGTATACAATACATTGATGCTAGAAGATAGTTGAGCATAAAGATAACAACAATGATTATTCCAAGGGGAGTCGAGGATAAGTTGATTTTGGAGTTGAATAGCTTAGGAGAATACACAACAATAAGTAGATATAATGTAAAGCACCAATAAAATAGGAATACTGCAAGAATATGGAGAGATATTTGGGATATCCTGAGTATTCCTAATGTTAAAATGTTTATTTGGCTAGAAGATCATAGAAGAATTTCATCTTGGGACAACCTTCTAAAAAGGGATTTCCATGGCCCCTCATAGTGTGTTCTATGTAAAAAGAAGGAGAGTATAGACCTTCTCTTGGAACACTGCTCATGTTAGGTTTTGGAAACTGAAATAGTTAAGTTTTCATTCTTTTTTTGTAACCAACTAGCACTCTGCATGCATAGGTTCTATTTTTAGTGTGTTTTTTTTAGCCAATTGCATTAACTAAGTTTGAGTCAGCATGGATGGGATTGCATGGTGGATCTAGCCATATTGTAACCTATTTTTCTATAAGTAAGAGAGGGTATTCCATTGATTGATGAGCTATTGTAATGCATTGGAATGCATTGGTGCATAGTTGAGTTTGAGAGAGGATTTGAGTGAGAAGAAGAGCAAGAAGAGACTAGCATGTGAGGGTTCCAGACTGTATTTCAGAGAGGATTTATTGTAGCATTGTTGCAATGGAGATCTTTTTGAGGAATAATACAAGGAGGACTAGTTAGAGTGGATGTATCCCATATTCTGGATGAACCACTGTACATGCTGTGTTGTCTCTTGTTTATTGTTGTGTGTGTGTTGTTTTTATGATATTGTTTATTTTACTACTATTTTGAATCTCTGATATATTGTTGCAAGAATATTAGATTATTATTTAATCTGTAAATCCCAACAACTGGTATCAGAGCTGATTGTTGGATGTACTCAAAAAACCTGAGAGTTTTTAGTTTGAGTGGGAGCAATGGACGATATATAAAAATTGGGAGTGCAAAAATTCGATGGAAATAATTACCAGTTTTGGCGAATGCATATTGAAGACTTGTTGTTAATGAAATATCTCCATCTACCTCTAGAAGGGGTAAAACCTGCATCACATATGGATGAGGAGTGGAAGAGTCTTGATAGGAAGGCATTGGTCGTTATCCGATTGAGTCTCACATCTTCTGTGGCATTCACCATTTTTGAGGAAACAACTACGAAGGGTCTAATGGACACACTGAAAAGGTTATATGAAAATCCCTCGGCATCAAACAAGGTATTCTTAGTGAAGCAACTTTATAATTTACGTATGTCAGAAGGTGGAGTTGTAGCTAGTCATTTAAATTATTTCAATATGGTTGTCAATAAGTTAGCCTCTGTTAAAGTTAAAATAGAGGAAGAGATGAAGGTCATTCTATTCTTGTGTTCATTACCTGATAGTTGGGAGAGCTTGGTAATGGCTATTAGTAATGGTACTATTTCTGGTATTCTTTCTTTTGATGATGTAGTGAGTGCAGTCCTTAGTCATGAAATGCAAAGGAAGAGCATAGGAGAATCATCATCTGGTGTAGCATTGATTTCTAGAGGAAAACAAAAGACAAGAGGAGTGAGTTCGGGGAACTATGAAGAGCAAGGTGGATCCAAGTCCAAAGGAAAGATGGTGTGTTGGCATTGCGGCAAGAAGGGGCATCTCAAGAAAGACTGTTGGTCTAAGAAGGGAGATGGAGGAGAAGCAAACATAACGGATGAAGAAGAGGATTTGATCCTTTCAGTAGTGGGAGCTGGGAGACATGTCCAGGAAGATGGACATGGTTTAGGATTTGATGATTTTTTAGGATGGAACACATAATATGGTTATAGCTTTGGATCATTGTGACCCCAAGTCCCTAAGTTGGAAGGTAATTCCACACTCGAGGAGTGTGCTTTCAAAAATAGTTTCAAATCCATATTGTGTATGCATGTTATGGGTCATTCATAGTATGTAGATCTTGCCATGGTGGTGATGTTTGATTCACCATGATACAAAGTAATTCTGAGGATGTTGATATTATCACTGATTTGTGGTAGATAGATTATGTGTTTATTGTTGATCATAGGATAAAAGTGTGTGGATGACACTAGTCCGGTGTGATGGTTCAGAGTATGGATACAACAATCTGGAGGAAGTGATATTCCTTGTTTGGTTGAAGAGTTGTCTTCAATGGATGCAATAATGGTAGAGTTATTATGCTTTAGTCCTAAGTTGCAGGGTTGTTGCAACAATTTCAGTCTCCAAGTGGGATATTGTTAGGTTTTGGAAACTAAAATAGCTAAGTTTTCATTCTCTATTTGTAACCAACTGGCACTCTACATGCATAGGTTCTATTTTTAGTGTGCTTTTTTTAGCCAATTGCATTAACTAAGTTTGATTCAGCATGGATGGGATTGCATGGTGGATCTAGCCATATTGTAACCTCTTTTTCTATAAGTAAGAGAGGGTATTCCATTGATTGATGAGCTATTGTAATGCATTGGTGCATAGTTGAGTTTGAGAGAGGATTTGAGTGAGAAGAAGATAAAGAAGAGACTAGCATGTGAGGGTTCCAGACTGTATTTCAGAGAGGATTGATTGTAGCATTGTTGCAAGGGAGATCTCTTTAAGAAATAATACAAGGAGGACTGGTTGGAGTGGACGTAGCCCACATTCTGGGTGAACCACTGTACATGTTGCATTGTCTCTTGTTTATTGTTGTGTGTGTGTTATTTTTTTGATATTGTTTATTCTGTTGCTATTTTGAATCTTTGATATATTGTTGCAAGAAGATTAGATTGTTATTTAATCCGTAAATCCCAACAACTCAATAGTTTGGAAAATATAACAAAGGATTCTTATTATGTTTGGTAAAAGCATGGTGATGAATGACAAAATTGAATAATGGTTAAAGCAATGGAAAAACACTTTTAAAAGTGGGGCTTTACATACAATCTAGGATATATCAAAAGATACAATACTTTGGACTGTATGGCTGGAAAGGAATAGAAAAATATTTAAAATAAAGGAAAATAATTTAGAGGTAATGAAAAGAAAGATTTTTTAGCCATGGAGGAGTCTAAACTAATCCTATCAACTCACCAAATCCCTAATATTGAAGCAAATAGCCTTGATAGATGGAGTCAAGTCATCAAATGGAATTATGATGTTGGGTACAAGAGAAACAAAAAGAAAGTAAAAAATATAAAGTGGAAACCACTAGAAATGGAGTTGGTCAAATTGAATTTTGATGGAGCATCTAAAGGAAATCTTGGACTATCTGGAGAAAGAGGAATAATTATAAATAATAGGAGAGAGATTTTGTCTCATTATGCTTTCATTTAAGACAAATAATAAGGCTAAAGCTTGGGCAACATTTGAAGGGTTAAAAATATGCAAACAAATGAAATGGAATATAGTATGGATGGAAGGTGATTCACTAAGAGTAATAAATGCTATTATGAGGAAAATAAAGGCTCCATGAAATATACAAGAGATAATTGTAGAAATACAAGACCTTGCTACATAGTTTGAAGAAATTAAGTTGACTCATATGTTAAGGGAAGGAAACAAATGTGTAGATAGGATAGCCATTAGAGGAATTTTAATGGAGGATTGTGAAGTTAAATTCTCTTTTTCATTGTTAAAGGAAGTAGTAAGTTTAGCTGAAATTAACACAAAAATGTTGTTTACCTCACTCAAATAATGATTAAGATTTTCTTTAATGTTTTCCATTGATAATATTTGTTTTATTTTATAATATTAACGTGTTTTCATATAAATTATTTATTACAATTCTTGTGGTTGCACTTATGCTTTAGGAAGGAAACTAACAATCCAAATTTGGTAAAGCAGACTATGATAGCATGAAGTTTTGGAAATATTACTCTACTAAGATGCAATGCATAGACAATAGAGGTGGAAGTTTGGTATTGTGAATGTTGTTGCAGGAAAATATCAATAAGAAGAATGCTAAACTCTGGAACATTTGTATTCACATAGAAAATTAAATATCCAAAAATTGAAAATCAAGAATTTAAATTTTTTATGAAAAATGATGTAGGTATCTAGTTGTAGTAACTTAATTGAGATGATAATTGAATATATTTGTAAACTCTCAAGCTTTAAAGGAGATAGTTATGATTTCTCGAGGGTGGGGGACCTGAGTACAACCCCTTGTTCTCTAGCAAAAAAAATAATAATAATAAGGTTGGATGAAATTACTAATTAAATCTTTAATAGTAAATCTATTTTAAGGTCAACTTTATTAAAAGACTTGTATAATTTTTTGAATACAAAATGTAATAGGTTGTCAAAACATAATGAATCTAATTGAAAATACAACAATAACTTGAATATAATGCTAAAATAGTTTGAAGTCACTCACATGCCTACGTATATGTTTTTGGCCTAAGGTTCTAGACACATACCTTTAGGTTATATGTAAATTCATTTTAATAGATTTTTAAAATCAAGTTTTTCTATTGTATATAGGTCAAGTAGTCATTCATGGTGTTAATCTCAACTTTTATTTCATATGATAAAGAGGTCATTCATACCTCTACTTTATAGTCATTTTTTAATAAAAAGGAAAAAAAAATTGTTTCTAAATTGCTATAGAGTGTAAGGAGAAGAGAGCAATTTTTATATAAATTTAATTAAAAAAATTTGGTGAGGATAATAATACGAGCACACTGACTTTTTTATAAATTATATAAATTTAAAATAAGTGACCTTACAAGAAAATTATATTTATACATCGACAACACTAGAATACAATTTCATTATTTAGGTTAATATTGGACAAAAAGAAAACATGTTGGGTAAATTTTAGATGGATGAAACTACATCTAATACTTTGAGGAAAGGATGCACTTTGATATAATTCACCATATTAACTAAGATATAATAAGGACAAAGGTATATGATATTTTCAAAGAATACCAAATTGTTATAATTGTTTGGTGTATATTTTTCTAATAGTCGTAATGACAATTTTTGGTTTCAAGCATGTAGACTTTGATAAAGGGATAAAATATTTAGGCTTCCATCTAAAACCTAATGACTATGGGTACTAGGATTGGATTTGGTTATACACCAAAATAGAGAATAAGATCAAAACTTGGTGCACTAGGTGGCTATCATTGGGGGTTGCCTTACATTGGTGAAATTAGTTTTGGAAGCCACCCCAAACCACTAGCATTCCCTGGCTTACATTCCCATCATAATAGTAGAGAAAATAAGGAAAAATTATTTCCAATTTCTTTGGTCAAGGAACAAACAGAATGCAATGACACTAGTTAAATAAAACATAATAGCTAAACCAAAATTAGACAGAGGATGGGGCCTCAAGAATATGCATAATTTTGAAAAACCTCTAGCAACAAAATTTTTATGGAGATTGATAATTGGCAATAGATTATGGTAGGAGCTAATTCAAGAGAAATATTTAGGTACTTTATCCTTTGTATATTGGATAAGACTACAAAATAAATCAGTTTCAAAAGTCACAATTATTTGGAAAGAGCTAGTGAGAGCTTTTTTTTTAGTTGAGAATTTCTTGTCTTGGAAAATAGAAAATAAAGAAAGTAAGGATAGGAAAATATCCTCGGCTATGAAGCTGGATACTATTAGCTTTCTCAAAACATAATAGATCATATTCATAGATAAGAAAATATGGTATTGGTACATGTGGTATCAATAAAGAGTACTAATTTATGGAAACAAGGATGGCTCACAACAAGTTGTAAGAATACTATAGTGGTAAGGCCTTTGGCCTCTCTTTGAGAGGACCATGGTTCAAACCCCATTCAGTATGAGGAGACCAGGACCCCTTATAAAAACCTGTGTAAACTCGTTAGAATCAAGTGGTATTAGCTCAACCATTTAGATTCCTCAACATGTAAGGAGGAGACCAAGGAGAGAATCTTACCAAGCGATACATATTTAACAGCCAAGCTTTATTGTAATACTACTATGTGGTGATGATGTAATACATATGGGGTCCGTTTTCATCCCATATAGCCAAATGAAAAAAATGATGGCTCACACCAAAAGAACTAACATTGGGAGGAAATAATGCACATATTTGGCATGACTAAAGAACAAATATAAGACTAAATTAGCAGAGTGTTTAGTACGGTCCAAGAATCCAACAAGTGGGTTGTATACAATTAGAGAAGGGTATAAGATAAGATTTGATAACAATAATAAATAAAAGCTTTGGTGGTCGAGTAGAATATGTAAGGCAAAAGCTCCTCTAAAAATATTTTTTTTTGTCTGGTTAGCTCTAGCTAAAAAAGAACTAACATGAGATGTTCTTCAAAGGAGGTCTTGGCAAGGACCAAGTTAGTGTATCATGTGGAAAAAGGAAGAAGAAACAATGGACCATCTTCAGGTCCATTATCCTTTCACGAGAGAAGTGTGGAATTCAATTATGCCTTTAACTCAAGAGAAAAGACAATGGTCTTCTAGAAATCTTTTGGATAACATACAACAATGGTTCAAAGAAAGAGGATTAAAGGAGTATATATGTGTCCCTTTGATAGTGGGATGGGGCTTATGGATGGTTATAAATGCTAGGTTGTTTGAAGGTAAGGAAATTTTAGTGATCTAGGTACAAATGCAGATTAAATCCATTTTTGAAAGTCTAAAAATATTTCCAAAATCAAAATTGAGGAGGCATATAGGAATACTAATAATGGATTTTATGAAACCATGGGCCTTTTTCGATGGAGTTTGCCAAGACATCCCATGTAGGTGTGGAGTAGGGGGAGCACTTTATTTAAATAAAAATCATAATATCACTTTCAATGCAGGTTTAGGTGAAGAAAAAAATAATATGGTAGAATGAAAAGCATTGATCCTCTTGATGAGAATAATAGTGGAGTAAGGAATTACAACTTTATATATTTATGGAGATTCAAAATTAGTAATAAGTTGGGTTACAAATCATGTTGATATAAAAACTTGCTCCTCATTCCTTTTTATGAGCAAGTGAAATTATTAAACCTTCTATAACAAAAATTTCATACAAGCACATCTATAGGGAACTAAATGTAGAAGCAGATGGTCTTTCAAAATATGGTTTGAACCTTCCAACAAGAACTTGGTAAAGGAAAGAAGTGGTTAGAGGACTTAGGGTTTCCTCACAATCCTCTTCTTATTAAGGATCATATCATATATATGTTATTAGCAAAAAAAAGTGTTTTGAAAGGGACCCTTACCTTTATTTTTTAGAAATATAAGCTTCAAAATAGCATTTGTCTTCAAAACTGGAACTTGAGTTATTTTACTACTCAAGTAACAGCCATTGGAGAACTGTGATTGATCAGGAAATTATTCCTGCTTTTCACATGTCAATCCTATTATTAGGATTTTATTTCTAGATTGTAAGTTGAGTGTAACATATTACAATAGGGAGACTAATACTCCATTCAGTTCAAAAATTATTGAGGGTAATTCATACCCATAGCATTGTAATTTTTTTCAAACTCAGAAATAAAAATTATAAATTTTTTCGAGCAAAAAATAGTGTAGTCATTATTATTTACTAGTCTTTATTCAAGGGACCATATGTCCCAAACATCTTGACAATAAGAACATGTTCCACCATGACTATTCTCCTTTATTTTATTGGATACCCATTGAAAAATACAAAGAACTTAAGCTTTGATCTATGTTGTTCATTACTTGTACTTTGTGTATTTGAGTTGATCATTCCATTAAGTTGTTTTGTATTCCATTATTCATGTTGTCTTGCATATATGTTTAAAACACTACACACATGAAATTCTTATATGATATAATTCACAATAATCTAAATCATAAATATCATTTAAAATTTCTTATTATATAATATTGAACAAATTTCTCATGTTAAGTGATAGTCTTCTCTAACTTCCTTTAAATGGTAGTCTATTCTTATGGATATGTTAATTTATGCTTCTTTAAAAATTGAAACTAATTTTTTTAAGTTTATTGTAAGATCTTTACGGAGCTAATTGTTTAAGCATAGGGCATATATTATAGAGTTAGTATACCTCTATCTTGCATTTGATTTATATTATCAAAAACACATTCTAATATACTCTTAAATTTATTGGAGTAAATATACATCATACTCATTTTGTAAATTATAGTTTATAAAAGAAATTGAATAAAATTATTTAGCTATACTATAAATTTGAATGATAACAATATTTTAAGTGGTATATATATATATAATTGAATAAAAGATATGGAATTTAAATAATAATTTCTAAATCCTAAAATTAAAGGATTGTTCATAGAAATATAATATTACTAAAATAGTTGTAAGCTTACTCCAATGGTAAGGTCTTTGGTCTCTCTTTGATAGATCCAAGGTTGTAATCCCACTCAGTATAAAGGGATGAAGACCCCTTATAAAAATTTGTGTAAAATCATTGAAAAACAATAATATTATTGATGTTGAAATCATAAAAAATATGTAATTTCCTTTCCAACATAGACACATGATCATTATTGAATCTAAATAAATATTTTTTAATGTAAAAAAGCATTATATTTAAAATTTAACAGAATACATTTTTACAAGAGGCGGATAAACACACCATGTCGCTAACACCATCAATCGAAAAACCATCCCCATCAAAAAAAAGTGGGAACCTAAGCAAATAATTTATAGCTAATCAACACTGCCTTACAGAAGTGATGACCAACAAAACTAACTGATTTCTAGGAAGAAACTTTTTTTTGTTTCTAGAAAACATCCCAGAAGGGATGCCACTTTTGGATAATACCCAAGGAAGTAGGGGTATCTATTCTGTCAAAAATACCCAGGGCTCGCACTTGACCTATCATCTTTGACACACGTAAGGAACATGCCTGAAACAACACACAACAAGAACAAACAAACACAAACACACAAAAAGCTAAAACAAATAAAGCATACTCCTTGAGTGTGTCGGCAAGAAAAGGCACAAGAAAAAAAAAATATATGAACCACACAGAACACACACACAAACAACAGAGGAAAACACATTAAAAAATAAATAAATAAATAAAATGACAAAAATAAACAACACGAAATACACAGAAAAAACCACCAACGCAGCATAACAAACACTACCATAACAAAAACAACAAAAAGAAACAAAAAAACATAGAACACAAAACACATAGAAAAACCCCAAAAACAACATAACAAAACAAAACCAAAACAAAAACAACAAAAAGAATAAAAAACACCACAAACAAAATCATGTTAGAGTTACTATGGTAATTCTATTTACTACCTCATTTGGTTTGTTAGGGTAGTTAGTTATCTACCTACAGTTCGCTTAATCACTTTGTTAAGCGAATATTTCTTGTTGATTGTTAAGCACTATTTGGTTAGTGGTTAGCTATTCCTACGGGCTAACTATAGCCTAAGTTGTACTATTTAGTCTATGTTGATTAATGAAATCTCAGTCCGTTTTCTGACATGGTATCAGAGCTAATGCTAGAGGCTCGATTTTTGAGGTCCTAATTTCCTGGACCTGGACACGCCTCCAAGGCTCCTGACAGGCTGTTGGTGATAGTACGACTGGTCGAGAAGTGAACGACCTATGCTGAGGGTTGACTGGACTCAGATAACCCTACGGCTGGACCTTCGGGAGACGCTGACTGAGCAACAGTCCTAAGCTAAGGCAAGACTTGATCGGTGGATCTGACCTGACATAGGTGGACTAGGACCACAAGGACGAGACTCCTACGTGGAGACTTTATGACCTGGACCTAACCGGATGACTGGACTGTACGTGGTGTGAGCAGACGGGGACCTATGGAGAAGGGCCTGGACACAGCTACCGAGCTAGGACGTGGATACTAGCAACCATGCGAACACCTACATAGGTGACGTGGCAGCCTGGGCAGCTAGGACGGATGAGGGATCTAGCGGATCGGAGACCAACGAGGCTGGACAACTCAGATTGGCGTGGTGGACAAAATTTTGCGATTTAGGCCCGAACAGAGGGTGTAAGCGGTGGGGTATAGCCTTCCCAAAGGAAGACAACTAATAAGGGAGGCATTATGTCTTATAAAGGCCTCTTCTATTGTTTATCCCCTGTATGTGGGATTTTGTTGTGTTAACAAAATTGCACAGTATTTTTTTCCTGTGCGTCGGTCTGTAACTCCACGCAGACGTATTTTTTTTGAAGAAACGGTGCAAACATTTTTTTGTGCCGAGGGTCGGGGAGGATCACAGGGAGCACAGACCAGTTATTTCCCATCTGTGACAGACTCCTTCGCCCAGTTGGGGGATACCAGAACGCAGACATCTCAGACATTATGAGATTGTTTCTCCTGAAGACGCTTGGAAGTATCCCATTCTGGTGAGGCAATTATGGCCTTATTGCATGTTCAATCGATGATGTCTGGTGCAATTGTGGTCAGGTGAAGACCCTCGACGGCGATATAACACAACACCTTACCTCCAAACAGACGAATTGAAATACGCCATCGCCCACAGTGGGCTCATCTGTGAGTATTGCAGCTTAGCGCAAGGAGGAGAGGCTCAAGGAGCCTTGTCAAATACAAGGGTCTCCCCTGATCATTTCGGATCAGCCTGCTAGCCCACTTGGTCGTGGGCTGAGCGGTAGGGCTCTGGGAGCCCTGAGGTCGCGGGGTCAAAACCCGCCGACCCCCCCCCCCAAACAAAGGTAAAACAATTTTTTTAAAGTTATTTTTTAATATTTTTTTTCTAAAGTTAAAATTAAAATTTTTAAATTATTTCTTTTATATAGTTTAAAATTTTTATTTTTTTAAAAAAGATAATTTTTTGCTATAAGGAATAATTATTATTTTTTAACTTTAGAATATAAAATGTTTTAAAATGCTTTATAAAGGAAAATTTTAAAGGGGGGAGTTATTTTTTTTCAAGGGGGGATAGATTTTTTCTCTCCACCATCAAAGCAATTAAAGAGGCATAAAATCATCAAACCTCCAAACCTGTTTTTTAGACTTCATAAATAGCAATTTTTTGTTTGAAGTACTTCACACAGGGGGGATTTTTTTTGGTGATATATTGTGCTAATCTGCCTACAGGGCAAGCTTTGTAAGAGCCTTTTTAGGTTTAATTGTTGCATTTTTTTTTGCACAAAAGGGGGGGATAACATTTTTTCTCTCTCCACTATCTCCTATTTTTGCATCAAAAGGAGGATATAATTTTGCAAAACCAAGGGGGGAAGACTTATAAGGGTGCATTTTCGGCAGTGACCGACACCTTAGTCAAATTATTTTGCAAAATTTTATTGTAAAAGGTGCATTTTTGGCAAAGACCGACACCTTAAAAATGGGCAGATCAAAGAAAAAGATAGCCCTAAAAACTGATGTTGCTAAATCAGTTAAAGACCCATACTTTCCACCAGAGATGGATGGGTTGGATTTTTATGAGGAGGGCACATTCCTCACACTAAACAATGGTTTAGTAGCTCTCCTCGATGATTTTGAGTCTTGTATAGACCTTCAGACAAATGGTGCTCAAGTTCCTATTGGCGTTCTAAGGGGCATATACTTGGTATTTGTTGCACTTGACCGTGCCCAACGTAAATTGGAAATAAATAAGGAAAGTGAGGTCCTAAAGGCGAACGCTTGTTGTGACACAAGTGACCTTCAGCCCATTGTGGCGAATGCTTGTTGTGACACGAGTGACCTTCAGCCCATTGTGGCACATGCTTGTTGTGATACAGGCGACCTCATACCTTCTATGGTAGATATCAGTTGTAGCACAGGTGATCTCATTTCAGTAGCAAATTTTTCTTGTGACACTAGTGACTTAAAAACTGAACCTCCTCAAAAAGAGCTCCATAATCTCATCAATAGCGACAAATGCAATATTGTTAAAAGCATTGATGAAGATGATGAAATTGGGTGTTTTGAAAAACACACCAAAGGATTTGGTTCCAAAATGATGAAGAAAATGGGATTCAATGGTGAGAGATTAGGTAAACAGGAACAAGGCATTAAATCTCCAATAATGCTAAATGTTAGGGCAAAGCATGAAGGCCTTGGCTATACTGGTCAAGAAAGTACCAGTAAGACCATATTTGTAAATCCTAAATCTCCCACATCTCCTAAAAAGCATTGTTGCAATCATTGTGGCAAAACAGGTCATGTTGCAGCTAAGTGTTGGAGATTACATCCTTGTGATTTTTGTGGATGTACTAATCACTCTTCTTCACGATGTTGGCATAAAATGAAAATGGCCAACAAGGTTCATATAGATTGTGGATGGATAGATTTCACACAATGGACCATGATGAAAGAAATGTTGTATGGCTTCTACCGAAAAGGTAAAACCTATGGTAGACCCCGAGGCAAATCCAATGACAGACCTAGTGGCAGTTCCAAAGATAATGACCCAGAGACAGACCTAAAGACAGACCCAGAGACAAAGTTCCAGAGGCAGATCTACAGGCAGATCCAGAGGCGATAATCCAGAGGTAGATTCACAGGCAGATCCCGAGATAGACCCAGAGGTACAATTCCAGAGGTATGCTTAGAGCCAGAGCCAGAGCCAAAGCCATGAGCCAGAGACAAAGCACGAGCCATCATTCTTTCATTTCTCTTTTTCTTCTTCTTCACTGTATTGGGGCAGTTATATACTTTACCCAAATATTGTTGTATGGGGGATGATAGTGTAGCTAGTAGTTATATTATTACCCAAATAATGTAATAAGGGGGGATGTTAGAGTTACTATGGTAATTCTATTTATTACCTCATTTGGTTTGTTAGGGTAGTTAGTTATCTACCTACGGTTCGCTTAATCACTTTGTTAAGCGAATATTTCTTGTTGATTGTTAAGCACTATTTGGTTAGTGGTTAGCTATTCCTACGGGCTAACTATAGCCTAAGTTGTACTATTTAGTCTATGTTGATTAATGAAATCTCAGTCCGTTTTCTAACAAATCAGGAAAAACAAATACAACAAAAACCAAGCCAAAGGAGCAATTGACAAAACAAAATACGGTAACACTAAGAAAAAAAAAACCAAAGCTTAACAAATTACAAAAAATATCAAGAATTGCTTAACAAAATAGCCAAAGCTTTCAACATTGTCATAAAGAGACTGACTCTAAACCTTAGGATTATGGCATCCTTATCCTTGTATTCGTATCTTGCTTAATTCCAATTGGGACTATAGGCTGGTTACTTGGTACCATGACACTACTATTGGAATTTGTATGGTCTTTTTGAGGATTTGATTTTTTGTAGTTTGAACCTGCCCTTTTGTTTTGCACTTGGGTTGGTTTTCTACATTGTACTTTTTTTCCTTTATTATTTTTTCTCAACAATAAAGGCAAGCTCTTTTAATGATTTCTCATCATGCAATCCTTAATGTTCCCTCTCTTCATCAAACTATGTCTTCGTAATAATTGTTTCTATTTGACCATCCTCATCATTTGCTTGCTCATCCATGGAGAGAATTTCAAAGGTGTTAGGATAAATAATTTTCTCTTATGTTGCTATTTTTTTTTGTGTTTTTTTGTTTAGGGATTTGAAACCCTGCCAATTCCCCATCCTCTTTCTCTTTTTAGGGATCTTATGTGGACAATCCTTGGCTAGATGACCATATTCATGACAAATTATGCATCTAAATGGAATATTTTCATAATCTACTACTTGGTCCCATATTTCTTCCCCATATTGTAAAGTAATCTTCTTTGGAAGTGGTTTGTCAAAATCAATCAAAACACAAATCCTTGCATAAATCATATGCTCTAAGTGTTGGGTACAATCAAAAGTCATCATGTAAACTCCTAAAGAATTTCCAATTGTTTTGAATATCTTTGGATGCCAGTATTCTATCAGAAGATCAAATAAATGGACCCAAACAGGGGCAGTTGATGGCATATCTTCCTTAGCTTTGAACTTGGTATGTTCGAGCTTCATGAAGAGCCCTGCCCTACCAAAAAACCATGGTCCCCCTTGAAAAATGTTCTCCCTATCTTCTTCATTTTCAAAAAAAATAAGAAAGTAGCCATTAGGGTATGTAAAAATTTGGAACTTACCTTTAGTGCTCCAATTATTGGCAACCCATTGCTTGAAGGTAGCAACCGTTGGTCGGAATCCCATGAATTGACAAATTAAATTTTTCCTCTCAATCGCATCTATTCCTTTCTGAACATTCATTATTTCCAACTTCACTATTGTGGATCCATTAGTTTCTTCCATGCAACCCATCTCTATTTTCCTTAGATCAAACTTTGGCATCCTTAATGGTTTCCTTGGCAATCGTTGATTGTGTTTCCCTCCTATTTGAGGTGGTCCTCCATGGATTGCTTCTCTAAAAATCATTTTTGACTTAATGCATGCATCTTTGTTGAAACCCTCCATCCCAATATCTAAAATATGAAATTACAAGAAACCCTAAATTTTCACTATAAACACTAACGCAACCGCTTTCACCCTCAAACCGTTCTGCTATAAGAAAAATTATAAACCCATAATCTGTGTCTTCGATCTCCCGATCTTCAACAAAATTTGTTGTCCACCATTTCGTCATCGTCGAGTAGTATTTCCAATCGCACCTTTTGTGTGCAGTTGTTCACCATAGTGAATAGCGCTCAGGAGTTGTTCAAATTTCCTCTATTCTATTGTTGTCTTTCTAAAAAGCAACCTTAAGCATTAAAAATCAAGGGTCATTTTTGGTGCTATCAAATTATTATAATTAAATAATATCATATCACGTTTTAATATTATAATTTTATGATTATATTTCTTATCAAAAGAACTTCCACCTGACTGTTTATTTAGTTCTATGCAACATATCTAAACAATATATAAATGACAATATAATTAGAGAAGGCCATATGGTTGGTTTCTCTTTTCTATTAAAATTGATATCAATAAAAGTTTCAATTCTTTAGTTATAGGACATAATAGTAGTTGGAATGTAATTATATTGTTGGTAAATGTTAATTATCTTTCAAGTGACTTTTGTTATTTAGAAATTAAGATTATTCAAATTCATCCATGATATTGATTAACTTTTTGTCCCCTTTGTTAAGAAGTTCGATAATAGAAATGATGTGAAAACCCTTTTCAAATGTGATTATTCTCAAGGACCTTAAAGGAAATCAAACTAATTATTCTTTTTTTTTATGTATGATATTTTTTAAGGACCATATAGAACATGAGATAGAACTCAAGCACTTCAATTGATCTTACATTTATTCAATACCTTCTAATAATCATGGTTGAAATATTGTTAGATTAATGACATAATGAGAAGAAAAAGAAAGCATTTAAATTTAAATAAGTTTTAGTGGAATTTATTTATAACAACTTTATTATTCATAATAATCAATATTATTGTCTCTTTTTGGTAATCTATAACATAAAATAATATATTCAAAATTTTCTAATGTGATGCCAAGATAAATTCTTACAAATATAAAAATGTTTAGGAAGGGATGAAAATATCATATAATGCTCGATCAACCTTGTCAATTAACAACATGAATGAAATATTGTACATGCTTTAGGTTGATGGACAAACAAAAGGATTCTATTTGATGATGTGATTACTACTTCAAGAATCTCCATAAAATAGAATTGATGAAGAATGTAGACTTTGGATGCTCACTCGTCTCTCTTATATGTGTTAAGAAAATAGAGGGATGAGAATGATTGTGGATAAAAGTTGAAATTATATGTTACAATGCTATGAAAGCCATTACAAATGTGAATTAAAAATATGTAACATTTAAGCACATCATGCTTCAAATTCAAAAGGAATTTTTAAAATCTTATAAAATGGTTAGCTAAATGAATATGTTAATTTAAAATATTGGCTCTTTTCCATAGTTAGAGGAAGTAGTAAGTTTAGCTGAAACTAACAAGAAAATGTTACTACCTAAATCAAATAATGATTAAGACTTACTTTAATGTTTTTCATTGGTAATATTTGCTTTATTTTATAACATTAATGTGTTTTCATATAAACTATTTATTACAATTTTGTGGTTGCACTTATGCTTTAAGAAAGAAACTAGCAATCTAGATGTAGCTGCAATAGGAAAATGTCAAGAAGGATGCTCAATTTTAGAATATTTGTATTCAAAGAGAAAATTAAAGATCTAGCAAATAAAAATCAAGAATTCATACATTTTATAAAAAATTATGTAAATATCTAGTTATAGCATCTCAATTGAGATGCGAATTTAGTCTGTTTGTAAACTCTCAAGCTCTAAAGAAAAGAGCTATGAGTTGTCAAGGGTGCGGGACACGAGTACAACCTCTTTTTCTCCATCAAAAGAAAAAGATATTGAAAATATTATTCCTCGTTATTATATATTTTTTCAATTGGTTATATGGATTGAAACGAGCCTGCTGCCCCACCCGTATTACATCATCATCACATAGTTGTATCATAACAAAGCTTGGATATTATCCATGTATCGCTTGGCAAGATTCAAACCTAGGTATTCTCCTTAAATGTTGAGGAATATAACCAGTTGAACTAATACCACTTGATTCTTGTTATTACATTTTTTGTTTTTGCTACATATAATATTATACAACTTATTTTAAATCCCTAGTTTATTATTAGCAAATGCTAGTTTCTACTATGTAATTTCCCGCTTGACTCAAAGTGGTCTAAAGTCCTCCCTCCTTATACTACATATGTTACATGTGTCAAGACAAAAAAGGGATGGGAATGGTTGTAGATAAAAGTTAAAATTATATGTTAAACCATTACAAATGTGAAGAAAAAATATGCATTCAAAGTCAAAAAAAAAATTGCAAGTCTTATAAAATGATTAACCAAATAAATATGTTAATTTTAAATATTAAAAATATTATCTTTCTTCCTTACATTTTTATTTCTACTTCATATATTATTATACAACTTATTTTAAATCCTTAATTTATTATTAGAAAATGTTAATATTAACCATATAATTTTTTTCTTGATCCAAAGTGGACTTAAGTCCTTGTAACTAAATTCATACCACTCCAATTTCATAGACTCTTTTTTTTTTTTGAGGAGAACGTTTACAAGGTTTTGAACACAAGACCACTGAAGAAACAACCACCATCTTAGCCACTAGGGCAACTACCTATCGATAATTTCATAGACTCTTAGTAAAAGGTCCATAGTTTTCATGAAGAAAGTCACTACATCTAACAAAGACTATCTCAAATCTTTTTGAAAAATAATTTTAAAAAATCTTGTGAATAAGGTTTATAAAAATCTCTAAGATTGAGAAATGGTAAAAAAGATTTGAGATAGTCTTTGTTAGATGTAGTGACTCTCTAATAAGGTCCATAGTTTTCATGAAGAGAGTCACTACATCTAACAAAGACTATCTCAAATCTTTTTGAAAAACAATTTTAAAAATCTTGTGAATAAGATTTATAAGGATCTCTAAGATTGAGAAATGGTAAAATGAATGATTGCATAAGAATTGTTGGCATGCATTTTGTTTAAAATTCTATTATATAATATTCCATGTGCAATAATTTGATAAAACTTTGCTTAGTTTTATAGACTAAATATTAGATAACTATCTATATGGCCTAAACCATTCGCTCATTAACATAGAATGTCATTCGTATTCTTATTATTCCATATTTAAGATACTTCATTTTCTTTTTATTAGTTTTAGATAGTGAGTATCCCATGTTTGAGATTTTTTAACCAAGTGATGTATCCTCGTTCTTCTTTGATTTTAGATTCATTATAAGTTTATGTTTAGTCTAATCAAATTTTAAAAATTTAACAATAAAAGTTATATTATATCATATTATGAGATGAATTTATGTTATTTTAATATTTTTTTGTTTTTTGTTTTTTATATAGGAGAGTTGGTCACAATCACATTCATTTTTCATTTTTGTGGTTAGTGTGATAAATTTCTAGGACGGATGCATAGGACTGAGTAGTCTCTTCCCAACCATGATCCCTCGTAAGGTTTAGAGCTACAATTATCAATAAGGGATTAACACACAACCATTTAGGTATCAACAGGGTGGGCACAGAGGAAATGGGGGAAATGGAGCCTTGTCGGCCTCTACCAAAATAGAGAATATTTTCAGCTGCACCATATGGGAAATGGAGCCTTATTAGCCTCTACCAGCACATAGGACATTCCCAGCTGCATCTTGTGTCTACAAGACACAAGGAGAATAAAATACATCTGTAAGGTAGACACAGGGAGAATGAAATGTATCTACAAGGTGAACACGGGGAGAATGGAACTTGGGTTGGCCTCTACCAACACCCAAAACTTTTACCAATTGTGCCACACAATAAATAAAATCTTTGTTAAGGAAATCCGTTCTCGTATCATAGGGACCAGGACTTTCCATTCTACAGGACATGTCCCGATAAACCCCTCAAATTAACTTTTTTTTTTTGATTGGTTGAAAGGGTGTTGAAAGGTCCCTAAACCTTGTACAAACCAACCGTGGGCGTCCGAAGATTGAATCCTAAATTTTTAACTTACCAATAAAGTTTTATATGATCTATTTAAAAAAAATTAATCTATGATCTATTTAAAAAAAATTAATCTAGAAAAACTTCTATGGTTAGAAGCTTTGAATTATTTATCTTTGATATCAAGACGATGAGTAAGAATCACACTTTCGTATATTAATTTTAGATGTATTTTAAATATATTCTCCGACGTGTAACCCACTTTAAGAGCGAAGTTATAAAGTTGCACCATCTATTTTAACCATACTTTCCACCCAAAGGGAGATTAGATTTTTGAGATAAGAGATATTTTTTTATGGATTTAATTTTTTTACATAATTTTATTTAAAATTTAGGTCTTTCAGACAAAACTTAAATAATTTATTTTAATTTTATATTATTAATTTAAAAAATATATTAAAATAAATTTAATGTAATTAATAAAATTAATAACTAAAATTTTAATTGTAAATATATTTTAAAATTAATTTTTTAAAAAACGTGTATAATTTTTTTAATACAAAAATTAATAGATTTTCAAAACAAAATAAATCTAATGGACAATGCAACAATAACTTGAATGTAGAAGTATTTATGTTAAAAGAGTTTAAAGTCATTCACATGCCTAAGCAAATGTGTTTGGCCTAAGGTTCTAGTCATGTGCTTTAAGGTTATATCTAAATTCATTTTAGATTTTTAAAACCTAGTTTTTCTATAGTTAATTATGGCGTTATCTTTAATTTTGGTTTATTATGATCAAGATGTTAATTATACAACTATTTTATAGTATTTTTAATAATAAGAAAGAAAATATTTGTTTGTAGTATAAGGAGAATATATATATATATATATATATATATATATATATATATATATATATATATATATATAATTGAAATTTTTTGGTAAGGATAATATTACGAGCACGCTGTAAATAGATTTTTGATTCAACGATTGAGACAAATATTTGGTGTAGCCTACACCAAGGTTCAATTCTTGATGTTACCAAATAGCTCAAAGTGACTAAATCCATATAAAAGGGAAAGGATAACCCTTTCAAAACCCTGTTTATATATATATATGAGCACACTAACTATTTTAATAGATTATATAAAGGTATTGCTTTGTGTGTTAAGTGGGTGATCAGGGCTCTGAGGGGAGCTGAAGCTTGGAAAGTTTTAGTTTGACATTTCATTTTCTTTGGTCTTCCCTTAAACCGTAGAGCATGAAGAGGGTTGGATTTTCTCTCTCATTGTTGCTCCGGTTTTTGTTAATATTTTTGGCTTCTTTGTAATTAAAAGTATATGGAAAGTCTGGCGGCAAATTACTCCTTGTATCTGTTGGAGAGGAGATGGCTTCCGTAAAGGCTTATCCATCAATTCTATGAATATTTGGTGGTCCCCCGTGTTTCTTCATCAAGGTTCTCCCTTAGCTCGAGTGCAATGGATTCATGCTCTGTGGTTTTTCAAAAAGGGTTACAATAATTTATTTCTTTTCTTGCCAGACCAAGGATTGGATCCCATGGAATGAGTTCAAACACACCTTAAGGCAAAATGGTGCAGAAAAAGATACATATGATGTTATTGCTTTCACCCATTTTTCTATGTTGCATAAGATTGGTGTGCGCTTGCAACATCCTTGGTGGTCAGACTAGAGATGGCATGTTGACACTCATTTGCTTAATTATAAGGCTCGTTTGGGGTATAAATGGTTATCTCCTCATCTTCCTTTGGTGCCTAAGCTCAATCAGTGTTGGGACTTATTTTCTACAAGGACTAGATGGAATTCTAGATTTCAAAATATTTGGGCTACTTATGTTGAGCCCAAGCAATTTTTTTTTGTGTGGATCTTGCTATGTCAAGGCCTTCCTTTGGGGGAACGTTTGAATCACCTTGGAATTCCTGATCCTAAATGTCATTTTTGTGGTGTTCCCGAGTCTTGTATTCACCTCTTGTGGAATTTCAAAAGATCTAGGTAAGCTTGGGAATGTTTTTTTTTTCATTTACAGTTGCAAGAGTTTATTGACCCCAAGCTCTTCTTGGGGACTCTTTTACTTTGTCTCTCCCACTTTTTGAAGTGTGGCAGGTTTTCAAGATTAGCCTACTCTTTCATATTTGGAAGGCCCATAACAAAATTATTTTTAAACGGTATACACATTTTGTCACATTTACTCATGTTGACAAATTAGAAGTTTTTAATGACATTTGGCTACAGATATATACTCAAGCCAACAAATTTGTTATGGATTTGGATCATCTATATGTTCTTCTGGCGCACTGAGCCACTGCTCCATATGTATGTTCTTTTGGCGCACTGGGCCACTACTCCATGTACAGTCAACCAGATCCCCATAGAGCGCTTTTCTCAAGAGCATTTTCAATCCCTCTCTCACCGCAACCTCTGTCATATGCAAGAAGTGCTCTCGTAAATAGACACTGGTCCCAGCCCTCACTAGTCAGGAAGCATCCTAATTTGTCCCGCCAGGATGGGGGGTGGGATGATGTTCAACCAGTTTTTCCTGGGCCAATTGTTGGTTGGTGTGATGCGGATACTGAAGGCCTTAATCGTGATGTAGAGGGGTGGATTCCCATCCCATAATCACTAGCAGTTTATGTAGGACAACACGCCAGAGCACATTACTCCATATGATATGCTTTCTTTGATGTAATGATCATCAATGATCATGATTGGTAAACTTGTGTTTTGTTGGCGGCTTTGTTTACTAACCCTTGTCAATGAGGATTAGTTTGATTCCCCATGAGGTGTGTTAATCCACCCACTTTTTTTTATTGTAAATATTGTTATCATAAACTAATATAAATTTGCTTTTTCATCAAAATAATAATAATAAATAAATAAATAAATGTCTTTACAAAGAGATGATATTTGTATATCTCCAAAATTAGAAGATAAATTTACTATAGTATTGGGATGAAAGAAAACACGTTGAGCAAGATTTAGATGGCTTAAGCTACATCTATTACCTCATGGAAAGGATGCACTTTGAGATAATTCCCCATAGTAATTAAGATATAATAAGGACAAAGGTATAGATATTTTCAAAAAAATATCAAAATTGTTATAATTGTTTGGTGTACATTTTTCTTAACCGTAAGTATTTGGATAGATGTAGTCATTATTGTTTACTAGTCTCTATCCAAGGGACCATATGTCCTAGACATCTTGAATTTAATATTATGCTTGACCATGACTATTCTCCTTGATTTTATTGGATACTCATTCAAGAATACAAAGAACTTATGCCTCTCTATGTTGTTCGTTACTTGTGCTTTGTGTATTTGAGTTTATTTTTCCATTATGTTTGTTTTGTAGTACATTATTTCATGTTGCCTTACAACACACATGAACTTCTTATATGATATAATTCACAATAATATGAATTATAAATATCATTTATAAGTTGTAATTATTCTGAGGGGTACCAAGGATAAAATGATTTGGAAGTTGAATAGCTCACAAGAATACACAACAAGAAGTGGATTTAATGTTCAACACCAACATATTAATAATTTCACTAGAGTTTGGAGAGATATTTGGGATAGCCCAAGCATTCTTAAAGTCAAAATGTTTGTTTGGCTAGTAGGTCATAAAAGAATTTTATCTTGGGATAACCTTATGAAAAGGGGTTTTCATGGCCCCTCTAAATGTGTTTTATGTAATAAGGAGGAGAGTATTGACCATCTCTTGGGACATTGCTCAATTGACTAGAATCTATGGCAATGGATTCTTAATATGTTTGGTAAATGCATGGTGATGAATAACAGAATTGAAGATTGGTTAAAGCAATGGCAGAGCACTTATAAAAGTGAGACTTTATAGATAATATGGGATATATCAAAAGATAAAATACTTTGGACTATATGGCTAGAAAGGAATAAAATAATATTTAAAGGAAAGGAAAGCAGTTTAGAGGCAATGAAAAAGAAGACCATAGAAGAGTCTAAACCAACCCTATCAACTCACCCAATTCCTAATTTGGAAGCAGAGAGTCTTGATAGATGGAGTCAAGTCATTAAATGGAATTATAATGTTGGGTACAAGAGAAGCAAAAATAAGGTAAAGAATATAAAGTGGAAACCACCAGATGTGAAGTGGGTTAAGTTGAATTTTGATGGAGCATCTAAAGGAAACCTAGGACCAGCATGAGGAGGAATAATTAGAAATAATAAAGGAGAGATTTTGTCTCATTATGCTTTCAATTATGGATTTAAGACAAATAATGAAGCCGAAGCTTGAGCAGCTTTAGAAGGGTTAAAAATATGTAAACAAACGAAATGGAATAGAGTTTGGATGGAAGGTGATTCTCTCATAGTAATAAATACAATTTTGAGAAAAGCAAAGGCTCCATGGAATATACAAGATATAATTGTGGAGATTCAAGATCTTGCTAAAAAGTTTGAAGAAATTAGGTTTAGCCAATAGAGAGGTTTTGGTTGAGGATCGTGAAGTTAACATCTCATTTCCATGGTTAGAGGAAGTAGAAAGTTTAGTTGAAGCTGACAAAAATTGTTGATTGTCTAAATCAATTAATGATTAAGAATTATACTTTAATGTTTTCTATGGTTAATATCTATTTTATTTTGTAACAATAATGTGTGTTCATTTAGACTATTTATTATAGTTTTTGTGGTTGCACTTGTGTTTCAGGAAGGAAACTAGCAATCCAGATTTGGTAAAGCGGACTATGTTAGTATGATGTTTTGGAAACATTACTCTCCTAAGATGCAAGGCATAGATAGTAGAGGTGAAGTTTTGACATTGTGAAGGCTACTATAGAAAAATATCAAGAAAGATGCTATATTATAGAGTAATTGTATTCATGCAGAGATTTGAAGAGATCCAGAAAATGAAAATAAAGAATTCAGACATTTTATGCAAAATGATGTAAGTTTCTAACTATAGCATCTCAATTGAGATAAAAAGTGTATCTATTTATAAATTCTCAAACTTTAAAGAAGAGAGATGTAATTTGTTAAGGGTGGAGGACCCAAGTTCAACCCCTTTTTATCAATAAAATAATATTATTTAATAACTCTTATTATATATGATATTGAATAGTATTCTTATGTTAAGTGGTAGTCTTATCTAACTTCTTTTAAATAGCAGTCTATTCTAATATATGTTATATTTTATGTTTCTTTAAAATTCTAAACTAAAATTTATATGTTTATTGTAAGATCTTTATAAAAATAATTATTTTAGCACATTGCCCATAAATTAGAGTGTTAATACACCTTTATCTTGCATTTGATTTATATTATCCAAAATACAATAAATGTATTCTAATATAACCATAAATTTATGCACCATACTCATGTTATAAATTATACTTTATAAAACAAATTGAATAAAATTTGTTAATTATACTATAATTTTTTGAATAATAACAATATTTTAATTGGTATGTCTATATAATGGAATGAAAGATATGCAACTTAAATAATTATTTATAAATCCTAAAATTAAAGGATTATGTTAGTAGAACGATTTTTAAAATTAAAGTCCTAATTTTTTTTTTCCATAGACACATTATTATTTTGAATCTAAATTAATATTTTTTACTTTTCTATAAACTAATTTTTAGGGATCAACTTTAAGGATTATAGATCAAGCATGATTTTTTCGGTATCAAATTATTATAGGTACAAAATAACACGTAAAATTACTAATAAAAAATTTATATGATTGTATTTTTTACCAAGTGTTTCAACCTCCACTATTTATTTAGTTATGTTTAACTTGTCTAAACAATATAAAATTGACAATAAAATTAGAAAAGATAGTATGGTTGCTTTTTCTTTTCCATTAAAATTGATAATGATAAAAGTCTTAATTCTTCAATTACATGATGAAATAGTAATTGGAATGTAATTATATTATTGGTAGATGTTAATTAATATTTTTCATATGGTCTTGTCACTTAGTTCGTGAGTGTTATTGTCGGAGGGCTGGTATTTTTTGGAAATAAGTTCTCGCACTCGACAGTAGTGGGTTATTGGGTCGAGAACTAATTTGGTTGGAAACTACAACATCAGGTTGGTTTGTTGGTTACTGGGTGAGAGGGCTTATTTAGCTAGAAACTACAGCAACAAGTTGATTTATTGGGCAGAAGGCTGGGTCAACTGATGATGGAACCATAGTTGGGAAGTTGGGTGGAAGGTTGGGTTAGCTGAAAGAACTGCAGTAGTTGGTTGTGTTGTTGGGTGGAAGGCTAGTTTAGTTCATTTTGGGCTATTGGGTATTCTAGTTTGGTTGAAGGGACTGCAACAACAAGCTGGTGGTTGGGTGGAAGGTTGGATTGGTTGATGGAACTGCAGTTGGAGGGTTGGGTCAGCTGAAGGAACCACATTAGTTGGCCATATTGTTGGGTGGAAGGCTGGATCAGTTTGTGGTAGAGTGTTTGAGATCTTGGTAACTAGTGCGGGAGCTGCAGACCTTTGCACTAGTTGCAAGAGCTCCAGACTCTTGTTGGATGTCAACTTGTTCTGTTGCCGACGCTTAGTTGTTGTTTCTTTTTCCTGCTAAGTGAGAAGATTTTTCAGTCGGTTTGAGCTCTGGGTGTAAGGCTCCCACTAGACGATAAGATTTATCCGTTGGACTAAGCTTTGGCTCATGTGGGATAGGAGGTCTCACTCTCTTATTGTCTTATCTACCCTTTGAAGAGGGCTTTTTCTTGTTCTTGTTTCCAGCCTAGGCTAGGCGGCGCCTATTGGATAGGATAATATTCTTTGCGCCTTGTGCTTCAAATTTGTTGGACTTGCTTCTAGTTTGGCTCTAGATCTCTGCTCTCTTTTGGACAGGAAAGGTCTATTGCAGAGTTCCTAAAGGAATGAGTTTTTAAATTTTGAGCTTTCTATTGGGTAGGATGATGATTCAAATTTGAATGCCCTTGAGCACAATTCTTTGTTTCCCTCTTTGGGAGGGAAAGTTTTAAGTTCGTGACTTGGATGTAGGATTTTTTCCTGCTGTTGGTGGTCGCGGTTTCAGATGCAGGGCCCTTGTTTGGCATTACACACCCTACGATTCAATTGGGAGTACCTTTCCTTCTCGGCTTTAAATTTAGGTTTTATTGTGCCTATTTTTGAATGTCCAGTTTCTGATCTATTGTGGTTTTGATCTTAGGTTTCAGAGCTCCAACTCTAGGCAAGATTTCTAAAATTTGATATTTAGTTTCAAATATTGGTGTTTGTTTTAGGTGGGCTTGATTTAAATTTGTTGTTGGTTGGTCCCTGATGTTTGTTGGATATTTTAATTCGAAACATATTTTCTCTTGTTTTATTTGAGTTGGTTATTTTATTGTGTGATTGTATCCAACCAGTTTTGATCTCTTTTAGTGTGAGGCACTCCTTGGGTTTGGTCTTGGAGTACCTCTGTTCTGTTTTGTAAAAGGTTTGGGAACCCTTTCAAAACCTCTTCTTTTACCTAATAAAAACAAATATCCTTCATGTGACTTTTATCATTTAGAATTTAGGATTATTCAATTCATCCATGACATTTTGATTAATCCCTCGTCCCCTTTGTTAAGAAATTTGATAATGATGTGAAACCCTTTTCAAATGTGATTATTCTCAAGGATCTTGGTAACTTAGAAGAAATCAATATACACATATCTCATTTTAGATGATCTCAATATTATATAACATGCCAAGGTAGTGATGGAATGTGGGTACCTCATCAATTACTCCACAGTGGAGGGTTGTCTGGAAGTTATTTGATAACTTAAAGACAATCAAACTAATTACTACCTCTTTTCATGCCTGATATTTTCCAAGGACCATATAGAAAATGTGGTAGAAGGAATAACTTAAAGACAATCAAACTAATTACTATCTATTTTCAAGTATGACATTTTCAAGACCATATAGAAAATAAGGTAGAACTCAAGCACCTCAATTGATCTTGCATTTGTTAAATACCTTATAATAATCATGGTTGAATATTGATCGATTAATAACATGATTAGGAAAAACATTCAAATTTAAATAATTTTAGTGGAATTTATTTATAAAAACTTCATTATTCATAATAACCAATTTCATTGTCTTTCTCTTTTTGATAATATATAACCTACAAATAATACTTACAAAGTTTTCTAATGTGATGCCACTAAGGATTCCTACGGATATAAAAGTGTTTGGGAAGAGATAAAATATCATCTAATACTCTATTAACCTTGCCAATTAACAACATCAATAAAATATTGTACATGCTTTGGATTGATGGACAAACAAAGAAGAATTTAATTTGATAATGTAATTATTATTTCAAGAATCTCCATAAAATAGAATCAACGAAGAATGTAGACTTTGGATGCTCCCTCCTCCCTCCTTATATTACATGTGTTACATGTGTCAAGAAAAAAAGGGATGGGAATGGTTGTGGATAAAAGTTGAAATTATATGTTAAACCATTACAATTGTGAAGAAAAACTATGTAACATTTAAGGATATCATTGAGGATGAACGCTCTGTCAAACAAACACTAGATTGCCTGGATATTTTTTTTGTAAAGCATCAAGATCTAACATTCAATGGAGGAAGACCTCATGCTATAGGAAATCCTCTTTGGACCTTCCAAGCTGGCTTGAAAGCTTCCAGTGGCATTGGATCCAACTAGGGGAGATATTTAAATTCCTTGGCATCCCATTTGCATTCTAGAGTTCCCCTACTGTCTTATGGAATTATGTTTTACAAAAAGTAGAGAAAAAATTCCTTTTAGATCACTAAAAAACTTACTCTAGCTAGTAAGTCTCAGGTGTGTTCCAAAATCATTGCTACTACTCATGTGTATTATTCATCATGTTGGGTCCCTTATCAAGCCTGCTATAAAAAAATGGAAAAGCTTTTAAGGGATTTTCTTTGGGATAACTCATCACATAAACAAGGGTTTCATCGAGTTGCCTGGGAGATTTGTTTTCTTCCCAAAAAATCAGGAGGTATGGGACTACATGATTGTCAAAGACAAGGTTTTGCTTTATCTGCTAAATGGATTCTTCGAGCCTTAAGTGGTTCTGAAGCTTAGAAAGTTCTAATTCGGCACTGCATTTCCACTAGTTTACCTCTTGGCAGGAAGGCTTGGAAAGGCATGAATTTTCAATCCCTCCTAGTTGCTCCTATCCTAGTTAAAATTCAAGGCTCTTTTGTCATTCAGAGCATATGGAGGGCTTAGGAGAAAATTAAGCCCTGGTTCTGTTGGCAAGGTGATGGGCATCAGAAAGGTGCTTCTACTTCCACTTATGATGTTTGGTGGTCACCTTTTATTACTTTTCAAGGTTCCCCTCTTGCTTTCGTGCAATGGATTCATGCTCAACAGTTCTTCAGGAAAGGGATTTCAATAGTGGCATATTTTTTTCAAGATATTTCAGGGATTGGATCCCATGGGATGATTTCAGGAGATTGTTTATTCTATGGCAAGATGATAAGAATACTTATGATATCATTTTGGATTGTATCCCTTTTTCTCTTTGGTCCATGATTTGTAGATATTCTCAAAATTCTTGGTGGTTTGATTGGGGATGGTTTAAGAAAACCCCGCTTCTTACTTTCAAACCTAAGTTAGGGTATGCTTGGCTTACTCCCAATGTCCCTATAGTTCAAAGACTCAATGAATGGTGGGATCTTATTTCCACTCAGACTCGTTGGAGTCTAATATTTAAAATGGTTTGGGCAGGATATATTGAACCCAAATAGGCTTTCTGTGTCTGGAGCTTATTATCCTATGGTCTTCCTCTTGGACAAAGATTAAAATATCTTGGAATAGAGAATCTTTCCTACCATTTTTACGGTGCTCTAAAGGATCCCATTCATATTTTTTTGCAGTGCAAAAAATCTTGAATGGCATGGGATTGACTTGAGTCCTTTCGGTCTCATATGGCCAATTCATTTACCTAGCATCATGCTTTGCTTGGCGATCCACCAGATTTTTCCTTGCTCTTGTTGTAAGTGTGGAACATTCTTCGCATCAGTGTGCTCTTTCATATATGGAAAACTCGTAACAGAGTTCTCTTTTCTCAACAATATAGTTCACATGAATTTTCAATTGCTGATAAGTGCACAATTTATTTAGTTTTTTGGCTCCAGATTTTAGTTCAAGTGGAGAAAGTTCATATGGAGGTGGAGCATCTTCGCTCTCTTATGCAGCATTGGAGTAATGGCCCATGTACGATCAACCAAATGCCTTATACAGAGCCTTCTCAATCTCGTAAAGTTTCTCGATCGCGCTCTCGTCGAAGACGTCCCTCCCGATCTGCAGAAAGACATTGGTCTCAATTGTCTCTTGTTCACCAACCCCAAGGCAACATTGACAATAATACATCTCATCATGGCAGTGGTTGGGAGTTTTTCTAGGTGGAGCCAGACCCAATTATTGGTTGAGGAGATCCCATTCCCATGTGCCTAGTCGCTCCAGCTAATGTGGTGTGCTGGGATGTATCTGATGGCATTGATGGCTCTGATACAGGTAATATTGTTCGCATGCCTAGGGAGGATGTGTGGCTCATTTTCATTCCTTCAAATACTTGTTGGTAACATATGGAGGGTGAGGGACATTCACCTCGTGAGCATATCCCCCATAATTGATATGATTTAATGCATGCTTTTTGGTGATGTGGTTGGTGACAGGTTTAACCCTGTTTTTGTTGTTTTGAGTAACCGCTTCCTAACTAAAACTGAGTTAGTGTGACTATCTATTGGGATGTGCTTATCCATTTTTTGTTGTTGTAAAGACTTGTATTTTTAAATTAATTAAAAGTTAGATCTTTACATTAAAAAAAGAATTTTGCAAGTCTTATAAAATGATTAACCAAATAAATAGTAGAAATATTATATTTCCTCGTTGCATTTTCGTTTCTACTAAATACATTATTATACAACTCATTTTAAATCCCTAATTTATTATTAGAAAATACTAGTGTTAACCATGATGTAAATTTTCCTTTGATCCAAAGTAGGCTGAAGTCCCCATACCTAAATTCATACCACTCCAATTTCATAGGGTCTATCGGTAAGGACACCACTTGCATTATCAATGATGTAACCCAGGTTCAATCCCCATGGTAAATGTGTATAAAAAATATTACTTTAAAAAAATCCATAATTTTCACGAATAAAATCACTACATCTAGCAAATACTATCTTAAATCTTTAATTAAGAGAGTTTAGCATTTAAAGAAAAAACAATTTCAATTTTTTTTTTTTTTTTTTTTTGTGAAAAGAGCCTATAAGGATCTCTCTAAGGTTGATAAATGGTTAGATTCATGATTGCATAAGAATTGTTGGCATGTACTATAAAATCTTTGTCTGAAATTCTATTATACAAAAATTCATATATGCAATAATTTGATAAAATTCTACTTTAGTTTTATAGGCCAAATAATAGATAATTATTTAAATGGTCTAAACAATTTCTCTCATTAACATATAATGTTTTTTATTCTTATTTTCATTTTTATTTTTTAAAAACAGTGAGTATCGTATATTTGAGATTTTTTGAGCATGTAATGTATACCCTCGTTTCTCTTTAATTTTAGATTTATTATAAGTTTTATATTACAATTATAACTATGCTCAAGTTTTAAACTATTTAATTTCATAATAGAATTAAAATTCACCTTACATTATGACCATGATGTTTATAATAACATTGTGACATTTATATTTATATTATAAACTTTGAAATATTTAAATAGTTGAGTTCCTAACATTTTATTAAATAAAATTCATCCATAAATTTTAAATCTTGATCTGTAATATACTATACATTTCTCTTAATTATTCATCCTAAATTTATTATAAAAATTTATATATATTATGAAATAAATTATAATTTATTTAAATTTATATTATTTAATTGTTGTCTTTGTAGTTTAAGTGGGCTATTCTAGAAGGCGAGCTTAACCCTCTTGAACATGACGATTAAAACCTCTGCGATGTAAAGGGGACACAAAGGTTGTGTGTTAAATCTCCTATTGATAAGCATAGCTCTTAGCTTTACGAGGGGTCGGGTTGGGAGGAGACTGTTGTGAATTGGTTGTAGGGTTTCTCACACTAACTTAAAATTTAGAGTTCCAGGGGAACAACACAACAGTACATGCTTTGGCTCTTTTTCAAGAGGTTCAAAGTTCAAACCTCGACGTGGGGTTAACGTGGGGCTAGTGTGTGTTAAATTCCGTGTTGATAGGCATAACTCTCGACTTTACGAGGGATCATAGTTAAAAAAACTACTTAACCGTGTACGTTGATCGTAAAAATTTTCACTAACCAAATAAAAAACAAAAAAATAAATTATTTAATTAATTTTAATTTTTTTAATATAATAATAATTTTCCATAACAATATTGTCTACCCTAATCAACTACTACTACTTTATGAGGGTACATGTTAAGTTGGTTTTAGTTTCCAAACCATTTTAGGGATCCAACCATAGAAGTTGTACAAGGGATCGAGGTTCATCGAAGATTTGATTGCCAGACTTGAAATTGACTTCTTGACAAAAAGTTCGAAATTATTAATTAATTTTAAAAGTATTTATATATCTTAAAAATATTTAAAAACATTTTATTAATAATAATTGTTTTTTCTAGTCAATAAGGATATTTTAATGATATGGGCTTTGATTCTTTTTCGAAAGGTCTAAAGTTCAAACTGCACTGTAAGTGTGTTAATCTTTTATTGATAGACTTAGCTCTTAGTCTTATAAAAAATCATAATAAACTTTTTCCTAAAAGCTTCTCACACCGTTAAAAGGAAAAAAATCTTATTAAATTGTATAAAATTGAAACCTACCTACTCATAGCAAATTATAACTACATAATAATATTATAATAATCTAATAGTTATAAATTAGCCGCTCAACTATTTATATATTTAAAAAAAATTATAATTTTTTGTCACGTGAACTTGAGCCATTGTGCCATTGTGAGAGTACTTGATCTATTTGATTGTGATCTTTAAAGAGGGACAAAAACAAAAATAACTTGTGACCTTAGAAATATTTAAAATTATTTGATTATATGTGTGAACTTTAATTCCAAATACCTACATAAAAATAAACCCAATCTTGAATATAATTACCAATAACCACCTATGCTTCCATATATTTTAGACTTATCTGGCATATCTTTTGGATCATCAAATTGCACAAAAGTCCATGAGAATGCCCCATCTCATACACCTGTTGATAAGACATTTTAATATATAAGGTTGGGTTTTGATATGTGGAGACAAGCTCTTACTTCCATCATAAGTATAGCAATATATTTGTGGCCATTACAATAATAAGACAAATGTATTTGTTGTGCTCCATGGTGACATATTTGGTCTTGAGCTTGTTCAAGTCATCTATAAAACCAACAATCATAATACTAAATCATTACAAAAGCAATAATCTAAGAACCAAAACAGTGGTATGTATGTGGATGGACTATTTGAAAGGTCTAAATGGGTGTCTAATAAGTCCAATTTGTACCACATAATAAAATAGTTGAAAGTTGGATCCATTAAAATCCCCCTTCAAGGAAAGGTCTATGTCCAACTTTATAAGGTATTAAAAAATATCTCATAAATCATAAATTTCATGTAAGGTTAAGCAATAAAACAATAATGACACCACCCTTGAATCACATCAATGGATTTGTCAATCTTACCATTGGGGGTTGATCTTCCTCCCTATTGGTGGATCAAAATTTGAGGGCAGCGCCAAAAATTTTGTTGAGATTGTGTTGTGAGTTTTAACCACCCCCAACAAAGGAGGAAATTTGTGGAAGGTAAACATCCTCTAATCAACGAAGAGGAAAGGTAAATGGGTAGGGTGAATAATTGAATATATCTTTATAATCATACCAGTAAAGCTTTTATTGGTGGATCAAAATTTGAGGGCAGCGCCAAAACTTTTGTTGAGATTGTGTTGCGAGTTTTAACCACCCCCAACAAAGGAGGAAATTTGTGGAAGGTAAACATCCTCTTATCAATGAAGAGGAAAGGTAAATGGGTAGGGTGAATAATTGAATATATCTTTTATAATAAAAAAAGAAAGCTTTTAATGTTTGTGTATAAAATTATTGGTAATATATATTTTATTTGCGTAATGATGTAGGTTTTGGTTTTGGTTTTTTTTTAGGTTTAAAGTTTAAAATATGGATGAGTGTGAGAGGTGGGTGTGTGTTTGACTTCTATTGAGAAGTTTAATCCTCTCTGTTATGGTTGGGATGGGAATATCCAGCCCTGAACATCCATCGTAAGAGTTTCTCACATTAACCTCAATACTATATATATAGTATTTAGTATTTAATATGAACGTAGCAATTTGGATTTTGGTTCTTCTTCGGATGTCTAAAGTTCAAACCACAATGTATGAGATTTTGTGTTAAATTTCCTATTGATAAGCTCAACTCTTTCTCTTATGAGAGATCATGGTGGGATAGAGATATCTAACCCTAAATGTGAGTAATAAGGGTTTCTCACATTAACCAAATCCATATATATATATATATATATATATATATATAATTTAATATCAACTAAGATATATGTTTTTTTAATAAGGTTTGGTAATGATTTTTGAATTGATTTTTAAAAAAATTATTATTAATTTTTTAATAAGTTATATATGGTTCTTATTGGAGTCATTTTTATTAGAATAATAAAATATTACATTAAATTATATTTAATTTAGTTAAACTATGTTAATTTTTGTTATTGTAGCACTAACAAGTTAGTTAAACTGTATCCAACTTGATTTTTTATCAGAGATATCCTTTGTTTGTCTTTTTATCAGAGATATTTGTCATCTTCCTCAAACTGTTACGTTTTAACAAATCAACACTGGTCCACCATCTATTATGTTATATTTTTTTCAAACTGAAAAAAATGGTGAGAAAAGGACTTTTTAGGAAGAAAAACCATAACCTAATTTCAATTAAATTCTCACATTCACTTATCCAATGTGAATCTCCAAAAATCTTTACTAGCATCTATAGAACTTACATATTAATCTTTTACTTTTAATTTTGAGAACCATTACATCATCTTCGGTCATTTCATTTTTTTGATTACATAGGAGAGTTGGTTACATCCACTATTTTTAGTAATTGGCCAGCGCAGGGTTCAAACCACGCTCACAACAAACCTATCAGTCTCATTCTTGTTGATCCGACGTAAAATGAGGACCACCGATCGCTCGAGGTTGATACCGTCGTCGTTGGTTTGTCACACACTAGAAGATTCCGAGCAAACTCACTACCTTTGCAAAAGGTTGGCTTCCTCCAATGTTTGAACCTAGGTCTCTTCTTGGTAAGTGCCCAACCGAACCTGCACTTACCAATCCACCTAGCTTTTGGGGTTAAACCTTATGTTAAGGAAAACCGTTCCTCATATCCCTAGGCCAAGACTTTTTGAAGGGGAGGGGGGTTGTATTCGACATAGGTCACCAGGCTTGAACCCTGGACCTCCTTCCGAGGATTAAGGGAACTTGTCAGTAAGGTACCTAGTGCAGATAAAAAGGTTTATGATAACCAGTGTGATTTGAACTGAAGTTGAATGGACCCACGATATGGTCATTTCATCTTTAATAATCACCTTTGATATAACATTTGTTTTGTAGATCAAACTTAATCATATATTCTCTTTTTATGTTATCTTCAATTTAGGCATCTATACTTTCAAGGTAGGCATCTACCTAACTTCCCCTTAATTATCACTTTCACTTTTAGTGTAACATTTGTTTCTTACATCAAACCTAGCCATATATTTACTCTTCTTTTTATCTTCAATTTAGAAATCTATACTTTCCATAGAAAGACACCTACCTAACTTCTCCTTAATAATCACTTTTGGTGGAACATTTGTTTCCTATATCAAACTTAGCCATATATTTTCTCTTCCTCTTATTTTCTATTTAGGAAAGTGTACTTTTTAGATAAGGCACCTCTAGACTTCTCATTAGAGTTTTTTTTTTTGGTTACATCGGGGAGTTGGTTACAACCACTATTTTTAGTAACTGGTAAGTGCAGGGTTCAAATCACATGGACTGCTCCCAACAACTTATTCGTCTCGTTGTTGTTGACTTAGTGGGAGATAAAGACCATTGGTCACTTGGGGTTTGTATCGGGAGTTGGTTACAACCACTATTTTTAGTAACTGGTAAGTGCAGGGTTCAAATCACATGGAATGGTCCCAACGACCTATTCATCTCGTTGTTGTTGACTCAGAGGGAGATGAAGACCACCGATCGCTCAGGGTTTGTATCGTCATCATTGGTCTAACATACACTTAGAAAATTCAACACAAACTACTACCTTTGCTAAAGCTAAAAATGTGCCCCCGTCAATCAAACCTTTACCAATCCACCTAGTCCTTGGGGACAAAAGTACTTATGGTAGCCAATGTTATTTGAATCGAAGTTGAATAAACCCATAATATGGATCATACCAACTCCGCTACTCACTCACCCTTTCAACTTTCAAACTCCACTACTCACTCACCCTTTCAACTTTCAAATATAAATTTTCTTTAATGAAACTTGCTTTTAACCCAAAATCGTCTCATGCTGATACTTGTTCTAGGCTCTCACTCTTTCTAATTTCTTTAACTTTTTATTTTTATTTTATAAAATTTAAATAAATTTAATTTAATTTGTTTTAAAATATTAAAAAACATGGACATATCAAAGACTACTGAATCGAACTTGGAAACTTCAATTTTTAAATAAAATATTTTTCTATTTTCCTTCCTCTTAAAATATAATTAAATAAATATTTATGCTTTACTTTAATTAAAATATTTTATATTAATTTAATACAAAACTCAACTGAATTCATTTCTCATTATAATTATTCTTCATAATAATAAAAAAAAAAAAATTAAAAAGCAAAATATATCAAAAGTCACAGAGAATTGAACTTAAGTTTCGGTTAATTGAACTTTTGAATTGTTGTGTCCCCACTGAACATTTTTCACACTAATAAAATGTTAGGTATCTTTTATAGTGGGTGGCCCATTTTATGTAGTTCAAATAGATAATGAACTAAAATGAAATCCTTATTCAGCCTTATTAGATGATAATGAATAATGAATAATGAATAATGAATAATGAATAATGAATAATGAATTTTTCAATTAAAATAGTTGGCAAAGGTTAGCTACAAAATGATGATGGGCACCAGCGATTATAATTATACCGTTGTATTGTATTAAGGTGAGATTATAACACCATAATGCAGGGTTAACAACATTTGAACATATTTTTTTCAATTAATTAAGAATAATAATTGGGTGCAATGGTTATTTTAGGTGATGGGAATGGGCGATTAGGTTAGGAGGATATTGAACTAAATAATTAATGGGTTTAGTGGTCATACGTAAGGTGTGAAACATCAGAGCCGATTTTGTGAATATTAAAAGAAAAAGAAGGGGTACAGAATGGATGGTAATTTTAGGTAGAGTGACAAATGAAATGACTAGAGATGAGTGTTGATGGTGTGTGTTTTGTTGGTTGGTGGGTGGCTTGGTGTTTGTTCCAGGGAATTTTGTCGTGGCGCTGTTCTCAATTAAATAAAGTTGAAATGAAATTAAAGTGCGTATTTGTGGGGGGGTTAGGACGGGATTTAATGTGATTTGGGATCCAGTACAGAGAGGGGGAATGAAATGATGGGATAAATGGTGTGAGGAGTGCCTGGCTAAGCTTTCAATCAAGTTAAATTTCTTGAAGCACTCAATACCACTGTGGGGAAGAGCAAAAAAATGGTGTAGACAAGCATAAAAAATGGTGTAAATCCATTAATCAAATTGGAGACCTGCGGAATGGAACTCGGATCATTGCACCCACAAGTGGAAGAAGAAGAAGAATATCAGCAACTATTGCTACAACAAGGGGAAGACTCTGAATTCAATCGCCCACCATCACTGTGGCATCCACAGTGCCCAGTCCCATCCAGTTTTGATCCTTGTTTTCTCTTGGTAGATAATCCCGGAGGAGGAGAGTGATCAAATTAGTTGTTGGGCTGTGTTTCTTTTCTTTTCTTTCCAATTTTTGTTGGCAGAAATCCATTGCCCACAGGCATAGATTTCAATTTTCATCTTACCCACATAATTAATCTATTGCCCACCAGCATAGATTATCAGTTTTGAGTTCACCACATCAAAAATCTATTTCCCATAAGCATAGGTTTCAGTTTTGAGCTTCCCCAGATAAAAAATTCCATTGCCCACCAGCATAGATTTCAGTTTTGAGCCTCCTCACATGGTTTTCTTATCAAGAAGCCATTGCTCACCGGCATAGATTTAGATTGAGTCTCCCTCCAACATATTTTTTTTCTTTCTCTGATCAGTTTTTTTCACCTCTGTGTTTGCAATGAATGGGTTGGAGATGAGGGGACTCAGAGGCCCAATGAAGCTGATGGATGAAGTCTCTGTGTCTGACCCGTCAAGGTCTCCATGGGCTTCCATCTTTAGTGAGAGCAGAGGCAACCACAACAGACTGAAATCTGAACAGATTTTCTCATTGCCTAGTGGTTACAGTGGTCTGCCTAGGCTTCCAGATTTCCAGGGGCTTAATTTCCCGTATTCGTATGGTGGTGGGGGGAGGATTAATCAGAGCAATCAGTTAGTTCATGGTGGTGTTTCTCAGATATGTGAGCAAATGAGACTGTATACATCACATTTGAATGGGGGAGGTTCCCTTGTGTTGGACAGTGCAAGGGGAGAGCTGGTGAATGCTTCAAAGATGATGACCCCGAAGGAGATATTGGAAGCAAAAGCTGTAGCTGCCTCAAAGAGCCACAGTGAGGCTGAGAGGAGGAGGCGTGAGAGAATCAATTCTCATTTGGCCACACTTAGGACACTGCTTCCTAGTACTACCAAGGTCTCCTAAATTATTTCTTATATCCCCCACTTTTGTGGGGGAGTTATCTTCTTTGATTTATTTTTTTGTTTTTGTTTCTGTTTTCTGTCTTTGGTTTGGTTTGCTGTTGGTGTTGGATTTCTCTGCATTGGTCTGTGAAACTATTTTGTATACGTAATGACAGTGGACCTGCTATTGTTGCCAACATGGATACAGTATAGGTCCTACCTTGTTAATTGTTATTTGTAGAATTAGCCTTGTTGGTTCATAATGTTTCTAGTTCTTGCGTATAGCTTGTGTTGGACCATGCAGATATGGTGTAGTGGCTAATTTTTGCTAATGGTTATGGTTTTGATTCTCCCGAGTTGATTGAAACTCTTTCTCAGCTACACAACCCAAACATCATAGCTTGTGTTGTACCATGTTCAGATACATGGTATATTGGATAGAGTGGCTAGTGGTGGTTTTGAAACCCTTTAGTTGTCTGAGGCTCTTTGAGCTGATTAGAATCCTCTGGCTGGATGCAGATATCAAGCTATTTTGCTCTTGGGCATCATCAAATGCCAATAGCTATTCCTGGGTTCAAATACTGTGGAGTCATTTCACTTAACAAAAGTGGCTGAGATTGATTTTGACTTCACAAAAGGGGCTGAGGTTCATGGTTTAATGATCGTCGCTTTTCAGTAGCTTTTGTTAGGCTTCTGCGCATGCATGGTATGTTTGGTCTAGCTCGTGGCTCGTGGCTCGTGGCTGTCGGTTCTTATTGTTTTGAAACCCTTGAGTTGATTGAGTCTCGTTCTTTCTTACCCACCCCCAAAAATCTTAACTGATTAGATTAGTCCTGGGCGTGGGTGAATGCAGATATGAAGTTATTTTAACCTTACGAATTATCATATGCCGAATGGTGTTCAGGATTTCAAATTCTGTGGAACTTATTTTACAAAGGGGCTTGACTTTCATGGCTTTGTGTTCTGTTACTCTCGAGTAGCTTTGATGTTTCAGTGAAATTAGAGTGGATTTTGAAGTTGTTGTACGTGTTGCGTCTGTACTACAGCTTACTTGGATTTAATTTTTCTGATGCAGACAGACAAGGCCTCGCTCCTTGCAGAGGTGATTGACCATGTAAAAGACCTGAAGAGGCGTGCTTCAGAGATTGCGAATGGGAATCCTGTGCCCACAGATGTAGATGAACTGAGAGTAGAAGCAGATGCAGATGGCAAGACCAGTGAAGGTAGGATTCTTATCAAGGCATCCCTATGCTGTGATGATAGGCCTGACCTTCTTGCTGATTTGAACCGGACTCTTGTCTCTTTGAGGCTGAAGACTGTGAAGGCAGAGATTTCTACACTAGGTGGTAGGATGAAAAATGTGTTCTTCGTGACCACCAGTGAGCAAATCTCTGGAAAAGACCAGGAAAGCCCGTCTGTGAATTGCGTGCAGGAAGCTCTGAGGGCTGTAATGGAAAGGACGGCTAATGAACTCTCTTCTGGAAGTCTTGTTGCAAACAAAAGGCAGAGGATGCTTCCTTTGGATGCAACAAATTCTGTTGTTTAATCCGCCCTAATGGTGGGAAATGCTTTGAAGCCTACGTACTGTTCCGGATGCATGGTGTGGAAGCTATTCTTCAACAAATGTTTTGTTAATTTGTCTTCATCCTCAATGAATGTGATGACTGTAGGACTACACAATGGGTATAGTATGAGATCATATTTTCAAGGGCAAATCCATTCGCTGTTGTTATGAGTTTCTTTAAGTCTAGTTGGTCATATCTTTATATAATACTTTATTAGAGGGGTTAGGGGTTTGCAGGGTGCATTAAGTATGCAGCTTCTAAGCAATAACTCTGTACCCATTTTGACAATCTCCTCCTCACAACATAAGGTTAAGGTTAATTTCGCCCATCTACAAACGGCCCAGGGAACAGGTAATTTTGTATACCAGTTTATGTACAACATGATTGTGATTAATGAATTAGCTACTGTATTCGTTGAGCATGTGGAACCAAGTGTGAATACGGATGATGATGATAATGTCTATGGCTTGCAAAGAGTTTCTTGATCCTGTTTGTTATTTTCGGTTTTGAGTGATGATGAGTTGGCAAACTGCATTGCATTTGAGTGTAGGAATCTGGTTGGGTTGTACATCTGCTTTTTGGGGGTATTGGTCCATCTGGAAGATGGGTGCTCTAACACCACTGACCTACTTGCTTGCATTATACCCTTATCTGATAAAAGGGTAATGATGATAAAGGGTAATGATGTTCTATGAGTGATTCCTGGCTTGAATCTGAATTTTGCAGTATCAAATATTCCTTTTGGGCATATCCAAGGAAGGTTGCAC
Source organism: Wollemia nobilis (assembly GCA_028583015.1). Lineage (NCBI taxonomy): Eukaryota > Viridiplantae > Streptophyta > Pinopsida > Araucariales > Araucariaceae > Wollemia > Wollemia nobilis. Next base: position 6,217,950 of record JAQPPZ010003612.1, read on the forward strand.
TTGGTTGCCTAAAGGTATATGAGATTCATAGGACAATTTCAACAACGAATTGTGTCACATTCTGCATTGTGCACCGATAAAGGCAAACAAATTGATTTGTCAGTTTTTGTTTTTTTGGGTGTATTATTCTGATTGAACCGTTCCTTCGAATCCTACATCTGCAAAATGAAGGTGTCTACATGAAATCAGTTTTGAACAGGACTAGGAAACTTCAATCAGAAAAGTTACTGCCTTTGATGAATTCTATTTCTTCCTTTTCAAAGTCAAATAATAAATCTACTTGTTTAGATTGAATTAGTTGAGATTAGTTTTGCATCAAATTCTTTGAATTGGCCAACAAGAAGCACCTTCAACACCTGCATTGTTGTACAAATGTACTAATGATTCTCCATGGGAGGGTTCACAATGGCGATAAAAGGAAATCTTATTATGCCTTTTGTGATTAGGAGTTGACATATAACATTAGGTTCTTTGAATGTATATAATCTGAAAGTTGATAGGGGGTGTTAAAGGGCCACCCATGTTTTATTGCATGTGTTCTAGATGCAGTGGGCCTTTGATGTGGTGAACTTTGTTAAATGTAATGGATCAAGGAAGGAGACAGGAGTAGGCTTCTCCAGACATCTTCCTGCAAGGCCTTTGGAAAAGTTGATGATTTTTTTTGTTTTTAATTGGTTATGGGATTTGATGAAATGTACCAGAATTACATCACTAACCATAGTAGTATTATAACAGTTTACACTTACGTATCTGCTAACATTCAAATCCAGGTCTCTTTTTTAAAAGTCAAGAAAAGTTCAAAAATATAATTTGTTGAACTAATATTTGATTCAACAGTATAATAACATTTAAAATAATAACCATTTTTAAAATTTTAATTAATATTTTTTAAAAACTACAACTACTACTATCAATATGTGGAAAGGAGAAGTTGAAATTTCACCAGCTCCTTGCAAATAGACACCAAAGCCCACATGGAAGGGACCATATATGACGACTACAGTTGAGAAGAGACAAGAATCCAAATCAGAGGAAGATGGACAATGCTAGTCTGAATGTCATAATCTAAAATTATAATTAAACCAGAGGAGACTACGCTTTTAGAAACATAGTAATTTAATTAAATTAACATTTAAAAACTTAATGATTTAATTATCATTTAGAAAGGATAACAATTGTTATGGAGAAATGCTGTTCTAAATACTAGAATCAAAATCCACGGGGATAATTCCAATGGCAGGTGTGTAACCTTGCTCATGACTCAGAATAACGTATGAAGACGGGCAGAAGGCAATGATAAGGAGAAATTCTACGCATAATTTGTTAAAGAATTGTAAATTTAATTAATTAATCAAAGGACTTGTAAATTTAAAAGGAATAAATTTTTAGTGTGGGAATGTTAGGTAACATATATATTAATAAATAATTTCAAACTAATGAGAGAGAGAGTGCATTTAAAGTTATTTTATCTTGAAAGGAAAGGGATACAATAGTATGAGGGGTATTCTTTTTGGGTCGATATAGTTGAATAAATTAAAACTTGTTTGAATGGTATGATAATATTGTTCAATTATTATATATATTAATATACAAACTTTCTTTTTGCAACACTTTTTTGGATTTAGTTGGTAATTTGACTTTATTTCAAACACTATGTCACATGTTATAATGTTTATATATTATTATTTCTTTTAAATTTAGTATATGAGTTTGGGACCGTTTTATTTATAGATTATATATTGTGATATTATAATAGTAGATTTGAGTTTTAGTTTCTTTTATATGGATCGATTTATAGTTAAATTTTTGGAATCATCTCTAGTAGTAAAGGTTAGTGAGAAAACCATAGAGGATCGATCTTTGTTGTTCAAAGGTAGGATGGTTTTTGGTAAATTTAATGGGTATTGGCCATAAGCTTCAACCTTTAAGAAAATGGATTGATAGGAGTTGGAAGCCTCTAGGAGTATTCTATTTTTTCTTCCCAAGGTTTGTTTTTAATCATTTTTTGTTTTAGAGAAAAAAAAGAATTCTAAAAGGAGGTCCTTGGTTTATAGGTAGAACAGGACTCTATCTTACCTACTGGTATGAAGGCTTTTCACCGGAAAATATAAATATATTCTTAGTACAAATATGGATTAAGATGTATGGGTTGTCCATTGAATTTTGGGAAATGGGTACCTTCAAGACAATAGGCAACACTCTGGGAGAATTCCTTGAGATTTTAGAAACTACACAAAATGGATTCTTGGTTATTTATGCTTGGATATTGGTCATGATTGATATAAGTAAACCTTTACTAGAATCAATAATTCTTAAGTATGGGGATAAGGTGTGGACCTAAATCATAGATTATGAATATATTTCTTTTAGATGTAGAAGATGTCATGAGGTGGGGCATATTGAGAGATCATGCCCTAAGAAGAGTCCAACATAATCATATGTAGAAAATCACAAGAGAAACTTACAAAAAGATATGAATAAGGATGGTTTTCAACTTCTAAAAAATATAAATAGACAAATGAAAGCAAATAAATAGTGGAGACCAATAAGGAAGGATATTGGAAGAAATACCAAGTCTTTTGAGGCTTTAGCCTATGAAGAAAAAGTAGATCAAATCTTAGAGGACACAATACAACATGTTCAACATATTAACAAGGAATAATCTCTTCAGTGTGATCTTTATTTAGGGAAGAACATTCTCAATGAACCTAAGGAATATGTCAAATCCGATTTTGAAGACTTTCTTGAAGTACCATGCACCATTCAGGAGAAAAAAATTGGTAAAGAAAATGCAGTGTTAGATGTTAATACATCTACCATTAATAAGGAAATACTAGAAAATGAGCAGGACAAGTCAAAAGCTTCCATAGTAGAGCTAGGAGAGGATAAATTTGAGGAAAAAGAAAGTTGTGAAAGAATATTGAGGAATAGAATAATAAGACCTACTCTTAATATAGGTAAGGCAAAAAGAGGAAAACCCTCAAATTATCAAGTGAGATCTAGGGAAGCAAGAGCAAACATAGAGAAATAAACACAAACTAAGTTGGTTGAATTTTTCTTTACGAAACAACAAAATGATATTGGTAATTTGCAGGCAAAGCCAATAGCCCCTAATGAGACATGATTACCATTTCATGGAATATAAGGGGTGCTAATGCCCCCTCAAAGTAGAGGTGTATCAGGGACCTTTGTTTAAATAATAATCCTGATATCCTTTGTATCTAGGAAACTAAAATGACAAAAGAAGAAGTTTCCAAAACTATGAAAGCAATATGAGCAAGATGTGAATGGGATGTTATAGATTTTGAAGGAGCGGTAGGGAGAATTCTAACTTGTTGGAATCCTATTAGAATCGTTTGTGTAACCATTCATAAAACTAGGCATTGGATAACCTCTTTAGTCACATGTTTCTTTGTTTTTATTCGTTTCATTCTTATTAATATCTATGGACATACAACTCAATCACATAGATTAGAAGTTTGGAGTGGGACTGAAGCCTATAAGAGAAGTAAAGACCAAGAAAACCATTCATGATCATAGGATATTTTAATGCCATAACCAAGTTGGATGAAAAATTTGGGGGAATTAGGAAACTAACCCAAAGTATTTCTCAGTTTTTATTCAAAATAATAATCTATGGGAGGTTGAGTTTGAAGAAGATAACTATACTTGGACCAACAACATGAGAGGCTAGAACCTAATAGTAGAAAAATTAGATAGATGCATTCTCTCAGATCATTGGCTAGATGTAGGGACTTGTGCTAAAATTAATACCTTGACAAGGATTGGTTTAGATCATCGGCCAATAAAAGTTAAAGTGGTGGTAAGTGAATTAAAAAAGATCATATTTTAAATATGAGCATATGTTTTTTTTTTGGTTACATAGGAGAGTTGGTCACAACCATGCTATTTTTAGTAACTGACAAGCGTAAGGTTCAAACCATAGGGGTTGCTCCCACCAAACCTATTCCACCTTGTTATTGTTGACTTGACGTGAAGAGGACCATCGATCACTCGAGATTCATACAGTCATCGTCAATCTAGCATCCACTTAGAGGATTCAGATCAGACTACTACCTTTGCAAATAGGCTACCCCTAAGGTTTGAACCTGGGTGTCTTCTTTGTAAGTGTATGGCTAGAAAAGCACTTACTAATCCACCTAGCCCTCGAGGGCAATATGAGCAAATGTTAGAAGACCATCCTCAATTTGTTGATATGATAACTCAAACGTGGAATTATTTAAGAAATAGTGGGTTATATACACTTCCAAAACAAATTGAATCAATGACATCTAGATTAAAATAATGGAACAAAGAACACTATTGGAAATATTTTTGAGAAGAAAGAACTAAAAGATAAACTTTCAAAATTTCAAAAAGGTGATTTTAATAATCCAATCTCGGAGGAAAGGGAGTTACTTAGTAAAAATTATAATAATTTGAGTAAGGAAGATAAATTTTAGAGATTAAAATCAAGACAAACTTGGTTAAAAGGAGATAACCACATTTTTTTTATAGGAAGACAATAGTATAGAGACTGACATCTAGAATTAGTAGAATTAAGTTAGTAGAAGAGGTTTGGATTGAAGACTAGAATGAAATAAAAAAGGAAGCAAGGTCTTTTTATCAGAATATTCTAGGATCAGGGGATTTTGAAGTTCTTAATGACAAAAAGTTTTGTTAGTTATAACATATGAAGATAATAACAATCCTGATGGAGCCTATTACTCTAGAAGAAGTTCATCTAGCTATTTTATCTTTTAATAAGGATAAATCCCCAAGTTTGGATGGGCTCTCTATAACATTCTATCAACATAATTGGGATATAGTGAAGGATTCTTTATTGGTGGTAGTGGAAAAATCTAGGGTAAAACAATACATACCTTATAAAATAAATGCAACATATCTTACCTTGATTCCAAAAAAGAAGGATGCAAAATTGTTTGATTCATTTTGACCTATAAGCCTATGTAATATGGCATATAAGATTATTTTCAAAGTGATGACAAATCGGTTAGGACCATTGTTAGACAAAATTATTTTAGAAGAGCAAGGAGGATTTGTGAAAGGGAGACAACTACTAGATGGATTCATAGTAGTTCATGAAGTTATGTATTCAACAACTTCAAGGAAAGAGAAATCAATGATCTTAAAACTTGATGAATAAGGCCTATGATGGGGTTAAATGGGATTTTTATTTTTGTAGTATTAGGAAAGTTTGGATTTGGGAAGAAATGGATCAGATGGACTAAAAATTGTGTCTCTACAATTTCGTATTTAGTGTTGGTCAATGGGTTAGTAATAGAATCATTTAAAGCCAAGAGAGGCCTTAGACAAGGAGATCCTCTATCACCATATTTGTTCATTATTATGGCATAGGTTATGGGTAGGAACTTGAAGAAGTCTTACAAATATGGACTTATAAGTGGATTTAAGGCTCATAATAACATCATCAACATTACCCATCAAAATTATTGTAGATGATACAACCCTTTTTGGTAGGGCAAGGATAAATGAGGCCAAAACTTTGAAGAACTTATTAAAGGAATATGAAAGAGCATTAGGAAATAAATTTAATAGGTCAAAATCCAAAATTTATTTCCTAAACACTCCAACTAAAATCAAAGTAGGGATATGCAGGTTACTTCAAATGGAGGAGACAAATTTACCAACAACTTATCTAGGTATGCCCTTATTTGAGGGGATAATGAGGATAGAATTATGAAATCCAGTTATAATTAAAGTTCATAATAAACCACCAACATGGAAAGGTAGATGGTTATCATTAGTAGGAAGAGTGCAACTAATTAAATTAGTCTTACATGCCATTCCAACATATTATATGTCCTTGTATACTATGTCAAAATTGATAGAAAAAGTTTAATCTATATTATGCGATCATTTTTATGGTCAGGATTACATGATTAAAGGAAATTTCGATAAAATGAAGCAAGGTGTGTGATGATAAAACTAGGGGAGGTCTCGGTTTAAGAGTTCTTACGGATGCAAACTTAGCTCTTAGGGGAAAAGTAATTTGGAGAATGTACAAAGAGAGTTAAAGTCAATGGGCAAGAATTCTTCTAAGTATATTGAGCCCAATGACCCAAGCTTAATCTTCATTGCATTCTCTCTACCAAATTGTTTTATAATCAATTGATCTAGTGATTAAAGGTTTTAATATGGGTGATGGAAACTGGAGAAAAAAATTCTATTTGGATGGATACATGGTGTGATAAAAAAACCACTCAATCTAGATTCAATTTTGAAACCAAGGATGAGATTACTTTAAGATAAATATGGTGATAGGGTTTCAAACATTTTGTACAAGGATCAAGAATGAAGATACAAATGGAAAGAATATTTTTTTACAAGTATACAAGATATTGATGCTAGGAGGTAGTTGAGTAGAAACATAACAACCATAATTATTTCAAGGGGAGCCAAGGATAAGTTGATTTGGGAGTTGAATAAATAAGGAGAATACACAACAAGAAGTGGATATAATATAAAGCACCATCAAAATATGAATATCACAAGAATATGGAGAGATATTTGGGATAGCCCGAAGTGGGTCATAGAAGAATTTTATCCTAGGATAACCTTATAAAAAGGGGTTTTCATGGTCCCTCAAAATTTGTTTATTGTAAAATGGAGGAGAGTATAGACCATCTCTTGGGACATTGCTCAATAGTTTGGAAACTACGACAATGGATTCTTAACATGTTTGGTAAATGCATGGTGATGAATGTCATAATTGAGGAATGGTTAAAGCACTTTTAAAAGTGACACTTTACAAACAATCTGGGATATATCAAAAGATACAATATTTTGGACTATTTGGCTAGAAAGGAATAGAAGAATATTTAAAGGAAAGGAAAGCAGTTTAGAGGTAATGAAAAGGAATATTTTTTAGCCATAGAGGAGTCTAAACCAACCCTATCAACTCACCCAATCCCTAATCTGGAAGCAGAGAGCCTTGATAGATGGAGTCAAGTCATCAAATGGAATTATGATGTTGGGGATATGATAAACAAAATTAAGGAAAATAATATAAAGTGGAAATCACCAGATGTGAAGTTGGTCAAATTGAATTTTGATGGAGCATCTAAAGGAAATTCACGTCTAGTAGTAGTAGGAGGAATACTTAGACATAACTAGAAATAATAGAGAGATTTTGTCTCATTACACTTTCAATATTTGATTTAAGATAAATAATGAAGTTGAAGCTTGGGTAGCTTTGGAAGGATTAAAAATATGCAAACAAATGAAATGGGACAAAATATTGATGGAAGGTGATTCATTCATAGTTATATATGCAATTTTGAGAAAAGCAAAGGCTCCTTGGAACATACAAGAGATAATTATGGAAATTCAAGACCTTGCTATAGATTTTAAAGAAATCAAGTTTACACATACATTAAGGGAAGGAAACAAATGTGCAAATAGGCTAGCCAATAGAGGGGTTTTAATTGAGGATCATGAAGTTAAATTCTCTTTTCCTTGGTTAGAGGAAGTAGTAAGTTTAGCTGAAGCTGATAAGAAAATGTTGATTGCTTGAACCAAATAATGATTAAGATTTACTTTAATGTTTTCCATTGGTAATATTTGATTTATTTTATAACATTAATGTTATTTCATATGTACTATTTATTATAATTTTTGTGCTTACACTTGTGTTTTTGAAAGGAAACTAACAATCCAGATCTGGTAAAACGGGCTATGATAATGTGATGTTTTAGAAATATTACTCTACTAAGATGTAATGCATAGATAGTAGAGGTGGATTTTTGGTATTGTGAAGGCTATTGTAGGAAAATGTCAAGAAGGATGCTAAACTTTGGAATATTTGTATTCACACAAAAATTTGAAAAAGTTTCAAAAAATAAAAATCAAGAATTCAAACATTTTATAGCAACTCAATTGAGATGAGAATTGAATATGTTTATAAACTCTCATTCTCTAAAGAAGAGAGTTGTGATTTGTTGAGGGTGGGGATTTCTAGCTATAGCAACTCAATTGAGATGGGAATTGAATTTGTTTATAAAATCTCATGCTCTAAAGAAGAGAGTTGTGATTTGTTGAGGGTGGGGGACCTGAGTACAACCCCTTGTTCTCTAGCAAAAAAAATAGTGGTATTATAAAAACTTGGTAATATATAGTGGTATTACAAAAACTTGGTAACATATATGTATGAATTTTATAAAATTAAAACTTAAGTTTTTATCATGAAAATAGAAAATTTTAATCAATTAAATTCACATACCATTTAATAAATTTTATTATACAAATTTTTTAATAAGTTTTATGCTGTTTTTATTGGAGGCCACTTCTATCAAAATATCAAAATATTACATTTTTTAATGTTTGATATCAAAATATTATATTTGTTATTAGGTCAATTAAACCATATCTAGCATACCTTTTTATCACAAATAATTTTCATTTATTTTTTCTATCAAATATATTCAACTTCCTCAAAGTGTTATGTTTCCATAATCAGTTTGTTGACATCATTTTGATTAAGAGATAAAATATCACTTGGCTAGTTGCCTTCTAAAATTTGAATTTCACCAAGATGAAGATCAACACTTCGATTGGCTAAATTATATGCTACACGATTTTATTCTCTATAAATATGCTAACATTTTCAAGAAATTATCTCTAATAATAGATGATGAACATTAGCAGTAATATTATCTTTTATCCAATCCCCATATTATTTTTATTGATAATATTAATGATAATTGTGAATCTTACTCAATTGAGATATGTTTCCATGCTTTTTCTATTGCAATTTTAATCCTACAAGAAGTGCCCTAGCCTCTACATAATTGTTAAATTAAAATTCCATATAATTTTGAGTGAGGAGAATTTTGCTTTCATTATTTCAAAAAGCACCATCTCCACCAAATTTTTCTAAATTTCCTTTAAAAGTACCATCATAATTAATTTTGATAAACCCAATTCATTGAGTTAAAGAAATAGCTAAGGTAGAGAAGCTCAACATTTTTCCACAGTGCTAAAATAAAAATTTGGCTATGAAAAAAGTGGTCGAACCTTTTTGAAGCTGACACTATCGAAAGGTGTATGAAAAGTTTTCTATTAGCAAAGTTGCATATCAAAATTGGCTAAGGCAAGAGAGTCTCGCATTTTGCTATAATTCCAGACTAAAATTTTCGTTAAGTCTAAAAAACAAGCCAAACTTTTAAATCATTGACATCACCAAGGTAAACATAAAAAGTCTGGCACAACAAGTTGAAACAAAAATTTGGCTGTGCCAAAAGCAAAGGCTAGATTTTTGGAGCACTGATGTCATCATAGGATGCATAAAAATTCTGGTGTTGAATAGGTCATATCAAAATTTTTTCTAAGGCTTGAAGCCTAACATAAGAAAATGTTAGATTTCAAGTAAGGCTCATCTCTAATACCCAAAAACACACACCTCAAAATTTAGCCAAGTGTGAAACCAAAGACCAAAATCTAATTAAGCTAATGTCACTCCAAGGAGAAAGAGTATGATAGAGTGTCAAGGATCTTGGAGCTATTCCCATCAAGCAAAATTTTCTCTATTAGAGAATCCCAATGCTTAGATGCTCCTCCATCACACACTTGCCCTTATGTGGTTGGACCAATCATCAACCAGAGTGGTAAATTAGATCTATCAAAGGACAACATGAATTAGCTTGAAGCACATGGATACCATGCTCTTGGGATAAATTAGAGTTAGCCACATCAACATAACCACATAATGGAAGTTATACCAGAATGAACTTAAAAGGGATGCACATATTCTATATTAGCTTGATAGGCCTGCAATTAGTTTTGGAACAATCACTTTGAGCTAATAGAATGCAATGTAAATCTATAAATACTTGAATGTAGCTCATTTCAAGGGTTGGCTCTTTAGCTTTTATAATTGCATAAGTTGTATGATTGAAGTCTATACACCTCTTAATGAATATTGAAGTGTTGTTTGGCATTTTTTTCAAGATGTTGTAGAAAATGTATGTATGTAAATATCATTTTTAAGCATTTTTGTTAATGTTGGATGAATAATATATTTTTTTAAAGTTATTTTTCTACCTAGATAACTCCTTAGATTATTATTTGTTTAGTCTCTAGAATGCTTTTTGGTATATGTGCTTATTTAATTAATGTTATGTAATATTAAAAGATAACTGGCCTGTTAGGTAGTTTAATTTAATTAAGGGAATAAGACTCTTATACACTTATGTCTCTATATATTGCTAAATCTTGACCAAATCTCACTTTTAGCTTCTAACCCTTTCCCATATCTCTCTTTAGTCTTCTATGCCCTTTGTTAGATTAGATAGTATCATAGGAACTGGAATTCTCTAAATGCTGATTCCAAAGCTATTATGGATCTTCCAATCATGGTTGACATCCTGAGGGCACATATCATCCACTTAGGTGGATTTCAAGCCAATACTACCCTTCCATATACAAAGACATGTAAAAAAAGGGGTGGTCAGTTCTTACCCATGCTAGGGCTTAGCTGGTCTTGAGCTAAATTTAAGTTTCACAACTTCATCCCTTTAAGATTGGTTCCTTTTAATGTCACTCTTAGCAAATATATCTGATCGATAATTAGCAATGCATCATACATGCTTGCTTGGGAAGGAGTCTTCTTAAGCTCTTCAATAATGCTATATCAGGTGACTTTCAAAAGTCTTTTGTCCCTTTAGTTAGGTTCTTCAAACATTTTATGATATTTCTCAGTCTTCTAGCCTTTACATTTTGGTCATAGGGGGTACCTTAGCTTCCTTAACACTTGCTCCTTAGGATCCTCTTGAGTAGCCTTTGCTTTTGTTGGATCCTACCTTGCTAGTTCTGGCCTTGGTTTCTCTTTAGCATGTTCCTTCTGAGGTTGATTAGGGACTTTGAATGGCTCTAATTTTTATGACTATACTTGTTGAGTCTTCTTCCTAGATCTGGTCAAGACTTAAATTCATTCTTATTCCATGGGCTCTTTGGCTAATGTTGTCATCTTTGATTGTCCTTGCCTAGGATAATTATGCCTTGCATTGAAGTGACACAATGGGCCACAATTGAGATCATAGTGTTTGGCTCAATCGAGGGTCTTTGAGAGTTTTTACAAGGCCAAATCCTTGTTAAGATGTAATATTCAAGGTGCTTGCTACTCTACCAAGGAAAAAGGGATGCAAGAAAGCAAGCAAAATAAAAAAATAAAAGGAAAATTGGTGATGCACCAAGAGATCTGTAAGATATTATTGAAAAAATAGGCCTATTCTCTATGTTATAGTGATGAACACTTCCTCTCCTTGACACACTAAAGAGCAATCAAGATATACCATCTATAAGCATGTATGAGTAGGTGGGTCCCACAGGAGAGCCAAGTTAGTAAGTGACTCAGTCTGAAAATAGATGTAGGCCCCTCACACACATGTACACTTAGAAAACTTGATATTCATGCAAAATATCACAAACACATACACATACACATTAATGGGTCTTTAGAAAAAGGTCAAAAAATAAACACAAGTTTTCATGTATATATAAATGAAGGTAAAATTTTACATAGATTGTGCTAGAAGCGGGAGTTCAAAATTACCCATAAGCTACTTAGGAGCCACAACTATTTTTACAGAGAGAAATGAAAGGAAAGCCTACAAATACATGGAATTGTAAACTTTTTGATCCTTTACAAAGCTAATACTACTCCTATTTATATATTTACAAGGGAGGGTTTTCCCTCCAAAACTCATGCAAAGATCTCTAGGTGGTTGTCATTTTAGATATTGAGTCATGTCCTTTCTGAATGTTTATCCCTTTTGGATTATCTTGCTTTGAAGATATGCATGTTGGTTGATCCCGTCCCTTGGATGAGAAACTACCTTTTTAATTTCCATCTACCCATTTTTTGGGTATTCCCATCACCTAGGTGTAGAATATTAATTTAATTTAATATTATGGATCTTCATGCTTATTTTATTGTGGCTCCATGATATTTTTGTCCTTTCTTAGAGATACAAAATATATTTTGTAGGAAGGAGAATATTTCTCAAAGAATGTGCACTTTATTGATTTGAATTTTGAGGTGTATGCATCTTCTTCATTGGGAGTCTTTCTTTACCCTTTGGGACTACTTATCTTCCAATATTTGATACTTTTTGCCTTCAATTCCTTATTGGGACTTTTTATCATTGCCTTCCATCCATGACTTAGGAACTTCCAATCTTTAGAATTTTCTTTCTTGTGAGATCTAGCCTCCATTTTATTGAGAATTTTTGATCGAGCCTTTCTTCATGTGCTTGTCCATAACTTAAACTTTCACTTTTGAAAGGTGTAGTGATTTATCACTATAATTCTGGTGGCTCTTAGGAGCCTATTGAAGATAAGGAACCCAAAAATTGGTGTCTTAGTCCATTGGGCATAGAGTCAAAATTGTTTCCTTGAAAGCAAAAGTTTCCAGCAGACTAACCACAACTTTAAAATTTTGCAGGTGGTCGAGACATTATCTCATGAATCTGAGATTACCTATGGTACATATGTACAAAGTTTTAAGTGAGTGGAATTTATCCATTGGGAATGGAGTCCAAGACCCCTCACTAGCTTCAAAAGTCCTTTTTTTTCTCTAGTTTCTTAGGTGAAAAATGGTCACCTAAATGAAATTGGGACTCTTTTTCAATATTTTTACCTTAGTCAATAAGGTGCTAGATATATTTCCATGGTTGTCACCATTGAGGTAAGTTCCCAGCTTAAAGGTCAAGATTTTTGAGGAACCTTCATCCTTATGGATGAAGAGGTCCTTTGCATGCTCTTGCTTAGCCTCTTTAAAAAAGGGAGGGTCCAAGGTGGAATATTCCCATCGTCTTGCTTGGTCATAAAAAGGGTAGAGGAGGTTTGACCCAAAATTTTCCTCCTCATCATGAGCCTTCTTAGCCTTTGGCTGATTTGTAGACTCATGTCCTTTATGATGCATGTGGAGGTGCTCCTCTAAAATATAATATTGTTGTTTAGAGCAGTGATAGATCTCATTTGTATCCTCCATATGGATGTTGTGTATCTTCCTTATGATATATCATTGGGGGAGCACCTGGCTCAGGTTCTACTCTATTTGCTTCCTCTATGAAGTTACTCATGACTAGGGTAGCTAGCTGATCCTAGTCAAATATTGAAAATGGAGACAAAGCATTATATTTTTGGTGAGCCTTACCTTTTAAATAGGCCACCAATAGCCTCAGGTCTATATCCTACTTTGTGATGTTATGCACCTGAAAGAGAAAAACCATTTCTTACAAGTGCACTAGTGGGGATGTTGGGACTTCATTTATATATTTGAGCAAAATATCCAACAAGGATACTACAAATTTTCCCTACATCATTGATAGATCTAGAGGTTGCAATGGGTTCTTTTATCTCCATGTAGGATACCATTCCTAATATGAGACAGACATCTTGGACCTATGGGTAATTTGGATTGCTATGGAGTCTCTACGTGAATACAACTTTTTTATTTTGAAAACAAGATAGATAAAGGTATTCACTTGGAACTCAATTTGGTAACTTTAGTTGCACCTTATACTAGTGTTCATATTAGTGTAGAGTCACCAGGTGAGAAAGAGGTGCTTCAACAAGTGAGAAATAGACTAAGAACCTCACCAAGTATTAGCCCTACTTCTTGTTGTAATTATAGGACCAATGATATGTCAGTGGGGTCCCACCAAGCATGCCATTAAATTGTTATCATCTTCAATTATCCTTGCTAGAGACAATCATGCCTCACATCAAAGTGATACAATAGGCCACAACTGAGAGCATGGATTTTGACTCAATAGAGGTCCTTTGGGAGTTTTTACAAGGTTGGCTTCTTGTTAAGATGTGATATTAAAGGTGATTGCTACTCTACCAAGGGAAAAGAGATGCAAGAAAAATAAATAAATAAAAGGAAAATGGGATAATGTGCCAAGAGATCTGCTAAGATATTTCTACAAAAATAGGCCTGAATGCTATGTGCCAATGGTGAACACTTCCTCTCCTTGACACAATAAAGAGCAATCAAGATATACTAATTATAAGCATGTATGAGTAGGTGGATCCCACACGAGAGCCAAGATAATAAGTGAATCAATATGAAAATAAATGCAAAACCCTCACACACATGTACACTTAGTAAACTTTATATGCATGCAAAACATCACAAACACAAACACATACAGATAAATAGGTTTGTAGGCAAAGGCTAAAAAATAGACATAGGCTTCCATGTATATAAATGCAAGTAAACTTTTACATAGATTATGCCAAAAGTGGGGGTTTGAAATTACCCATAAGTCGCTCAAGAACCACAACTATTTTTATAGAGAGAAATGAAAGGAAAGCCTACAAATACATGGAATTGACAAACTTGTCGATCCTTTACAAAGCTAATACTACTCCTATTTATAGATTTACAAGGGAGGGTTTTCCCTCCAAAACTCATGTAGAGATATCTAGGTGGCTATCATTTCAAATATTGAGTCATGTCCTTTCTAACTATTTGTCCCTTTAGTATTCTCTTGATTTGAAGATATGAATGTTAGTTGATCCTTACCCTTGGATGAGTAGCTACTGCTTTAATTGTCATCTACTCATTTTTTGGGGATTCTCATAACCTAGGTGTAGAATATTGCTTTAATTTGGTTTTCTAGATATTTGTGCTTCTTCTGCCATGGCTCCATGTTGTTGTTGTCCTTTCTCAAAGATATGAAATATATTTTGCAGGAAGGACAATCTTCCTAAAAGAATGTGCACTTTATTGATTTAAATTTTAAGGTGTATTCATCTTCTTCTTTGGGAGTTTTTCTTCACCCTTTGGGACCACTTGTATTTCGATCTTCAAGATTTTCTACCTTCAACTCCTTTTTGGAAATTTTTATTATTACCTTCTATTTATGACTCAATAAATCTTAACCTTTGGAATTTTCCTGCTCATGAGATCTGGCCTCCATTTGATTAGGTATTTTTGATCAGACCTTTCTTTATGTGCTTATTCATGACTTAGAATTTCACTTTCAAAAGGTGTAGTGATTTATCACTACAACTAACATGACTTGATCTAGGTCAATCACTATACTCATCACTTCCTTCTTTGCCTTCTCTATCCTCTATGCCTTTTTAGCCATTGCCAATTTGGCTTGATGTTGATAAACCATGCATGTATCTATATTACGGGGATCATTGTAGGCCAAGCACCAGTAGCTTCAATGATAAGAAAAAGTGGATGGAGTATCCTCTATCTTAGTAAATGTGGCATTTTTACTTCTATCCACATTGTTGTTAGAATCCCCTTGGTCATTTGTGACATAGAGAACCTTTTAGGATGATATATTTCATATCTCTTCTCAATATTTTGTCTCTCCAACACAATAACTTTATTATTCAAAAATTTTGATGTTGCCCTCCACTCAAGTAATTCTATTTTTTTCTTTGGATTTTGGAGTAGCCAATAGAGGGTTGAGGCAAATATATAGGTGTAGGAACAAGAGTAAATTGAGGCATTAATTTGACTAAAGCTTGTTGTGCAGGCTATAGTAACTCTAAAAAGTATGGGATGGTTATTGAGGATGCAATCCAACTATTTATTGCATTTTCTAACAAGGCATAAATAGGCATAAAAGATTCCAAAATTACAAATCATATGATAATGCTTGAACCTCCCAAATCTCATGAAGGATCCAACTTGGGAGAAGCAAATAAGATTATCTAACTTAAGCTAATAATTGACTAATTTAAGATAATACCACTTAGATTTCTAGAAACTAACTTAGCACTCTACACCTAAGACTTCTAGAAACTCACGAAGAATATTACCTCATGTTTACATATTAAATAAACAAAGAAACTATGAAATAAAATAAAATAATCCTAGGAAGTATGAATTGATGTCCTCATCATACCTTTCCACTAAATAAAATTTGGACTCCAATTATTTTACAATAGAAGTAGGAGGATGAGTCACCAAACACTAAACGCATATCCCACTAGTAGGATTAAATAGAAGTTGAGATACTACATGGTCACGAATATGAACAGGTTCAAAGATGCTGATGCTGAAAGACAATGTTTAGTCACAAATCTCTTGCCAATATATGAAGGAAATTGACAAGGAGAAATAACATGCTACATATTTTGCTTCACAATAAGAACCTATGAAGGTGACAAGAAAGAATACCACTCAAAATTAGGAGGAGGAATAATAGGTGGAGTAGTAGGAGGTACAAATGAAGGAGGAATTGCCTCCTTGTGAGAATGTGGTGCTGCAAAAGTAGGGGTGTCCTGAGGCCTGTTAAAAATGAATGCAATCTTTTGTGGCCAATGTGAGCAAAGAAAAAGTGTGGAATGTGGAAGGCTATGAATAAGAAATATCTTATTCACATGATGAATCATGTAGATTTGGTTATATGCATCATAATGAGCCCTTTTATCATACTAAAAATGCTAGCCAAGAATGAGACCACAATAATCCATCGAAGTCACATTGTAGGTGACTTGATCCATAAAATATGGGCCCAAAGCAAAGGATACAATACAAGTTTCTATGATGTATGAGGTAAAACTAGTATCCTTACATCTAAGTGAATATGGATGAGTATGTGGTTCTATAGGCAATTGTAGCCTATCGAATATGAATTTTACAATCAAATTGGTTTGTGATCCATTGTCAATAATACAATTCAAAAAAAAGTTGTGAGTGAGATGGGCTTTCGTGATAAATAAATTTTCATGGCCACCTTTTTTTTTAATAAACTATGTGTGGAATCTATTGGGGGTTAATCCCATTACAAAAATAAAATAATACGTTAGCATACCTATCTTTGTTTTTCTATCAAATATATTCTCCGTATTCCCCAAACTACTAAGTTTCCATAATCAACTATTTTTTTTGAAGGAACTAACAACAAGAACAACCCTTACATGACACATAACTCCAAAAAATAGAAGGAAAACAAACATAACAATCATCCATTAAAGAGGAAATCAATTCAATTATTTTTATTTTGTAGTAGAGGTTCTTCCTCCTGTAGAGTGGTAAGATATGAGAATGCATTTTTGCACTTCAAGCTCTTGAGGTAATATCTAGTTGTAACACATTTTGTAGGATCTTCATTTTTAGAAAATTGACCATCACCAATTATTTCATAATTAGCTTCAATAATACCATCTGAGGTGCTAATATTTTCCATGGAACCATTTCGATGGTCTTTAGTAACCATTTAACTTTTATCAATGATCTGATTCAAATTCTCCTTTTGGGGTTGAGTCTTCTATTACTCACATAATTCTTACTAGATAGTTGGTACATTTGGATGATGAGCTTATTTATTTTGAACTAGGAAATTTGAAGGTTTTGAATTATTCACATCCAAGGCCTTCTCCACTAAGGAGAAATCAAAGAATCATCGAATGTTCGGGTATATATTCTTTAGGTGGCCATATTGTTGACAATCATAACATCTTAAGGAGAAGTTTTTATATTCAATATTTTGAATCCATTCCCATTTGCTCAAGGAGATAGTAATGGATTGAGGCCCAGGAACTAAAACATCCATCCAAACAACCAATATTGCTTTACTCATATTAATTTTACTAGACAAATTTTCTCTGTTTGGGTATCCATATACTAGAATGCACCAATGTCATTACTGATTTTTGTGAATATCTTCTCTTCTCAAAACTCCATAGTGAGAGCATAAAGATTCACCTAGATTGGGAAGCCATTAACTTCTTTTGTAAAGGGATTAAAACTAGGAGTCCAAGATCTTATATAGACACCTCTTTGTCCAAAAAACTAATTATATCTATAATCCATTACCTCATCTCTATCTGCTAAATTAGAAAAGAAAACAAAAAAGAAATTTTTGGGTAGGAGAGTTACTTGGAATTCTATACTGGTCCACCAATATTTAATGTATCCTTTGATCTTCTCTATGCCTGGTTTTTTTCCCTTGATTCACAAATAATTTTTTGGGCTTCATGATCAATCATATCCAACCCAAAACCATCCTCTAAAATATTGATAGGGGATAGGGGTTCATCCACCGATGAACCCAAATATCCCTAAGAGATATTTCTTCTAACCAAAGAGGCTTTCTCACAAACTAAAGAGACACTCTGTGAACAACCCTCTTCCTTCAATGCTTGAATGCACCTAGGGTTTGCATCCCTTTCATGAATACTGTAGCCAAATTTATCACTTTGTTCCATTGCTTGACTACACCTAGGGTTTACACCCCTTTCACGAAGAGTAATGTTGGCAAAACCAAAAGTGGAGGTTGTGAGATAAGATAAGATATCCAAGCCTATCATGTTCCATTATGGATGCTTATTTTTCATGACTACCTTTATGATGCATTAGGGTAACATTATTCAATTTACCCTTTAACTCTTCATCTTCTCTATCTTCACCTACAATCTCAAGGAAACCATTTTGAGGTTCATCCTATTGAGATTTTACAATGAGCTTCTTCCTCTTCTTAAAAAATTCATATTTCTTATATCCTCTTCATTTAAAATTATTATAAAATCTCTTACCATTATAAGAAGGTGAAGAAGGATAAGTGGAAGAAGAAGAAGAAGAAGAAGATAAATTTGCCTTAGTTTACTACAACTGATTTGGAGGTTTGTAAGCTCCCTTGGACTGAGTCACAAGTTTCTCTTTTGCCAACTATGCATGATTAAATACTGCATCTAAAGTTATTAAGAAAGTATATTTCAACTCCTGATACAAAGGTTCAAGTAGCCCACTTGTGAACTTGATGATAAGGGCTTCTACTGGATCCTTCACATGAAGCAAAATTCTCAATCTATTAAATTGAAAGACATAATCTTGAACATGCATATTATAGGTTTGTCTTAACCTATACCATTTGACCATTAAGTCATGTTCATAATTTGAAGGATAAAATGTATCCTTCAAGGCTTGGATCAAATCATCCCAAGTGGTGATTGGATTTTGACCCTCTTGTCTTTTTGTAATTACAAGTTTTGCTAACCTTGTCAACTTGAGCTTCACAAAGGGTACTTTCTCTTCAGTAGAAACACTTGTATAGGAGAACCATATCTCCATGTCCATGATCCAACTACCTAGGACATCCAAATCTTGAGATCCATCAAAGGTTTTGACTTCATATTTTTCCTTTGTCCTTAGGTCATTATGATAAATTTTTACATTAGGGACACCTTGGATTATGATGTCTTGGACCTTATTGGTTAATAGACCCACTATCTAGGCTAAAGCAGTCATTTGGTATTCTAGACCATATGTCATTTTGTAATGGCTATAAGATAGGAGTAGCTACCAAATTGTCCTAAATAATTACAATTTTTTCTTTTGTTAGATAATTATAATAGATTTCCAAGCTTGTACAAGAAGTGACCTTTGTGACTTGCAAAAGTTAATAAAATATGCATAAAATATGGTATAGTATGCACTTACAAGGAGAAAATTCAAATTTATCTTCAGTGGGACAAGGTGGGGACAACCATGACTAGGATAGCTAGCCAACCAGTTGGCTATTCATTAATAAAATAAAGTTTCATTTTAAATCACAAGGAAACTTTCCATGCCTAAAATATGGTATTAATTTGGATAAATTTGTCACGGTAAGATCTCCCATGCTCTGATATCTAGTGTATCTACATCTAAAATAAAAAATATAATTAGAACTTTGGTTGCTTCGTAATGTCCACATGAACTACCACCAAAGATGAAGACAATGCCCACAAATGAGTGCCAGGTGTTGTTTCTAGGAATGTAAATTGGACCAAAATTCATAGCATCTAGACTATGTGTAATAGTCCATGTAAAACAAGTTTTTGGTCATGCAAAAATGTTCTTTATTTTTATTTGTCATCCGAATCTTGGATTTTGCCGCATTGGCTCTTCTAATCTATAGCCAAAAAATGAAACCCCCATCACCAGTTGGGAAGATAAAATTACAAAGGATGTTCTTCGTGGTCCTTTGATTATGCAAAGGGGTTTCAATGATGTCTACTAAGGAGAAAACAAAAATTCATCAAAAATATGTTTGTTACCATGCAAGGTTTTCCAACCAATTGTGCATGGCTATCTCTTTCCCATGATATGTTTTGTAGCTATCACCTATAAAGTTACCCAGCACATCAAAGGGAATTGATCAAATGTTACAACAATAGGGGATACCAAGTAATTCTTTCCAAGAATGATCGTATTACATAGCTATTGTAATCCATTGATTTGTTGTCTATTACTGGTAAATTTATGATGATCACCTTTTGCCATCACATATGCTCATATGGATTTGTTACGGTCTAGTTATATATCCAAATTGGTTGATGAAATCATTGAATAAGACTGGATACATTGATAAATTCCACCTTATCAATGGTTAATTAATACTTTCAACAAATTCAATGCAAACTCTGCCCTTATTTACATGACTAAATTATGGCTAGAGATATCGATGTACTAGATCTACTTTGACCTTGTCACGTGTTCAATTATGCATAATTATGTCAAATTTGGGCACTTTGAGCGATGGAAATTAGTGATATGAATCATCATGTAAATTTCACATAGAAATGCCTTCATGGGTGTTTAAACAACGAGCTTCATTATGATTCTAACAATGCTAGAAACAAGTGACTTAGAATGGACACTTAACACCCTCACTAAAAAATATCTAAATTCATGCATTTAATTCAGTCTACCCAAGTAACTACTACTTCAACAAACACTGTGCATGGACTTAACAACAACATAGCAGAGTAAGGGCTAGAAATAGCCCAATCCTAATCATAGGATCTAATACCAATATTGAAGATGCAACCCAGTTGTTTATTGCATTTCCTAACAAGGCATAAATAGGCATAAAAGATACCAAAATCACAAATCATGCGATAATGATTGAACCTCCCAAATATCATGGAGTCAACTTGGGAGAAGAAAATAAGATCATCTAACTTAAGCTAATAATTAACTAACTTAAGATAATACCACTTAGATTCTAAAAACTAACTTAGCACTCTACACCTAAGACTTCTAGAAACTCACGTGAGAATATTACCTCATGTTTACATTTATTAAATAAACCTAGTAACTATAAAATAAAATAAACTAATCCTAGGAAATATCAATTGATGTCCTCATCAATGATGACTTTAGGAGAAAACTTGTCAATGGATATCAATGCATTTTCTATAGTAATTATAGCTTGGAATACTTATAGTAATCTCATATCATTGTCTAGCTAAATCTAGAGGCATAGATCTAGGACAAAGGTCTAAATATAATAGATGTATGCTCGAGGCTAGGAAGGCCCAATGTCTTGAGGAATCCACTTCCACATCTTGCTAAATTTGGTATTAAAACTAATACTATTCTCTTGTGGATGCATCTAAATGGAGGTGAATTGGATAAGAAATAAAAATGGATCTCCTACCTCATTTAATTCCAAGATGAATGGTTCAAATAGTTGAGCCCATGAACTAATACTATTATCCTCAAGGGATCTATACTAGGTCAACACTTTTCCTTTAAGGATATGACTAGCGGTATCACCATGACATCTTCATGTTGGGTATTATGAATAGCAACTAAAGCGACCACATATTGACAATGCTCATAGAAAATGATTTTAGACCCATCATAAGTTGGTAAGGCTTTGATAATAGACTAAGGGATTTCATGGAGATCTACATGGAAGAGGGGACTATTGCTATTCCACCCTAGATAGATTTTTTGGCCATATTTTCTAGGTGGGGACTTGTTGGGCACTGAATTGTACCAAGTTTTCACTCAGTACTACAATTTTCTATCTTTCTAGTTTCTGTCCAGGCTTGCACCCGATAGCTGCAGCTCAACACTCAACATTGGATGGACCAAAATAGGAGTTTTCGATCCAACCTCCATAGGAGGCTGGTTCCTTGTCAACTTAGCAGGTTGTTGACACAATTATGCTCACTTAGGGTTTGAATTTTAGGGTAAGAGAAGGTTAGGATTAGAGAGATGTAGATAACAGTGGATGGATAGGTTAACAACATTGCACCATCATAAAAATCTCCCAAAAAACCATATTAAGGACATACACTCAGATCAACATTTATCTCAAAATAGATCATTTCATATGTTAAAACATAATAGATAAATGTTATAGCAAGAAATTTCAATACCCAGGGAATGATAATCCAAATAACAGAATTCACCAAACACTTAGATTTTATAGAAATATACTTTCCAATAACATAGAACAAACTCAAAGCAGATTTCAATTACTCACAACAACTAGTAATCCAAAACAGGTACAAAATAACCATCTAAGTATTTACAAAAATACAACTATGAAATATGAACCTTTGACATCAAGCATAAGAATGTGAACTTGAGGCGAAGATAAATGTATTGCTCCTTTCATTCAGCTCTTCAGGAATATTTACAATAGCACAGGCAAACACGCTGGAGCCGACCTTTCAAAACAAGGGTTCGACCTCTACTTATAGTTTTCTTCTTACAATAATCAAGAAACAATACACATAATCTTGTTACAATAGTTCAAAAAAATATTTTAGTTGGCATCGGCTCATTGGTCCCTCCTCTGGAAAATTTGCTAAAAGAAAGTCCACCATGACAGCTCGAGGTCTCTGCAACTTGTTGATCGCTTAGTGGAACTAAAGCTTAGGTTGTTAAATATCATGCTTTTCTATTGATCCTTATTGGGAGTGAATTATCATCATTGATCTATAACTGCATCTGGTTTGATATTCTTGGAAACCCTTGATGCTTCATATCCCGATTGAATGTTACAATTTTGATACAACAATCTCTTTAAAACAACCCAAATTTGGCAGCTTAACCTCAACCGTCAATATTATTTATCACATGTTTCAGATTCAATATGGCATAAGCTAAATGCCATTCTATCTTAAAAATGATGACATCATATTTCTTTATAAAAAATTGCAGAATCTTCAATCCGGACCTCCGAACCTCAAATTTAATCCGAGATATTAATCTTCAGCATTATATTCTTCAATTCGGGTTCGGAGCTAATCACATACTTCTTCCATCATAAATCCACACTTTCGTTATTCCACTGCCCTGTCTTATCTTCATTCCAAAAAGGGAAGACTTGTTCATTCTCGGAATTGCCATTCTACACTTTTCCATCGTTGATGTCATCATATCTTAGGAACTTTTATGGATTTGATATTTGTCTTTATTCTAGAGTAGGAAACAAAAAGGACCTTCCCAGAATTGCCATTTCGCACTTTTCTGTCGCTGACGTCATTATATCTTAGGAACTTTTACGAATTTGAGATTTTTCTTCATTCCGGAGTAGTCACCCAAAATCACTTCAAACATGAAAACTTCGCTAACTTCCCAACGGATTCATATATTTTGACCCGGTTCTATATAAAAGCATACTGCAAGGTTGGTGGAATCATGATTTTATCACTTAGTCAAATTCACACAAAATTTTACTAAGTATGTGGCCATTTTGGGCCTACATTCTGGCGACTCTGCTGGTGGATTTACTTGCAAAGCCAATCAAATCCAGAGTCTTATCCATTGGGCCTTAGGAGTCAAAACAAGAATTACCTTTAAAGATATGTTTTAAGGAATAATTTCCATACAAACACTACCCTCTGAAAGCTCAAATTCTGCCTAGAGGGTAAAGGTTCATATCGAAACCATGCAAAAAACATCATAGAAATCACTTGTTCCACTAGAGACTGTATCCATAATATCAATATTACTACTACCTTCAAAAACTATACATAACTCTACCTCCTTTATAATGCTTCACTTCAAATAATGCCTTCACAAAAATGCTGCGTTGTAGACTTCATGCCTTTATTACTTGTTTCTAAAAATTGTCAGAGTAAAAATGGATGTATTAAAAGCACAAAAAATATGCATATGTACAAACAAAAATGAAATGATTAAGTGTGAGCCCCTCTTGGGCCTGTAGCTGCTTAATCCTATTTTCATTCTTCTATATCCTCTTCATCATCATCTTCTCTCAGAGCCTATAATCTCTGATTATCTTCATCGGAGGTGTCCCCAAACACCTGGACCATTGATTCCAAAGACTGAAGAGTCTATTTCTAGGCTTGCTCAAAGGGATTTGATGTCTCTTTAAGCTGCTTATAAACATATTGTAGTTCCCCAACATCCTCATAATTAGCAGCATTCCCTCTTGTCACTAGATCTTCCATGAGATCCCTTAAGCGAGTGTAACTCATAATTAATTTGACAGCTTGTTCTTGGGATAGTGGCTCTTCTAATGAATCAATTATAGCCTCATCCTGTAAGTTATCCTTGATGATTTTTTGAACCTCTTCTATGGATAACAAGCTGTGGTCCTCCTTCCAGAGTCCCTTAAAACCAACATGAGTCATTTCCTCATTTATTTCAATGATATATTTAATTCTCCTATCCATCTTGTCAAACAATAGTCAGGCTCTCTGAACTGCCCTGTGCTTTTTCACCACTATCTTGGAGGATACATCGGCTAGATTCCATTATTTATTAGAAATTGGTTTAGCAGCATCAATGAGCCTACTACCAACCAACCTGTACATTTGTTCTACCGAAATCACCATGGGTTGTAACTCTCCAGTGATTTGATATAAATTCTTTTGAATGATAGATAATAATTGGTTGGCATCCTTTAGGTAGTCGATTATGAGTTGAAGACCTTAACATTTTTCTTGAACTTTAGAAAACAACTCTTGCTTTATCCTTTTCAAATTATCTTTGGAAAAACTTGAGGACTTGGATTTCTCAATCTGAAGCTGATGTTTCAAATTTTGAATTTCTTTTGCCTAATCTTCATTTAGCTTATTTTGTTCTTCTAACTGATATTTCAACTCATTAGCCTTTTGAAATATTTCCTACCAACTCTTAGCCTCTTTCCTCAGAACTTTATCTACTTCTTTTTTATCATGGAGGCTCTTCTTAATATTTTCAACTTGTTTCAACTTTTCTACCTTATATTTTGCTATATCATTCTTCACATAAAAGGTATTTAAGTGAGCCTTGGCCATCCCTAACTCATATTCAACATGAAGCTTGTCAATATATTCTAGATTTCCTCTAATTTATAATCCTGAGTAGTCATTTCATTTTCAGGTTTGCTTACCTTCCATCGATAGAGCAGTGTTATTTTTATATCTGTCATTCACACTCTTTCTTAGCCTCGTCCTTTCAATGATGGTCATCATCGTGTCTGCTATAGCCTCAGATTTATCAAGGTAAGACACCGACGTCCTGTCATCCAGAGTTTTGAATTCCAGAACATCTTCTGCGGCCTCTATGGGTGATTTCTTAGGAGCCATCTTGCAGTAGTAGGACTTTGTGCACTATAATAAGTGAGGAGAAATTTAGAATGTTGCCATGCTACTATACTACCTTGTGGTCACTAAATGAACCTTGCACAAGACTTCGTCACTTTTTATCTCCTAGAATATGTGTATCATCCGTCATAAATGCAGCTACTGTGTGATATCTTTGTTGGCACACTTTGCCATCCTTCCATTATTTCTTTGGTGGCTCAAAGCTGATGTCCTATCTCTTATTGGTTGAATTTTAAAATTATGCTACCATCTCATCATATCCCTTCGACTACTCTTCGGTCCATGCATGAGTTCATTAGAATTGAATGCACGAGCACTCTTTAGCCTCCACATCTCAGATTGGAACTTGTTGTTTGGCTTTGGCCTGATTCCTCTCTGACGTTCTATGATATTTTTGAATTCGCTAAGCTTACACGCACAAAACTCCACCTTGATTCTACTTTGGGTTTCTCCAACTTTGAGAGGTTCCTATATTAGCGCAATTCTTTGTCCTCCTTTAAGCGGGATGGGAACTAATAGACTACTTCATGGAAATCCAGATTTGATCATGCAAACTTGAGGATGAAATGCTATTCTGGAGAGTACACAACACCATGTGCGGAATGGAACATTACCATGCATTTTGGTCAACACTTAGTCATTTATTGTAAAAATTTTTTTCTCTCTCTCTCTCTATCTCCTTTTTTTTTTAGCATTTCTTTGAAAAGAACCAATTACAAAGTGCAGAAAAGAAACTAAATACAAAGTGCAGAAATAAAGGGGAAAAATTTATACAATGTATATACATACGTTACAATGAGCCTACTTCTTACATATAGTAGAGCTTGAGGTGGAAACCATTCACCAAAATTGGTTGAATGTTTTCCTTTGGATCCTTTAACTGAAATACATTAGATTCTTTAGCTTCCACTATTTCGAAAGGACCATCCCAAAAGGAATTAAACTTTTCATGTTTGCCTGGTTTTGCCCTATCAACATTCCATATGAGAACTGAGTATCCAACTTGAAGTTTTTTGAACCTGGCTTTCTTATCAAACCATGCTTTAATGTCTGATGAATGATTTTAAAAATGATCATATGCTCAAGTTCTGATCTCTTCCAATTGTAGCAGGTGTGTCAACCTGGTTTTTACGAGATCCTATTCTAATTCTTCTTCTATATTGACAAGATTAAGCATGGGGATATCTAGGTGAACTAACAATACCACCTATTTTCCATATACCAGTGCATAAGGAGAAGTTTTGATGGAATTTTTAATAGTAATCCTGTCTGCCCATAGAACATGGTTGAGAAATAGGTGCCAAATTATTTTGTTACATTCTAGAGATTTTCTCAAAATCCTTAATAGGTTTTTATTAGTAGATTTTGCAAGTCCATTACCTTGTGGGTAATAATTTGAAGTATTTTTAAGAGTGATGCCATACTTGCTGGCAAACTCAATGTACTTGGCTCCTATGAAAGTAGGGCCATTATCACTCATAAAATCTTTCGGGACTGCAAATATGGAAATCAAACCCTCCATAAAGTTGATCACAACTTTATGGTCTACCTTATTTGTAGCAATGGCCTCTACCCATCTGGTAAGATAATCTATAGCTATCAAGATAAAATTGTGCTCCACTGAAGAATTAGGATTTATAACTCATATAAAATCTAATCCCCATTGTTGGAAAGGCTCCTCAACTTGAATAGGCTTTAGGGGAGAGGCATCATTTCTAGTTCTTTCAATGTACATTTGACACTTATCACAAGCCTAGGTAATTTTAAAAGCATCATTAAACACAGTAGGCCAATAATAGCCTGCTATTATTATCTTCAAAGTCGTAATTCTGCCGGAGCTATGACCACCTACTGACCCTCCATGAAATTCTTCAATGACTCTTTTTGTTGGTCCTCCTTCAAATATTTCAGGAGAATACCATCCAAGTTTCTTTTGAAAAACCCTTAAGGTAGTAAAACATATGTTAGAGCATGAAGTCTATACCTCCTTATTTGAGAAGGATTCATATCAGGTGGGCAGATTCCAGTTTGGAAATACCTGGTCATTTGCTTGATCCAATCAGAATCTGGAGTGTGAAAAATTTATATTTGATCCTCTTCAGTAATCTGACAAGCTGTCATTCCGACCAACACTAAAGTATCTGTCAACCCTTGGCACAAGGCTCTACCTCTTACCAACTTAGTGGGATGTATTTCTACATCATATTATTGGATCTTAGTAATCCAACCAGACCTTTTATCACCTAGGTCACCTTGTAAGATAAAACTCCTTACATCTAGATGAACCACATACACCAGAGTTTTGCTCTGTACTAGATATTGTCTAAAATTCTTTAGTGACTTCATCACAACAAACACTTGTATTTCAATAAAGTTATATTTTACCTGATAATCATGCAAATTCTGACTCCAAAATAACATAAGGTGTTCATCCCCTTGATTATATTTCTGGGTGAGTACTGAGGCATAAATCTCTTCAGCTCCATAAGCATAGAGAATAAAATATTTATTGAAATTAGGATTTATCAAGACTGGGGCTGCTGCAATGGATTGCTTGATGATCTCAAAAGATTAATTCCTAACCTCAGTCTACTTGAACTTTGCCTTTTTATTGAGTAGTTCAAATATAGGCCTCACTTTTTGTGCAAAATTAGAAATTAATTTATGATGAAATTGATTTGACATAAGAAAGACTGCAAGGTCTTCTGATTAGTAGGCAAAGGAATAGCTAGAATTGCTCTAATTATTTCTAGATCTATAGCCATACCTTCCTTTGAGACCACATGGTATAATAGTTTTCCCTCATGTACTGCAAAGAATGACTTCTTAGGATTTAGTGAAATACCAAACTCTTTGTATTTTTGAAAAACCTGTTCCAAATGAGATAGATGATCATATTTATCATGAGAAAACATAGTCATGTCATCTACGTAAATCAAAATAACTTTGTTTATAAGTGTACCAAATGCATAGTCCATGGCCCTTTGAAATGTATCTCCTGCATTAGACATCCCAAAGGGCATTCTCTGATAGGCAAATGTACCCCATTTTGTAGTAAATGTTGTCTTGTTTTGGTCTTGATATTTTACCCAAATTTGGTTATATCTAGAATAACCATCCAATAGTGAGAATATTTCTGCTCTAGCTACCACCTGTAAGATCTGGTCCATATGAGGGAGGGGATAATTATCCTTAGGGGATGCTTGATTTAGATTCCTAAAATCTACACATAGGCGTATATCCCCATTCTTCTTTCTTACGGGTACCAAATTGGCTATCCAAGTGGAATGTTTTATTGGATATATTATCCTAGCTTTTAATAGCTTTAAGAGTTCCTCTCTCATAATGGCTTCTATCCTTGGATTGACAGGCCTCTTTTTTTGTCAGAATGGTTTAGCATTGGGTTCTAACTCAATATTATGCTAGATAATCTTTTTGTCATACACCTTAAGGTCTTCACATGACCAAGCCATAATGTCTTGGTATTTTAAGCATAAAGCTTTAATATATTTTGCCTCCTCAGGTGAATACTAGATTCTGATATTGAGATTCTTTCCTATTTCGACCTCCACTTCCTTATAGATATTTTCACCAACTTTCATGGCTCCAATATTTCTATCTTCGTTATCGAATAAACTTTCAAGGGTGACCAATCCCCTTGGAATATGATTGTTTCTTAATTGGATAAAATATTGCTGATCTATTTACTTCAAGTCTTCTTCTTGGATAGTTATGAGGCATGCTTCTTTTATCATAAAATCCAAAATTTGTTCATCACTTTCAAAAAATTGCCAAAATATTTGCTTGTCTGGCACTACAGGTCTGAAAACCATTTTAATTCCCTTGGTCTTCGTAGTTCCAAAATCTATAGAAGGATTAAAATTAGCTCCCTTTGTTGCAAACGCATCTTCCAGGTGATTCTCTTCTCTAGGCACAAAGCTTAAGTTCAGGGCATCAAATAAATCCATTAGGTCCCATACTCTATTCCTATAATCCTTTAAGTAATGGTGCTTACTACTACACTTATTCCTTACCTGATGAACTATTAGCTCAGAATCACCATGTATGTTCAAAATATTGATGCCCATGCTTTTTCTTGCATCAATCCTAGGCACAAAGCCTCGTATTCTATAGCATTTTTGGTACATGACCATGTCAGTCTATAAGCAAAATTCTTTATCCCCTTCGACTGTGATTGTAGAACCTCTCCAGCCCCTGCACCATTTCTACATTTAGCACCATCAAAGTGCATAACCCATGTTTCCTTATTTCTTAGGGACTGATTAGAAATAGCAGAGATTTTATTTTCTAATTCATTTGTGATGCTGTATGTGCCCATACCAGTTCCAAATTGGCTATAATATTCTTTGAAAGGCAACTCATCTTCAATGTCTAGTTCCTCAATGTTTTCCACTAGCTCAAATTCCTCCAAAGGATTAAGATTACACATATCTTCTTCAATTTTTTCTATATGATAAGTAACTAGTTTCTCAGGTGTTATCCTTATCATTTTACCTTTAAAGGTATTACCATGCTAGAATAATCCATGTACATACATCCCCCTAGCTTTGCAGTAAATTATCTTGAGAGGCATAACCTGAAATAGGGTTCTAAATCCACCACCACTATTTCTTGTACTACTGTCACCTCGGGGGCTTTATGCAACCTCATTAGTACATATTTAATGACCCCAACTGTCTTGACAGGTGTCCCATCTAGTTGTAACACTTCAAGACAAGACCAGATATATTCCATACCCATTTATTCATAGACCACCTTAGGCATAACTGTGGTTGATGCTCCTGAATTAATCATACAATTTTGGACTACCCATCCCTTCATTCTTAAGGATATATAAAAAGGAGGAGGTTTGTTTTTTAGAACAACAGGTGTCACTTATTTATTTTCCAATGGTATACTAAGG
This sequence comes from Wollemia nobilis, assembly GCA_028583015.1. Classification (NCBI taxonomy): domain Eukaryota; kingdom Viridiplantae; phylum Streptophyta; class Pinopsida; order Araucariales; family Araucariaceae; genus Wollemia; species Wollemia nobilis. Next base: position 6,248,233 of record JAQPPZ010003612.1, read on the forward strand.
ATGGTTGCGGCTGGTCTGTTCTAGGGATTTTTGCTGAGGGAAGCTTTAAGTAGGTCAATCTGGCTCAGTATGAAAAGAGTATCATATAGGCTAGCTTTTGATGGAATCCTTTTCATCTATTCAATAATGTTATACTCAAACTTGGTCAGGGATGGTATTTCTAGTCCTTTTTTTGGCTCACCATATCTCCTTTTGTATTGTTGGGTTTCTTCTAACCTTTATCTTTTGGTAATAGAGGGGAAACTGAGCCTTTCTTGATCCTCACCTTTTGATCTCATTCTGTCTCCTTCTGTTACTATTTTTGGATTTTTAGAAAGACTATAAGTTTTCTCCTTCCCCCTAGCTCGAGGGATAGGAAAAGTGTCACTATTTTGAGGGGGAAAGTCAACTTTCTTTTGAGAAGGGACCTGGAATCGTCCCATATTATAAGGGTCTACTTGTAAAGCTTTGTTTCCAGACCTTGTCATAACAACAATCAGACTTTCTTCTTCCAACTATTTTTTGACCATGATCTGATCAAGGTGCCATAATATATTGACTCTCCCCTTCTGATTCCTTTCAGCTTGGTCCATGGCTTGTTGAACATGGTGTTGATACATCACACAAGACTGTGAGTCATGGGGGTCATTGCATACTAAACACTAGATATTTGCAAGAGTGGTATCTAGTGAACACTTTGGATCCTCATATGTTGCATTCACCCTAACCCCAATACTATCACTAGTACCAAGACTTTAATATTTGTTTACATATGGGAATATCCTCTATTGTGAACTTTCTTGATCTCTCTTTTCCATTGAATTCATTCTATTAATTAGAGTTTTCATAGTATTTTATATATCTAGAATATCGGACAATTATTGAGAATGTTGAGAAGGAAGGAGAGGAAAAGGAGGTGTGGAGGATACAATTTTAGATCGAGGAATCAGATTCATTTGTAGATATGGAGATGGTAAAGAAAGGAGGTCCATGTAGGAGGGTTTTGTGGATTGATCTTGGCTACTATTGGTTTGTAAGTTATAGGGCACCATAATTTTGGGAGGAATTCTTCCTACATTGATCAGGATATTTTCAGCATGGACAATCGCATTATAAACTTGGGGGAAGGTTTCTACTCCAGATTGTTGTGTCTGCAAACCTAGCTCTGATCCCAGGGCACCTATATAATACATATAAGCTAAACATACAGCTGGTCTAGCAGTGGGGGGAATTCTCTTCCATGTTCTACTAGATCTCAAATTGAAGTCTGAAACAGTTTCTTACTAGGTTTTTTGTATGGTTGTAAACTGATTCAACAGGGAAAAAGAATTAGCAGATTCATTAAATTCTTCTATGATTGGCTTAGCAAAATATTGCCATGAAGTGATAAAACTATCTTCTAGAGTTCTAAACCAATGTAATATCTTTCCATGAAAAGACAGGGCTAGAATTTTGACAATAATATTTTCTTATTTTATGTTGTGGATTGCTGCCAGATTCAAGATATCTTGGTAGTGCTCATAAGCTGTTTTCCAAAATCTGTCATATGTGGGGGTTGCCTTAGATACATACTGGGGAATGACATCCATTTGGGCTAATCTAAGGGGCCCAGTTGAATACCAGTTAGGGTACTTATGTAGTGGTTGATTAGAAGCCACATTTTGTGCCATATTTTTGGCTGTAGGTCTTCTTGGTGGAACTACTAGGTTCTCTTCTAGAAGATCTTCTTCAATAAAATCTTGATCCAAACTTTTGATAACAACAGTCCCTCTCAGAGGTAACTCATAATGAAAGAAAGAATCAGGGTTGTTCCTCTTGAAAGACCTGGTATACATGAAAGGGTACTGGTCTATGATACCTTTTCAGGTTCTTTCGACCAGGGAGTCGGTAGGTGAACTTTCTTTCCTACGCTAATAAGGTCAAGAAAATTCACCAAATATTGATTCCTTCGGGTTGATATAACAATAACTCTTTTATATGGGTTTCATGTTCCTTGTGAATTGGTCCCACCGGGCATGCCAAAAACTATTGGGCATTGAATTGCACCAAGTTTTTGCTCAGTACTATAGCTATCTATCTTCCTAGTTTCTGTCCAAGCTTGCACCTTATAGCTCTAATTCAACACTCAATATTGGATGGACCAAAACAGGAGTTTTTGATCCAACCTCCAGAGTAGGTTGGTTCCTTGTCAACTTAGCAGGTTGTTGACATAATTATGCTCACTTAGGGTTTTGAGTTCAGGGTAAGAGAAGGTTAAGGTTAGAGAGATGTAGATAACAATGGACAAATATGTTAACAACATTGCACCATCATAAAAAGCTCCAAAAAAACCATATTAGAGATATACACTTAGATCAACATTTATCTCACAATAGATCATTTCATATATTAAAGCATAACAAAGAAATTTTATAGCAAGCTATTTCAATACCAGGGAATGATAATCCAAATAATAGAATTCACCAAACACTTAGATTTTATAGAAATATACTTTCCAATAACACAAAATGAACTCAAAGCAGATTTCAATTACTCACAACAGCTAGTAATCCAAAATAGGTATAAACTAACCATCTAAGTATTTACAAAAATACAAATATGAAATACAAACCTTTGACATCAAGCATGAGAACTTGAACTTGAGGTGAAGATCAATGTATTGCTCCTTTCATTCAACTCTTCAGGAATATTTACAATAGCATAGACAAACACGCTAGAGTCGACCCTTCAAAATGAGGGTTCGACCTCTACTTATAGTTTTCTTCTTACAATAATCAAGAAACAATACACATAATCTTGTTACAACAGTTCAACAAATATTTTAGTTGGCACCGGCTCATTTGTCCCTCCTCCAAGAAATTTGCTAAAAGAAAGTCTGCCATGATAGCTCGAGGTCTCTACAACTTGCTGATCGCTCAATGGAATTGAAGCTCAAGTCATTAAAGATCATGCTTTTTCGTCGATCCTTCTTGGAAGTGAATTATCATCATTGATCTATAACTGCCTCTGGTTTGATATTCTTGGAAACCCTTGATGCTTCATCTCCCGGTCAACTAGTACAATTTTGATACAAAAATATCTTTAAAACAACCCAGATTTGGTAGCTTAACCTCAACTATCGATCTTCTTTATCACATGATTCAGATTCAATCCAATATAAGCTAAATGCCATTCTGCCTTAAAATGATGATGTCATCTTTCTTTATCAGAAACAGTAGAATCTCCAATCTGGACCTCCAAACCTTGAATCCACTCAGAGATATTAATATTCAACATTATATTCATCAATCCAAGTCTGGATCTAATCACATACTTCTTCCATCATGAATCCACATTTTCGTTATTCTACCATCCTGTATTATCTTCATTCTGGAAAGGGAAGACTTGTTCATTCTCGGAATTGCCATTCCATAATTTTTTGTCACTGACATCATCTCTTAGGAACTTTTGCAGATTTGAGATTTGTCTTTATTTCGAAGTCGAAAACAAAAAGGACCTTCTCAAAATTGCCATTCCACACTTTTCCACCACTGATGTCATTATCTCTTAGGAAATTTTGTGGATTTGAGATCTGTCTTCATTCTGGAGCCAGAGTAAAGTCACCCAAAATCGCTCCAAACATGAAAACTTCACTAACTACCCAACGGATTCATATATTCTGACCTGGTTTCGGATAAAAACATACTGCAAGGTTGGCAGAATGATGATTTTATCACTTAGTCAAATTCACACAAAATTTTACTAAGTATGTAGCCATTTTGGGCCTATAGAACTGTTAAGATATTGTCTAGAAAAGACTTATAGAGGGACATTTTGAGTAGAAGGAGCTCTGATTAGAGAGTGGGATTTACCTAGTATTATATGATATTTTTAGTTAGGTAATTCATAAATTGCATGGGTTCTTTGAGCTTTCTAGCTTTTGATTTTGTTAACACATGATTCTAGAACTCACATTTAGAGATCATTCCTTTAGTAGAGTCACCAATTTTAGGTTCTTAAATCAATGGAGTTGTTAGCTAAATGTGTATTCTCTACTTATGAGATCAAGATATTCACCAAAATATTAAGTCTTTAGGTATATGAGATAAATATTGAATAATTCATCCCATCAAGCATTCCAAAAGCTCTTGGTCTACAACCTGCCTCCTGGTGAGAAGTGTACCCTAGAATGCAAAATCAATATTAGATGGTTTAATATTTCTCCTTAGCCAAACTCTAGAGAAGGCCAGTTCCTTGTTGCAAAAACAATAAATAAAATAAATAGAGAATACTAAAGATAGAAATGGAGGGTTAGAAATATAAGGAAGAGAAATGTGGATTAAATGCAAAAGATATTTGGCTAACAACACTACCACATCCTATGTAAAATACATTGCAACTAAATTACATTTAGGGCCCAATAGACTAGTCACCAAGCAAAGCCTAATTTAATGTAAATTAAGCCCAAATTATGCCCTCTACTGCTCCAATAACCCTCAACATCCTAATAATATTTTAAGAAGAAAGAAACACCATATAATCAAATGCTAAGAATCCCTAATATTATAATAGCCTAGAGTGATAATCAAAATAGCAACTCAAGACTAATAGAATAGACCACCTATAAAGCTTTGACAAAAATATTTAGTGACTATAAAGCATTCACATACAAAAAAAATCAATAAGTCATTGTTGGAAAAGGTGAAACAATAAGCTGATTCATTAAAATTATAAAGAATAATTTTATATTGTATAATAGAAAAACACTCAAATTGTTGACCCTCATACTGAGGTAGATTGTATTATTTATAGATTACTATACTAGCCTAGCTAATGATTACAAGGATTGCCTACCATAGGCCTAGCAAGAATATCATAGTGCCTTATCTAGGACTCATGCTTGGAAGGAGTGGGCATGACGTTTTGCTCTATTCCAACCAACTATTTTGATCTAGCATCATTCATCATATTTAGTAGCCATGTGTCCATAGTAGATTTTCAACTCTTGAGCATTACTCAAATTATCCCACTATTTCTTATTGTTGTGCTAGATATAAATGTTATAGGCCCTTCTATTTATGATCAATGGTGGCCAATATTATAGGTTCCAAGAAATTAGCTATTTCTTTCTGTATAACTACTTCATTCTAGATAGTTGAGAAGTATCTAGGTACCCCATGCCTCTGATGCATACAATCTTCTTCTAAAAGAGACATTTCTAGGAAATTTTCTTCTTTTGTTACCATCTTCTATAGTATTTTATTTTTCAAGATGTTAGGGACCTAGTTGAGGCTTGTAATGGCCCCATTTTGGTAGGACCTTCCGTTGTTTGATTGGTGTACTGATGTGTTGATATTTAATGTATGATCCTATTTTATTCTATCAATATGAGTTGATAGTTATACTTTATGCTTTTTAAATTTGGATTATGATATTGTTAGAATGTGGTACTGCTAATAAATTTTGTGGTTGCAAGACTAGATTTCTCACAGGTGGATTGGTATGGGACAACCATCGAAGTTGAGAGAAATGGGATGGACATATGGGTAAAATAATCATGTAGAAGCATTTGCATGTGTGTATGTGGAATTAAATACATCATTGGGTAAGGATGTTTCTATGAGAAGCAAAAGATCCATTACCTTTGTGCTATGGGTTCTTCGTAGGTGGTTGATAAACTTATAGTTATCATAATACCTTCTGCTTAAGGAATAGTGATGTTTGTGCATATTCTTGCATAAGATATTATTAGGATGAATTTGTGTTCAAGTATAGAACTTGATTGATTAAATTTTATCAAGTAAGGTATTAATAATAATGTTAGTAATATATAAATATATACTAAGGTTTAATTATTATTAATGTTGGAAGTTAATAATAGTATTAATTAATAAAATTTCCAATTTTAAAATATATATTTTATTGAAGTGCACTTTTGATAATTAAATTGTAGGGGAGCATTGGAGATTTTTGATAACGTATGGAAAATCAAAAAGTCATTGGACCCTTGAGCTTCTTCACTCCTCCAAATGCTATTTGAATTCCTATGGTTCTAAGGTTAGGGGAATTGGCTAGCTAGAGGAAGTGTAAAGGGAGAAAGATCAAGGTGAACATGAAGGAATTCAAATTGTTGTGGTGGAGGTAGCCTCTCTTCATTTTCTCTATGGAATGGGTGAAAAATACTTTGTTTTATTGCTAGTTTTCCAATTGTTTTCCAGGTTTTATTTCATGCTTGAATGCCTTCTAGTAGCTTAAAATCAGGTTTGGATATTTGAGTTATTATTTTGGAGTTATGTTAAAATATCCAAGATTTATATTTGAGGGTGAAATACTAGTTTTCAATGATTTGCTGTACTATTGAGTATAGATGTTCGAAGACCGAAAAACATGCATATTGCTTTATTTTTTTATTTCCTCACAATATTTTGCAACTAACTAAACCTTGTTAGGCTCTTTTTAGTGAGATATGATTTTATTTTCACTTGTGCTTGTGATGTGAATTGCTCTTGGATTTCATATTATTATCATTGTGATTATTATGTTTTATATATGTGTTAAAGCTATGGTATTCATGCTTTGTATGTGCCTTGGAATAAATATTCAATTTATGTTCATTGATTTGAATGTTATTCGTTGTTGCCATTCAATGTCTTAAATTTATAATTATTCTAAGTGTGAGTATATAGGTTTAAACAAGGGTATATTATAGTTTAATAGAGGAGTATTGTTGTGTGTCTAATATTTGCTTACATGAATATACAATCTTATTTAATATAGCATTGCTAACAACAATGGCTAGTATACTTATCTTTTCATATTATGTATTTGTTTTAATGAATATTTGTAATTACCATGTTGCATGAGCCTAAATGATGACCCATCTAGTTGTGTATGCACTAGAAGATGCATTCATGCATTATGTTTTTAAATACCAGTGATCAACGATAATAGCCATGTGCTTCTATGTTGGTTTACTATTAAGTTTTGTGTGTTGTTTTCCTTATTTCTGCTAGTGGGTTGACATCACTTTCCAATATATCCATATATTCTTACAATCTATTTTATTCCAATTAATCATGTCTACTAGTAACACCTATTATAGTTTACATTATACCATTCTAGGACATATATTATGTAAATGTGCTTCTTTATTCATGTTGTTCTAAGTTTTATATTTATATTATAATTAGTTATATTGCCTTCATCCAAAGATTACATGTAATTATATAAAGGTTGTGTTATTGCCTATGCAATAATTATTCTTATGTCTACAATCAATATGTTTTTTAGTTGCATATCACAAACCATAATAAAGAAAAAAAGGGGTGTTAATTTTCTCTATTACCAAGAAATGAGGAAGTATTGTTTAAAGGCTCAATAACAAATCTTGTCAAGGGAATGTATGGGGGCTTGCATAGAAATAAATACATTATTAAGTGAGAAAATTATGGGCTTTTCTTGATATTTCCATGGTTATTATATGAATATATTTGCATGATGTATGTTAGGCTTGCATAATCATTCAAAGAGTTGTCCTGATCCCTCTACTTATGTTCAAAAGATCGATGGAGAAGCTCTATCAAGTAGAAGACTTTGAAAGAAGATGAGACTAATGATCATTATGTATTTTTGGTATTAAATTTTTGTATTTGAAAATGAGAAATATTTTTAAGAGTTTGAGTTAAGCTATTCAATGATGAAGGATAGGATATCCTTTTAAACACTATTGTTGCATTGTTATGAATTTGTTCAAAGAATGAAATATAGATTATTGTTTCCCTTTATGTAAATTTTCTTGGAAATAATATATTGATGGTAAGGTAGATGAATTTTAATTATAAAAGGAGATGAAGGAATAAATTAGGTACAATAATTAATGGAATGAGTGTCATCTCAAGTGATAATCAACTTGATATTGTTATACCTTAATATTAATGAAAAATATTGGGTCTTCTTTGTAAGTTAATCCTTGAAAAAAAAAATAATTAGCTCTCTTTCTTGGGTCAAATTGTGGGTCATTATATTTGGTATCATTACCTAGTCTAGGTTGTAGAACTCCATGCTTCCATAATCCCAAGTTGTACTTGAATTAATGTGTAATTGTTAAGAAGGCTAAAATTTTTCTAGGAACCTTAAGTTGATTCAAGATAAGTGGGTACTACACCCATATTTACTGGTCATACCGAGAAGTAAAAATCCTATAAAGTACATCTTCTTATTGAGGATCATAACTTATACTAGGTATTTTTTGTGGCTATAAGATGATACCTATTTTTAGAGGAGGATCTTCCAAGAACCCAAGGTTAGCTGTAGCTCATCCCCAAAAGAAATCTGGAAGTGTAGGGGATTCTAACCAAAGTATGCAAACCTTACATCAATAGTTAAGTTGCTACAAGAGAAGATGGAGCAACAATATAAAATACTGGAACACTTATTAACCGAGAATCCAATAATAAGAATTCAAAGGATAGAAAGAAGAAAATCCTGCTAGAGGAGTCTAAGAGGGTAGAGCTCAGATTGAGGTTGAGCTTGCTAAGGACTTAAATAATGTTAGGGTACCTAAATGTAGTGGAAAATAAGGGGTGATGCAATGAAATCCTGGTTGAATGAATTGGAGACTACTTTTCCATGAATAACTACTCATCTAAAACAAAAACTGTTTGGGCCACCCTTCATCTACAAGATGTTGCCTTGGAATGGTGGAATACATTCAAGGTGGGTAGAGAAATCCAAGTTGCGGATTTGAAATAGAATAATTTTGTAAGGGTATTCAAGAAAATATTCCAAACAAAACAATTTTATGTAGAAAAAATTGAGAAATTTTATACACTTCAACAAAGTACTTTGATGGTGAAAACTTATTAGTAAAGATTCATCAAAATTTTGAAATATATTCTTGAATATGAGACTAAGAAACATTTCAAGATGCAAAATTTTATCTTAGGTGTAGATCCTAAGCTTCAAACAATAATCAACTTGATTAAGTCCAAAAATTTATAAAACACATGATTTGGATAGGTAGGAAGAGACAAATCAACTCACTAAAAAGACCTTCTTTAATTACAAGGAATTGAATGAAGAAGAGTGGAAGGAACTCAAAAAGAGTAAAAGTGTTGGGTTTTCAAGATGGACTAATGAACAAAACAAGAGAAGCAAAGGAAACTCAAAAGAGGGGCCCAGGTTTGGAAATAGGAACAATGGAAACAATGAAAATTAAAAGAAGGATTTTTAGAGAAAGGACAATATAAAACCTATCCTTAGAAACAAAATGATCCAACATAGAAGGAGGATACAAGAGACAAAATACAAGAGAAGTATCATGCACCCAAGATAGGTTGTTTCATTTGCAGAGGTCCTCATTATGCAAACAAGTGTCCCTAATGGGTAGAGCAGAGTGGAAAAGCAAAAGAGCAACCTTATCAAATTTATGGATCAATAGGAAGGCAGAACTTAGATAGTTAGGCAACTCCTATGTTGTTAAATGGTGAATTGTTTAGTATAAATGTAAAATTTTTGATTGATTATGGAGCCGCAAATAGTTTTATTTCTACTAGTATTATAGGGGATATGTCAAAAAAATCTAGATTTTTAGCACAAGGGTAGAAAGTTGAGTATGGGTCTAGGTAAACCTATTCAATGAGTCAATGTTTGTCCAACATCAAGATTTCTTTACCCAATTGATTATTTTTTTGGCACCTATATGTAGCATCACTACATGCCTTTGATATAATTTTAGGATGAATTGGATAAGAGCCCATGGTGCTCTAATCAATTTCCAAGAAAGGTGGATGGATTATACTTATAAAGATAAGTAAAGATTTATAGTTTAAAGTGAGCAAGGGTATTTTCAACCACATTTACTTTCAGTTATGCAACTTAATAAGACAATTAAAAGGTGTGGAATGTTGTAAGTGGTCAAAATAAATAGAAGGGAAGGAAGTAAAGGAGATTCAAAATTATTTAAGAAACATCCAATTCTGCATGAATTTAGGGATGTGTTTTTGAAAGATCTTCTAGGCCTTCCACCTTGACATGAATTTGATTTCACTATTAAATTAATGCTAGGAGCCAAACCTATTTATATGAAAACCTATAGGATGACCACTATTGAGTTGTAGGAGTTAAAGGTGCAACTCCAAGACTTGTTGGAAAAGTGTTTGATTAAACCGAGTGTGTCACCTTGGGGTGCTACGATATTGTTTGTAAATAAGAAGGATGGTTCCTTAATATTATATATTGATTACAGGATGTTGAACAAGGTGACCATCAAGAACATGTATCCCTTACCAAGAATTGATGATATTTTTTGATCAATTGAAAGATGCCATAGTTTTCTAAAAAATTGACTTAAGATCATGATACCATCAATTGAGAATTTGTGAGGAAGACACTCACAAAACAAATTTCAAGACAAGATACGAATACTATGAATTTATGATTCTACCAATTGGTTTGACAAATACACCAATGAAATTTTTAAAAATCTAATGAACAATGTGTTCAAGAAATATGTTAACCGTGTTGATATTTCTAGATGATATCTTGATTTCCTCCTACACCAGAGAAGAACATGACCAATATTTGAGATTGGTTTTGGAACTATTGAGGAAAAATCAACTTTATGAAAAGTTATAAAAGAGTGACTTCTATGCTTCACAAGTACAATACTTAGGGCATATTATATCTATATAAGCGATTGTTGTTGATAAAAAAAATTTTGAAGCCATATAAAGCTAGTCTACACCTACTAATATGTCCTAAATCAAAAGTTTCATGGGAATGATTGGTTATTATAGGTGACCTGTGGAAAAATTCTCAAGAATTGAATACTCTATCACCAACCTTCAAATAAAAGAAAAAGAGTTCAAATGGATGAAGAAGTGTGAGGTTACCTTTGCAAATCTAAAGAATAAGCTTACTACAACACCAATTCTCAAAATACCTAATCCTTTTAGGGATTTTAAAATATGTACAAATGTTTCTTTAGAGAAGTTGAAAGGATTTTTATCCCAAAATGAAGCTACAGTAGCCTATGAAACTAGAAAACTTAAGAAGTATGAGTTGAATTATACTATGCATGACCTGGAGTTAGCAAAAATTATCCATAATATTAAATTATAGAGGAATTACTTGTTGGGAAAACATTTCAAGTTAAGGATAAATCACTAAATCGTAAGGTACATCTTTACTCAACCAATGTTGAATGCAAGGCAAAGAAGGTGGATAGAGTTCTTAGCTAAGTATGACTTTGGTATAGAATATATTAAAGGAAAGGAAAATAATGTGTCTTACACCTTGAGTAGAAGGAGACATATAACAACCTTAACCTGAAGTCATGTTGACTTGATTAAAAAAGTAAGAGAAACACAATTATAGGATCTATATTGCATTAAAATTTGGTCTAAATTTAAGGCAAATCCTGAGGAAAATGGGGATTTTAGCATAAAATATGAGTTTTGTGTTGGAAATTTTGAGTAAGTTTTGTTGTCATTGATGTCAAAAGAATATTGGTTTAATGTCGTCGTCATTAAGGACATCAAGTAGTTTTTCCAAAAGCAAGGTCTTGGAAATGAATAGGATATAATATTTATTTTTAATATTATATACCTAAAAAGGGCCCAAAGGTTGAAAACCCGAGAAAGGAGAAGAAAGCTTGAATTAAATAATAATATTTTATTATTATAATATTTCAAGCCAAATAACAAGGTGAAGAAAAATGATGTCCAAATTTAAAAGACCCATGAGCAATTTTCAAAGGTTTAATTTAAATTAAAATATTCTAATATTTGGTTAAAATTTTGATTAAAATTAATAAGAAAGGCAAAGGTTTTAATTTAATATTTAAATAAATTAAATTCAAAATTTTAAATTTGAAAAAAGGGCCAACTTGAGAAATCAAAATGTGATTAAGTATTTATATAGGAAATGTTTTCTATTTCCTAAGTTACTATCACACCTTCGAATACAAATATCGAGCACTGCGTTAGAGAAGAGGACAATTCGAATTTCAAAGTGCTTGGAGGGAAAACCAAACAACAAAGCTCATGTGGTGGTTTGACTTCCCATCGACGGTGGTAGCGCAAATGGCAGTTGGGAATGCATTAAGGTTTGCATGGAGGAGATCGCGATTCGATCCATGCGATCAACATTTTGGAGGAAGATCCATCGTTTGTTTTACTTGGAATTTCATGAGGTGGCAGGTTAAGTTGGACAATGTGCGCATTAAGTTTCACGTGGATGTGCAGTCCATTTGGTGGTCTAGCTTGGAGCTAAGACATTGGGAGAGCATAAGTCACATGGTTGAATCCGTCAAAGCTCTTTTTATGGGTAGAACAAACAAGAGGTATGTCATTCAATTTTTGGTGTTGAAATTTGAGTGCTTTGAGATTTAGTGGATGTTAAGAGCTTAGGGGAGTTATAAGGTAAAGAAAAATTAAAATATTTTTATTTTGATTTTTGGGTGATTGAAGATTATAAGGTGTATAAGGACTTTGCTATGCATATTGTTAAGTGTTGTGTTATGATGAAATTGTTGAATTAAAATTGTGAGTTTGGAGATTATAAGGTGTATAAGGACTTTGCTATACATGTTGTTAAGTGTAGTGTTATGGTGAAATTATTAAGTTGAATATTGTGAGTTTGGAGATTATAAGGTGTACAAAAGGATTTATTATTTTGTATGAAAAATAATCTTTGAGAAAATTATTTTGTGGGGATCTTGAGAGAGGTTGTGGTAACCTAACCCTAGTATTGGTAAAGAAAAAAATGATTATGGTTAAGACAGGTTTTGAAGACATATATCCATCAAAATAAAAGGTATGGGTAAATCTTACTTGTGAGCAAAATATTATTGGATTGGATGTAGTGAATTCTAATTTGGAGTGAAAAGGATTGTTTGATAAAGCATTGTTGAGTTTGGTATTGAGATATCCAATATTGATTGATGAAGGTTTTTATAGAATAAAGGTTGATGATAGAAACCTTGTTTGATAAGCATTGTTGGAAATATTGAGTAAGCCTTCATGTGCATGATTAGGGTTTGTGAAAGATCATGAGTATCATTGTTATGTGAGGTTTGTTTGATAAGCATTGTTGAATAAGCATTCATTGAGTGTTTGGTTGAGAGAAGTTGATTGAGCTTGGATGAGTGGAAGTTCAAGTTCTATGAAACAAATTGTTCTATATTCTGAATTGATTTGAGAAAGAGTTTGGAAGTGATTGAGTGTTTGTGAGTAAGAAGCATATTGAGTCTCTAACAATTCTCTATATGTTTTTGTGGTAAAAAGAGAGATTGAAAGTGATTGAGCATTGTTGTGAGTGAAGCATATTGAGTCTCTAACAATTATCTATATGTTTTTGTGGTAAAAAGAGAGATTGAAAGTGATTGAGCATTATTGTGAGTAAGAAGCATATTGAGTCTCTAACAATTCTCTATGTGTTTATGTGAGATTGAACAAGTTCTAGTGAGGACTTGTTGAGCAAATTTGAGGTAAGTCTTTGTGAAGACTTGTTGAGCAGATTGGACAAGTTCTAGTAAGGACTTGTTGAGCAGAGTTGAGATAAGTCTTGGTGAAGACTTGTTGAGCAGATTGGACAAGTTCTAGTGTGAACTTGTTGAGCAAATTTGAGGTAAGTTTTGGTGAAGACTTGTGGACATATTAGTGTGAGATTTTGTGGAAGCTTACAATGTAGATTTGAGATAAGTCTTTGAGAAGACTTGAGAGTAGAGTTGATTGATTGATTTGTTCAAACCTTAGGTTAAGGTTTGGTGCAAATATAACAGATTTGATTTTTGATTGAGTCAAGCTTTGTGTTAAGGCTTGAGGATAGATATTGAGAAGATTTGTGCTAGACCGAAGGACTATTTTTAGTGCAGATTTGAGGATAGAGATTGAGCAGATTTGTGCTATACTAAAGGACTGTGTTTAGTGTAGATTTGAGGATAGATATTGAGCAGATTTGTGCTAGACCGAAGGAATATGTTTAGTACAAATTTGAGGGTAGATTTTGAGAAAATTTGTGCTAGATCAAAGGACTATGATTAGTGCAAATTTTAGGACAAAGATTGAGTAGATTTGTGCTAGACCGAAGGATCATGTTTAGTACAAATTTGAGACAGAGCTAAGAGCAAGATTTGAAGGTGATAGAGTATAGAGGATGACAATCTCTAGTAGATAGAGGTCCATTAGCTAGGGCAGTGAGGACATGTCTTCTTAGTGAGGACAAGAGTCTTCAGTGGATAGAGATCCATTAGCCAATGCAGTGGAGGCAAAAATTCTTCTAGAATATCACCAATTAGAGTAAATGAGAAAGGAGTTCTCTTGTAGATAGAGATCCAAAAACTAGCTAAGGATATTTGCGTCTCTTGTGGATAGAGATCCACGAACTTGATTAGGGGATTGGTGCCTCATTTGGATAGAGGTCCATAAATATTGTAATAGGGAAAGGATTTCCAAGATATTTTTTGAGAAAATTTTAGTGAAATGTTTTCTCCGTGGAGTAGCCCACATTGGGTGAACCACATTAAATTGGTGTCTCAATTATGTGTGGTGATTTATGCATTGTTTTTATTACTGTTGTTGATGTTGCCATTGATATATTGCATAATATTTTTTGGGAAAGAAAAGTAAAAAGTGGTCTTATACTATTCACCCCCTCTTAGTATAAGCTTGTGTTCTTCATTATATTTCAAATATAGGGTTGTTATACCCAAGATTGATGATTTAAGAAGAATTATTATGCAAAAGGCACATTTTTCTCCATATTTTTCTCATCTGAGTGGTGCCAATATGAGAGAGAATATGAAAAGACCTTTTATTGGCCTAGAATAAAATGGGATGTCATTAGTTTCATTTCTAGCTATTTGGAATGTTAGAAAGTAAAGGTAAAATATCAGTATCCAAAAGGAAAACTATACCCACATGATATATCTACTCAAAAGGTCATATCCATGAATTTTAGTGTGGGTTTACCTAAAAATAGGTATCAACATGATACAATTCTTGTGGTGGTGGAAAATTTGATAAAGGTTACACATTTCATAAAGGATGATGCACTGGTTGTGGAAAATAAGTTTTCCAAGGAAATAATCTGGTTGCATGGGTTTCCAGAAGTAATTATTTTTGATAGAGATTCTAGATTTACATCAAAATTCTAGCAAGATCTTCACCGTGACTTGGGCACTAAGTTGAATATCAATTCTACTTACCATCCAAAAATAGATGGGAAAATGGAGAACATGAACCAAGTTCATGAAGACATGCTCCGCATGTATTGCATGCATCAAAATTCTAAGTGGAAGACTATTTGCATCTAGTAGAGTTTGCATATATGGCTTCATTTGAGGCCTTGTATATAATAAGGTACAAAACACCTCTATCTTAGGGAAATCCAAAATATCAAGTGGTGATCAGACCAAAAACTAGCAAGGAGATGGAGAAGTAGCTCAGGATGATTCGACAAAGGCTCAAGGAAGCAACTAATTGCCAAAAGAGCTATGCAAATTTAAAAATATCAACAAGAGAATTCTTTGTGGGAGATAGAATCTTCCTAAGGATGTGACCCAATAAAAGTGCCATTAAGTCAACCAACCTAGATCCTCATTTTATTGGGCCATTTTTCATAATTGATAACATTAGTCCAGTAGCCTATTTTTTTTAAGCTAAAAACCCCTTATAGGGCCGCATTGGTCTGAGAGACCATGAAAAAGAGGTTCTACATCGTCAAAGTCACCCGGGAGTCGCACCCGACCCTGCCCACACCAACATTATCAATTGGATTTTGGATACCCAATTCATCTTTTTGGTAGGGTGGAGATTTGAACCTAGGACCTCCCTTGGAGGATTACCCTCTCATATACAACTCACCTACAACACCTGGGTAGTCTAGTAGCCTATTGACTTGTCTTAGCACCCAACCTATTAAAAATCCATGACACTTTCCACATATCCCTACTTAGGAAGTATGTTGTTGATCCCTCTCATGTTTGGAATGTGTCTAAATTACATATGGAAGATCCCATGATTATTGAGGTGTGACCTATCAAGATTCTAGGGTTTTGTCTCAAAAACTTGATAAAATATGCCTTATAATAGTGTAAGATCCAATGGGACCATTTTTATGAGAATTGTGCTACTTAGGAAGATGCAGGTGAAATAAGAAAGCAATTTATGTTTTTTTTTTTAATAATATATATATATATATATATATATATATATATATATATATATTATTTTATGAAAATATAAGGGACCATGTTTAGTCCTAGGTGGAGTATGTAATGGCCCCATTTTGGTAGGACTTTACCTTTTTTTATTGGTGTAATGATGTGTTGAAATTTAATGCATGATCCTATTTTATTCTATCAAGTTGAGTTGATAGTTATACTTTATGCTTTCTAAAGTTGGATTATGTTATTTTTAGAATATGGTACTACTAATGAATTTTATAGTTGCAAGACCAGGTACTCTCATGGGTGGATTGGTATGAGACAACCACTAGAGTTGAGAGAAATGGGAAATGATGGATTAATTTTAATTGACAATCCATAGGGGTAAAACAATCATGTAGAAGCATTTACATGTATGTATGTGGGAAAATGCATAATTGGTCAATGAGGTTGCTATGAGAAGCAAAAGAGCCCTTAAATTTGTGCTAGGGGTCCTTCATAGGTGGTTGATTACCTCGTAGTTACTCCTACTTAGGTAATATTGATGTTTGTGCATATTCTTGCATAAGATATTATTAGGATGCATTTGTGTTCAAGTATATGATTTATTAAATTTTGTCAAGTAAGGTATTAATAATAATATTAGTAAATATATATACTAAGGTTAATAATTATTATTAACATTAGAAGTTAATAATAGTATTAATTAATAAAATTTCCAATACTTTTAGTTTTAAAATATATACATATATACATCTTTATATTTTGATTGGTAAGAGGGGTTTTGAAAGGTTCTCGTAACCTTTTATAAAAAATTTCTAGTTAGGAAAAATGCTCCCAACCATATGAAACAAAAAGGAAGCACCTTCTTAAAAAAAACCAAGAAGAAAGATAAAAATAGACAAAGAAACCCATGCAGGGTTAAAAGAGGAAGCCTTAATGGGCAATAAGAGAGGCATGAGCAAAATATAAGTTCCACACAAGACACCATAAATCCAACCATTGACCAATCATAAGAAAATATTGTAGTCAAGGTGTGAGAAAATATTTTGGTGGTACTTCTCATAAGGCTATAAATGTCTTTGGTAGAAAAAATGAAGTTTCGATGCTTTCCAATTTTTGTGTATAACATGGAGAAGATATGGCTACCCAAGAAACCTAAATACTAAGAAAAATCACAAAATATATATAGTCATGGGATTGCCATTGACCAGGGGGGAGGAGAAATTTTATTACAAATGGTGAGGTTAGGCAAAGAAACCCTCAGGTTAGATAGAAAGTCAATGGCTTGGTTTCCTTCCCTCAAGACATGTTGGATGATGACATTAGGGGAAGAGCTAATTTTTTTTTACCTTGGAGATTAAACTAGAGATGTTCCAGGAAGATGACTGGGTGCCTACAATGCTTCCAATAATATTCATAGAGTCACCTTTGACAATAAGGTTAGGGGATTTTATTCTGGATGACGGGAGAGACAAAACTTGGAAGAGGGCTCGAGCTTCAGCAAAATGGTTGGTTGGATGTCAATATGTTTTTCAAAGGCTAACTATATCTTCCCTGTATGATATCAAAAGATACCTTCTACTCTAACCAGCCCTAGGCTGCCCTTCGTAGCACCATCAAAATTATACTTGATCCATACCAAAGGTGGAGGAGACCACTTGATAAGGGAGTGATCAACCATAAAAGAGGGAGAGGAAGGACTACATGAAGGAAGATGGAGGGACTTGGCTAACTGAGATTCACTCAGGGACTTCGGCCACCTAATGCCATGAATAACAGAGATATTTTTAGTTGCTACATGGATAACTCTGAAAAGAACATAGTTTGAATCATGGATGGAGTTATTGAAGGCTCTGGAATTTTATTCACACAAAAATTCCCATAGGAAATGGGGAAGATAGAAGGTCCAAAATATTTTGATATAGAAACTTTTAAAAGGATTAGGCCACTATAAATAGAGGTCATTTAGAGAAAAGGGTGGAATCCAAACAATACCCACAGAGGACAATAATGAGCAAATAATTTTGATGGAGAAAGGATAAGAGAGGAAAATATGTTGGGTGGTATTTTATTTAAGTGCACTTTTGATAATTAAACTTGGATGGAAGCATTGGAGATTTTTGAAAACATATGGAAAATCAAGAAGTCACCAAACCCTTGATCTTCTTCACTTCTACAAATGCTATTTGAATTCCTCTGGTTCTAAGATTAGGGGGATTGGATGGCTGGAGGAAGTGTAGAGGGAGTAAGATCAAGGTGAACATGAATGAATTCAAATTATTGTGGTGGAGGTAGAATCTCTTCATTTTCTCTATGGAATGGGTGAAAAATACTTTATTTTATTGCTAGTTTTCCAATTGTTTTCCAAGTTTCATTTCAGGTTTGAATCTATTTATTGAATACCTTCCAATAGCTTAAAATTGGATTTGGATATTTAAGTTATTATTTTGGAGTTATGTTAAAAGATACAAGATTTATATTTGAGGGTGAAATACCAATTTTTGATAATTTGCTCTACTGTTGAGTAAAGACGTTTGAAGACCGAAAAACATGCATATTACTTTATGTTTTCTTTCCTCACAATCTTTTGCAACTAACTAAACCTTGTTAGGCTATTTTGAGTGATATATGATTTTATTTTCACCCGTGCTTGTAATGTGAATTGCTCTTGGATTTCATATGATTATCATTGTGATTATTATATTTTATATATTTTTTGAAGCTATGGTATTCATGCTTTGTATGTGTCATGGAATAAATGTTTAATTTTATGTTCATCGATGTGAATGCTATTCGTTGTTGTCATTCAATGTTTTAAAATTATGATTATTCTAGGTGTGAGTATGTTGATTTAAGAAATGCTATATTATATTGTAATAGAGGAGTATTGTTGTGTGTCTAATCTTTGCTTACATGAATATACGACCTTATTTAATATAACATTGCTAATAACAATGGCTAGTATGCTTGTCTTTTCATATTATGTATCTATTTTATTGAATATTTGTAATTACCATGTTGCATGAGCCTAAATTATGATCCATCTAGTTGTGTATGCACTAGAAGATGCATTCATGCATTATGTTTTTAAATACCAATGATCAACGACAATAGCTGTATGCTTCTATGTTGGTTTACTATTAAGTTTTGTGTGTTGTTTTCCTTATTTTTTTGTAGTGAGTAGACATCACCTTCCATTATATCCATATATTCTTAAAATATATTTCAATTCAATTAATTATTTTTAGTAACACATGTTATAGTTTATATTATACCATTCTAGGGCATATGAATATCAAGTAATATTATATAAATGTGCTTCTTTATTCATGTTGTTCTAAGTTTTATATTTATATTATAATTAGTTACATTGCCTTCGTTCAAAATATTGCATGTAATTATATAAATGTTATGTTATTGCCTATGCATTAAGTCTCTTTATTCATACAATCAATATGTTGTTTAGTTGCATATCATAAACCATAGAAAATAAAAAAAGGTGTTACTTTTTTGTATTACCAAGAAATGAGCAAGTATTGTTTAAAGGCTGAATTATGACTTTTATCAAGATTGGGGCTTGTGTAGCAATTAATCCATCATTAAGTGAGAAAAGTATGGGAATTTATTGATCTTTTCATGGTTATTGTATGAATATATTTGCATGATGCATGTTAGGCTTGCATAATCATTCAAAGAGTTGTCCTAATCCCTCTACTTATGTTCAAAAGATCGATGGAGAAACTCTATCAAGTAGAAGACTTTGAAAGAAGATGAGACTAATGATAATTATGTATTTTAGTTTTAAAGTTTTATATTTGGAAATGAGAAACATTTATAATATTTTTAGTTAAGCTAAACAATGATGAAGGATATGATATCCTTGTAAACACTATTGTTGTATTGTTATGAATTTGTTCAAAGAATGAAATATGGATTATTGTTTTCCTTTATGTTAATATTCTTGGAAATAAGATATTGATGGTAAGGTAGATGAATTTTAATTATTGAAGAAGATGAAGGAATAAATTAGGTAAAGTAATTAATGGAATGATTTCTAGATGTTGTTTTACTTCATTCATGAAAATCAAGTAAATTCATAAATTGCTAGTGTTATATTGGAATGTAGTACCCAAATTATTTTATCAATGATATGTTGATGTTAGTATGGAATTTGGAATGATTATTTTTATAGTACTTTATTTTATGAGTTAGACAAAGATATTGTTAGTACCCTTGGGTTAAATGAGTTTTATTTTTGGAATGATTATTAGGGCCTTATTAGTAATCCCTAGAGTTGAGGTGTACCCAACCCTAGTTGAGTTGTGGGTAGACAATTCAACTAGGTAATTGTGAATGATATGACCTAGTGGTGAGGTTGGAAAAGTCCTAGTTATGAGGCTTGGATGATTCCTAGCAATGAGGCTTGGGAATCTTCATAGTGGATTAATATGGGACAATCCACCAGATCATTCACAGGGTAGTATAGTGATGGTACCTTGTGGGTAGGCAAGCGTGACCATGATCATTACCAGGTGAGTGGTAATGGTATTAGTTAGTTCATGGGTAGATGAAACTAACTAATAACTAAGGCATAATGCCATAGTAATACTACATAGATGGGGGTATATAGATTTAGGGAATAAGCTTCACCTTTAAGTGTTATGGGCTTAAAGGGTAATCCCTACACCATGGTCAAGTTGTCTCATATAGGATAGTGTATGGGAAATGAGGGGACCATTGATGACATATTTTCTAATGGTAAGATTAGATAAGTGAACCCCAATAAATTATGAGAAGTTGTCCACTCCTATCTACTTGTGTGTCATCTGCAATGACAATGAACTCATTATGGTTGTCCTAATATTGATAAAAAATATTGGATCTTCTTTGTAAGTTAATCCTTGAAAAAATACTAATTAGCTCTCTCCCTTGGATCAAATTGTGGGTCATTATAAGTCTTCTATGATTCATTGCTAATATTGTTGTTTATAACCTCTAGCCACTTTAAAACCCCATCCACTCAATCCTTTAATAACTCGAGCATCTGACTACTTTGCATCTAGTCACTTTACACCAAAACACTTTGTAGTAGCTAGAATTTCTTGTCTTAGTTAACTTCTTGGCTTGATAGGCCACCTAATTGTTATCTATGTTTTATTCAAGGGATATCTAGCCTGGTGATATTTCCTTGTAATTAATCAATAAAATTTACAAAATTGATAGTATGGAAAAATTTGCTAGAATATATTGATGTGTAGACTTTCATGGGTCCACATTAGTCTTCTCCAAAAGGAACAAGTGACATTGCAATGTACGAGTAAAATCAATTCCCTATATGCTACCATTGAGAGACTTAAAAAGAAGGTTGATTATTTGACTCAACCAAAACTTCCTTCCCCTTGGAGTCATTCTATCCAACATTACTCATAAGAGAAGTATCAAGAGCTAATCAAGAAGAGCAAATAAGAACCCTCCAATTTTAGAGAATAATTGGATCCTCTTATTGCAGCTAAAGTAGCCTATGCTATAGGACCATTGGTAGAGTTGTAGATGTGGGTGCATGAAGTAATATGCCAAAAAAGAACTTTTATTGAGATTATAGGTTTGAAGCACTTGTAGTTTATAAGGAATTTCAATATATTCAATGCCCATCATAGGAATAATGAGAAGAAATCAAACAAGTGCTAGACAATTTGTCCTTGTAATTTTATATTTTTTTTCATTTTTTTGTGTTTTCTTTTATAGGAATTGTAAAATTTTAACTCTACACCCAAGGACAAAAGCAATAGTTTTGGGTTGTCTTTCAAGTAAGCCAAAAGGACCTTGTGAGCTATAACTATAGTGGCTAATCACTACATTCAGGAAGTTTTATCATAGATAAAAAAATAAATGTAAAATAATTGAAGGTACAAAAATTTGATCATAGGTAGTCATGATTTTTTAGAAATCCTAAGCATAAAAGAATGTCAAAGTCCAAGGTGTGTGCATGACAATCCAAAAGAAATAATTTGAAGATAACCAGCATAAGTAAGAAAAGGAGTCCAATGCTCAAGTGTTTTGAAAATATCAACAAAGTAGAAAGAAGAAAAAATTAAAAAAAGTGGAATGCTAAGAGAACTTGATGAAGATTCAAGATATTTTTTCATAAATTACTATCGATAGAAAAAGTTTTAGAATATGTCGACAAGGGTTATCAACAAGAAGTTCCAACAAGCAGATAGGAACACATTAGGATATAAATTGATATATTGTGCCACAATTTAAAGTTATGATCACCAACTCTTGGGATAAGTTAGAATAAGACATAAACAAGAAATAATGTTGCACAAGTTCCCAAGAGAAGTAGATGAGATGAATCAATATATGCATTTATTGAGGAAGTATGGATCACCAACAAATGTCATATTAGAAGAGTAATCCAAGAGGGTATTAAAGGTAGGGATCGTGGCTATTATCTCATGTATGATAATTGAAGTGAAAGAAGACACCCCTATATAAATTTTAGAATCCCTAAAATTTTTTGCTAAGATTATCAGATCATCCTACAATAATTTTGAAGGGAAACTCGCCTTGATTGTAACCTATAAATTGTAGCAGTATTAGATTTGTAAAGGATTGATAAGTTTGTATAAGTTTTTGCATTTGTAGTTTGTATAAGCTTTCCCTTCATTTCCCTTTGTATAGCAATACACATATTTCTGAGAGGTCTTGTTGGGAAACCAAACCCTCATTCCTGCTATAATATTTTATAATATTTTTTTGCATGCATATATATAAGTATATATAAGATTTATATTCATTTCCATTTGTATAGAAATATACAAATTTTTGATTGGTCTTGTGGGAAACCAAACCCTCGCTCCTGGTATAATATTTTATAATACTTTTTTGTATGCATATATATATGTATATATGTGTATATCTAAATATGTATATATATGTACATATATACACACACACACATATATATATTTGACATGCCTTGTGGGAAACCAAAGTATAATATTTTATAATTATTTTTTGCATGTATACATACATACATACATACATACATATCTATATATATATATAGTGAGAGAGAGAGAGACTTTGAGTCCATATATGGATATCATGCCCTTATATATCATTTTTATGTGTATGTGTTTGCATATTTGTGTCTATAATGAGAATTAAAATGAAAAGGAGAGATAAAATGCCATAGGTATGATACTTGACATAATAACAATTCAAAATCTCTCTTTTTTTTTCTATAGGGACTACTATTTATAATATTTACAGGTAACATTTGAAATTCAAAATTCCCTTAAAATAGGTATGGGTGGGAGCACCAATGTCATTTCTAATTTTTGAAATAGGAGGTTAATGCCACATTAATTTTTGGAAGGGTGGGAGCTTAGTCAAGAGGTTAAATAACCATAAATTCCTCCATAAGTAATATAGTCATATTTTTAGATGTGTCATTAATGCCTTCAAATCCCACCATCGAGACATGAGTTTGAATGGTGGTATATTGGGTCGATGCTTTATGTAAGTGATTGTGGGATTATGCCTATTCATACTTCACCCCATATGGATAATACTCCCTCCTTTAAGCTAGAACATTGGACTTTGGTATTATCTTAGCTTGGGGTCTCCCCTCTGGTGATTCGATTGCCTTGGTTTCCTCCCTACCTGCTCTTTCAATAAACTCTTAGTATTACGAGTGCCACTTGTATTATTGCCTTATTTTTCCTAGTAGCTAATTTTTTGGAGATGCCCTTGCACAAGATTCCATAAAACCTCTTTTTATGGACATGATTTTGGTTCCTAGTGGCTTTTTCCATACTCTTATTGCCCCTCTAACCTTTAAGCCTATAGGGGATATATATGAGGACCAACAAGGTCAATTGGCCTCACTGAGTCCTTATGTAATTCCCCTTATTCTTTTCTTACAGGTTTACCTTGATGGGTATGTTTCTCATGCCATTGAATAACTATCCCTGGGTATATGAAGTTTTGCAACCCAATTACTAGAGGAGGATGTCTTGATTTTGGATCTCTTCTACCAGTTAAGTACATGGGTCCTAGTGAATCAAGCTTTTGGAGGCATCATCATCAAAGGAACCCTTTTAGTCACCATAAGGAGGGTTTGGGGGTTCCTCTTGATAGTGGGATGGGACCTAGTCACCATTGAAAAGGCTAAAATACTTTATTGTTTTGATTTAGGTGGATGACTTTACCTCATGGTGAGGGGAGTTTAGATCATGATTTTAGTATTTAGTGTAGACTATCCTTGGATGGTATCTTCAAATTATGTACTCAACATGTGGATAGAGCTTTAGGGCCCTTCATCTAATCCTTTTTTCTAGTTTCTTTCCTTGAAATTCCCTAGGGTCTTTCCTACTAGTGAAATATTCACTACATTTTTGGTGACTCATAGGGGACTTTTACTTGTAAGAATTAAAGAACCCAACAAATGGTAGCCTTATCCATTGGGTGCAAAGTCTATGGGACAAATTTTGAAATATAAAGAACTTAGGAGATAAATTTTAAGATTTTGAGGATGTATCAAGGGGGGAGTCCACCCTTTTATAAACTTCTCATGTATGATGCATTTAGTGTTAGAATATATTAGTTGTTAATTCATTATTCACATATTTATTTGTGAGCATCTTCTAGAGCATAGTATTAAGGGCATTATTGTTACATTGTTTAGAATATTTTATTTTTGGGCTCATGACTACTGGCGAGATCCACTTCTTAAGGGCTAAGTTGAACCTTTTACATTTGTATTTATTTTCCACAATTATCATTGCAAAGTTATTGGTTCTGATTTCATTTGGTATCAGAGCTATTGACGTGCTCTTGGCACAGTTCTCGAGATACACTTTGGGCATTTTTTGAAGCCTTCATGAATCTCGATACTAGCAACCAGATCAAATCATGCACATTTCCTAAATTTTGATCTGCTAACTTTGAGATCTGCTATCTCTGACAGTCATAAGAAACTCCTTACATCTGATGGCCCCACATATGATTTACCTAATTTTATATCTATCTGGTGATTATGACCTGTGCATATTTTTTATAGCTTTGACCAGCTAATGCAAATTTGGATCCTGATCAAGAGATCTAACCATTGCATGAAATCTATCAACCTACATAGAATCTATCAACCTACTAATTTGATTTTCAAGGCAGCACTGACAACATGCTCTTACTATCACGACAAATGTAGCTTTTGTTATCTGATCGAGGATTTGACAACTAGTTCTGAGTCACTCTCCATGTGGATTGAGACCAGGTGATTAGTAGACATGTGGACCCTATGTGAACACGTGGATCGAGACCAAATGATTAGTAGATATGTGGACCATGTGTGAACATGTAGATCAAGACAGGTAATTAGCAAACATGTGGAACCTATGTGAACTCCTACTACATGATGGATCTGGTACACATTCTAAGGTTGATGTGACTGCTGATGTGGCATTATTAACTGGGTGGGACACTAATATGGCATTGCTAATATAGCACGTACTTCAAGGTTGAATTGGATGCTAACATGGCAATCTTTGGATGATGATGACATGGCAGTGAGACATGTGGCAATATTTGGATGGTGGTGATGTGGCATGGTTTTACTGGTTGTTGCAAGGGATAAAATTTTGGCACATGGATGATTAATTGAAGGTAATAATTATTAAATGTGTGTTTTTTGTTTTTAAACCTTATTCAACTCCCACTCTGGATGAATGTGGGATACAAAAATTCATGTTAAATTTTTTTTTGAAGCCCTCTCTACATATTGCCTGTGGTGTTTTCCTTCCCATCGATAACTGTAGCCTGCATGGTTATTCGGCGGGCTATAAGGTGTTTCTTGGGCAATTGATTGAGGGTTAAAACCCTTGCCAACCCAACATTCCTTCTTTTATTATATTCTTGGATGGGCTCCTTGCTTGGAGGGTCCAAATTTTTAAGGCCCAACACAATGTTTGCTGGTGAAGGTCTTGTTGTGCCAGAAACAACATCCCATAATTCTTCCATTTGGAGAATAGCCTTCATATTAGTTTTCCAAACAACTAAAAGGACCGTATGAGGATAAAATACCTTCTATGGTAGGTGTCATAAATAAGACAATTCCCTTTCAGTACTGCCTATGTTCCACGTATCGTTTTGATCTCAAAATACCTATAGTCTCCCTCACATAGGGGTGTGTATTTTTTGAAAGGTTCTATATAAATGCTTGGCAAAGGTATAAATAAAGGGTATCATTTGGTGATATAAGGAACCCTCATTATGGCTACTATCCAAAAGTACCTGATAGATTCTCAGTTACTGAAAGGTTCTAATTACACACCATGGAAAGAATTGTTGCTTTATCACCAAGAGGGATAAAAACATCATAATAGATTAATACAAGCATGAATTATTTGCATTAGATGCTATATATACCCCTCATATTGCCATGATAGTCTCTATAAAGGAGGCAACTTCACTTTGGCACAAGATACGAGCATCTAAGTTCTGGCTATTTACTTAAGCTAAGTAAATATGAGATGGTTAAGGGACTTCCCTCCCTTTCCTCTATATGGTCAGTGTGCTCTGATTGCTTGGCAAGAAAGCATCATAGAGTACCATTTGAAAAGGGCTCTAAATGAGCAAAGAAACCTCTAGAGTTAATTCACATCGATCTATGTTGTCCTTTCACACCAATAAATTATGGGGGGAAGAGGTACTTTTAGTTGTTTGTAGATGACTACTCACAAAAGATGTGGGTTTTATTTCTTCATCTGAAATATGAAGCCTTTAGTTACTTCCAAAAATTCAAGAAATCTGTTAAGGAGTCAGGGAATTCTATAAAGACCCTCCACTCAAATCAAGGGGGGGAGTTTACCTCTAAATATTTTTTTACATAATTGACTGCACATGGGATCAAGATGCAACTCACTACTATTTATACTCCTCAGAAAAATGGATTTGTTGAACGGAGGAACTGTTCCATCATGGAAATGGTTCATTATATGCTCACAAGAGCCCATCTAGAGCAATAGTTTTTGGTAGAATCTGTCACCACAATAGTATACCTATTGAATAGGGCACCCACAAAGGCCCTGAAAGGAATAACTCCATAGGAAACATGGAGTGGTAAAAAACCCTCCATCTCTCATCTACACATTTTAGGATGTAAGGCTTTTATGCACATATCTAAAGAGAAAAGGAATAAGCTATATGAGAAGACCTTGAAATGTATTCTTCTTGGTTATGATGAGAACCATAAGGGTTATCATTTGATTGATACTTTAACCAAGAAGATTTATATCAGTAGAGATGTTTTTGATGAGGCTTTCACATAACAAAACACATCTGATGTATACCTAGATTTTGTGGAATCTAAAAATGAGAAGTCTCCTTCGTCACCTTAGACTGGAGGATCTTCTTCTTCTTCACCATAGAAGAAAATTCCTAAATGGTATACAAGTACTATCAGAGACTCAAAGTTATCCACACCACCAAATTTGAATTTGAATAGACCTCATACTCGTAGTATGGCTCAATAGGATAGAGCAATAGTAGAGACTACTAAGGTTGATGATCTTTGTCAATCTTTGAAGGAGCTTTCAGTAGATCCAAATAGAGAACAAAGGATATGGACATGGATTATTACAAGATGTTTATGTCTTCACTTGATGAGAATTAATATACCATAGTATAATATGCCCTTAGTGAGCCACAATGGAAGGCTGCAATGGTTGCAAAGTACATGTATCTAAAGAAAAACAAGACTTGGAAGCTTGTTGATCTGCCACATGGAAAGAAGCCCATTGGCTGCAAATGGGTATACAAAGTCAAGTACAAGGTATATGGGAAAATTGATAAGCATAAGGCTCATATTTTTGCAAAGGTCTATGCACAAAATGAAGGTATTGACTATGAGGAAAGTTTTGCACTTACTTCTCAAATGACAACCATTCGAGTTATGTGTGCTATGGGAACACAGTTCGGATGGAAAGTTCATCAGATGGATGTCAAGAGTACCTTCTTGAATGGTGATCTCCAAGAAGAAGTCTATATGACACAACCTAAAGGATTTGAAGTGGAAGGCCAAGAGCAAAAAGTGTGCAAATTGGTCAAGTCCTTGTATGGTTTGAAACAAGCTCCTCGAGCTTGGTATATAAATATGGATGATCACCTACTATAGCATGGATTTAAGAGAAGTCCGTTAGATGTAAACCTCTATTTCAAGAAATAAGTTTTTGAAATAGTGTTGCTTGTACTCTACGTGGACGATCTGATTATCATCGAAAGCTTAGAAACTTTGATAACTATCGTCAAAAGTGACTTGTGCAAATCTTTTGAGATGATAGATCTCGAACTTCTCCACTATTATCTTGGCTTGGAAGTGAACCAAAAGAAGCACCACATCAAGGTGTCCCAAAAAAAGTATGCCAAGACATTGTTAGAAAAGTATTGCATGACTGATTGCAAGCCAATGGCAACTCCGATGGAATCAGGGCTTCAATTATCATGGTATGATGATTCAAATTAGGTAGATGGTACTCTCTATTGACATCTGATCGGGAGTCTCATATATCTGACAAACACTAGGCCAGATATCATGTTTGTTGTTAACTATCTTTCAAGGTTCATGTAGGAGCCTAAGACCACTCATTGGAAAGTAGCAAAACATGTTCTTCACTATATCCATGGTACTATTGAGTATGGCCTAGAATACAAGAAGAATGATAAATTCTTCTTGCAAGGATACATGGATTCTGACTATGCTGGATCATATGATGATCGAAATTCAACTTCAGGATATTTTTTTCATCTTGGATTTGGTCTTGTCTCTTGGTACAACAAGAAGCAACATGTGGTTGCTATTTCATCTATAGAGGTAGAGTATCGTGTCACACATGAAGTAGTGTGTGAGGTGATATGGTTGCATCGCATCTTGACAAGTATGGGTCATCCATCCAAATATCCAATTCACTTGTTCTACGATAACTAGGGTGTTTTAAACCTTGTTAAGAATCCAATGCATCATGAACATACCAAACATATTGACACACAGTGTCACTTCATTCGAGAAAAAGTTCCATGACACCAAATTTAGCTTCAGTATGTTCCCACCAATTCTCAAGTTGCGGACATCTTTACTAAGGCACTTGCACATGTCAAATTTAATTTTTTTTGCAACTCCCTTTTTATTAAAAAATAATGTAATAAGGGGGATATTAGCATATATTAGTTTTTATTCCATTATTCGCATATTTATTGTGAGCATCTTCTAGAGCATAGTATTACGGGTATTATTGTTACATTGTTTAACATCTTTTATTTTTGGGCTCGTGACTGCTGGAGAGATCCAATTCTCAAGGGCTAAGTTGAGCCTCTTGCATTTGTATTTATTTTCCACAATTATCAATGCAAAGTTGTTGGTTCCAATTTAATTTAGGATGTTTGAACTGTCTATATCTCTCTTGAATCTTTCTCATGTGACTGAATCAATTGTTATAGTTATCCACTGCAATGCCACTAGTTGACCATAGGAGGTGTCTCTTCATAACTTTGATAGCCTTAGAATTTTAGTACAAGAAATAATCATCATCAATTATAGGTCCTCCTATTTCATGTAGCTTATCCTTTTCACACATGTGGTGAGTTTCCCAAAATATTTCACCTTGACATCCTATCCTTCCACCTCATATATATATGTCACCTATTTATATTGGCCAATTAATATAATAATTGGACTTAAATTTATTTATTAAAATTTTTCTTATTTACATCATAATACATGGTATGACATGTTTGCACATTCTATCCCTATCTTCTTAGCCTCTTCACCAAAACTTACAATGCTTAAATCATAGTGACCCAATTTTTTGTTCATCCTAGTAGCTCAACTATGGGGGTGTGTATCCTTTTAGTTATGCTGGATGATGGATTATGGAGGACTAAACAATATTTTATGTGTTGAAATCCCCTCCTATAATTAGATATACCTCAATTTTTTTAGGCTCCTCATATAATTCTACTACTCATATGCCATTTTCCCATTCATCCATTTGGCCATCAAACACTTGGGCATGTACCTCATCCCTAAGTGTTTCTAGTTCTACTTGTTCTTTGGTAATCAAGAAAGTCCATTCCCTTTAGTCTTGTTTACTAAATTATGCTCCATGTTATGCATGTGGAGTGGCTTAGAAGGAACCTTCATCTTGGCCCCATAGTGAGTTCTCAAGAACATATGAGACAAATCCAAAGAAAGGTATCCACCAATTTTTATGGTGAAATCTTGGGAGAGGAAAAGATCAAATGATGCAAGTAGATTAATCACTACCACCTATTGGATAAAAATTATGTTGGGATATGTATATAGAAAGAGATACAAATATTTTAGAAGGTTGAAGATGGGTATTAGGATCCTATCCAGTTGCACTATCTCTTGTTTGACTTGTTTGTATGTTAGCTCCAATGTTTTGACCACCCTATTAGGCATGACTAAAGTTCTTGATCCTAAATCCATGAGGCAATTGTGGATGATATTTTTACCTTATATGCGTTTTAGGTAGAAGAAATCCAACTTAGGTATACTAGAACTAGATATTTATGGAATGTCTTACTCCTTCTGCTGTTTGGTTATATTCTATTTCTCCAAGGCCTACTCTAGCTACTTCGTCTGATTTGGGAGGGTAAGGATGTCCTATGCTATTATAGGTACAATGGAATTATTAATATGCTCAACCATGTTGAATTATTCTGGTGGATGTGATTTTAGTGTGATATTTGGGATCCATTATGGCTTGGGCCTCTTAGTATCGAAGCTTATTACTTAGATCAGATTTGATAGTAGTTGTCTTTGTACTGGTAACCTTCCCAAAGCTTGACTAGTCTCTAGATGTTGAATATTTCTCTTGAGTATCCTCTACCAAGAAAATTGGACTAGAATTGTGAAGAACACAAGATTATATTGAGAGGGGGGTGAACAATATAAGACCACTTTTTACTTTTATTTCCCAAACAATATTATGCAATGTAAATATAGAAATACCAATAGCATTAATCAAAGCAACGTACAAATCACCACACAAAATAGAGACACCACAATTTACGTGGTTCACCCAATGTGGGCTACTCCACGGAGAAAATATTTCACTAAAATTTTCTCAATCAATATCTTTGGAATCCTTTCCATATTACAATGTTTATGGACCTTTGTCCAAAGGATATACCAATACCCTAAATCAAGTTTATGGATATCTATCCATAGGAGACACCAATATCCTAATATTTTCTCTAGTTGGTGATCTTCTAGAAGAATTGCTACCTCTACTGCACTAGCTAATGGATATCTATCCATTGAAGACTCTTGTACTCACTCAGAAGACCTGTCCTCACTACCCTAGCTAATGGATATCTATCCACTAGAGACTATCATCTTCTATACTCTATCACCTCCAAAGATTGCACTCAGCTCTATCTCAATTTTTTACTAAACATAGTCCTTCGGTCTAACAAAAATTTGCTCAATCTATGTCTCTAGTTTGGCACAAACCTATCCTCAAATTTGCACCAAACTCTATCCTTGAATCTATACTAAATATAGTCCTTCGATCTAGCACAAATCTATCCTCAATATCTGTCCTCTGATCTGCACTAAACATAGTCCTTCGGTCTAGCACAAATATATCCTCAATATTTGTCCTCTAATATGCACTAAACATAGTCCTTCGATATAGCACAAATATGTCCTCAATCTCTGTCCTCAAGACTTAAATCAAAGCTTTACTTAATCACAAATCAACTCTGCTGGATCTGCCACAAAACTTAATTCAATATTTGAACAAATAAATCAATCAAATTTGCTCTCAAGCCTTATCAAATACTTATCTTAAATCTTCCTTGTAAGCTTCCTCAAAAGATCACACAAATCTATCCTCAAGTCCTCTCTAGAGCTTGTCCAATCTGCTTAATAATTTCTCATAAGAACTTATCCAATTTTGATGTCAATTTGTATTGTAAGCTTCCATAAAAGCTTACCCAAATATGTCCACAAGTCTTCTCAAAGACTTACCTCAAATATGCTCAACAAGTCCACACTAGAACTTGTCCAATCTCATAGAAATATAAAGATAATTGTTAGAGACTCAATATGCTCTATACTCATCACAATGCTCAATCACTTTCAATCACTCTTTTAGAAACATACAGAGAATTGTTAGAGATTCAATATGCTTCACATTCACCTCAATACTCAATCTCTTTCTCAATTCAATTTTGAATATAGAATAGTTTATTTTATGGAACTTGAACAATCACTTCACACATCCACTTGACTAGGTTCAACCAGCTCTACTCAACCAATCACTTAATGAAACAATCCTTCCTTACAAACCCTAGTCCAAGCATATGATATTCACTCAAAATATTTCCAATAATTCTCAACAACCAATATCACATAACAATGATATTCATGTTATTTTCACACCCTAGTTAAATTTATTCACACAAATCACTTCAATAATAATTATTATGAAACAACTCTCACATAACAATGATACTCATGTTCTTTTCAAATCCTAGTTCTTTGCTCAACCAATGGCTTCAACAACAATTCTTATAAAAAAATGTTTTGATAATAACTCTTTATTCTAGAAAACCTTGAAGCATTAACTCAAACACACTCAATAAGGAATCCCTAATCAAATCCTTTTCACTCCAAACTTATTTTTAGAAATACACTCACATTCATCATTTTACACATGGAAGAATTTACCCATACCTTTTTCTTGATTGGAGAAAGTTCTCTCAAAAATGCCTTCAAACAATGCCTTCTTATTTGCCAAGTACCAAGGGTTAGATAACAAGTGTTATACTTCAAAAATACAAGTATAGCTTAATTTCATGATACACATTATATATCCATCTCAATAGCAATATTCAACAATAATATCTTCACAAAAATTACCCTTTCAAAATACACCTTCAATTTCTTAATATCACAAAATTGATATCCCAACTCAATTTTTTATCTCCTAAGGTAAAAATAATATTTACCCTAGTAAAATACCTATTTACCACCTAGGTAAATAATTCCAATATTACCTTATGACTCCCTAACATTAGCATAATAATCAAATTGCATAAAATACCCCTTATACCTCCTAAACCTTAGCACACATGCAAAATAAAATTTAATTTATAAAAACCTTTGTAAAATCTCCTTCCGCAATTTTTGGGGATTCGACCCTATGCGTTCTCCTCGACTGGCACCTTGGTTGCGGTTAGCTAGCCATGTGAGCCAAGTGCTCCACGTGCTAGCTTAAGCACCTTGGCTGCTTAAGCCCTTTCAACAAAGGCTTTAAAGCCTTTGGCTTCTCCTTTGCCTAGCCTCTGGCTAGACCACATGAGCGCTTTCCTCTATCTTGCCACTTGTACGACCATGACACGCTCCCTTTGCCTTTGCTATCTTTGACTCCGAAATTTCCATAGTCTCCAAAATTTTTGCATGTGCCTCAAATCAAATGATCAATTTTACTAAGGTTTACATTGGGGTTTAAATACCCTTTATTACCTTTGCACTTCACATCGGTGGATGTTTTTATTTTGATGACGTCAACACTTTATAATTTATAAATTATTTAAATTCAAAAGAATTTAAATCTTATAAATTATATTTATAAACCTTAGAATTTAATAAAAATTAAAGCCCTCTTGAGGTAAAATTAAAACCTCTATTTTCTCTTCACTGATTTGATGAAGATTATTCCGCCATGGTTTTAATAAAAACTTTAATTCGCTCATCCATGGTTTTAATAAAAACCTGCCTTCATGTGCTTCCACATAATATTAAAAATATTATGAAGCTCTTTTGCCATTAACCTTTGCATTGTTCTTATTGACATCAATGATGACTTTATTCTTTGAAATAAATGACATCTTAAATAAAAATATCCAACAATCTCCTCCTTTGTCATTGATGGCAACCTAAATTATTTTTACCAAAAACTTGACCTTTCCTTTGTTCTTATCCCTTTGGGACATTGCTCCCCTGGCTCAATGCTCTCCTCTTTGCTCAAATACCAAATCTCTCCACCTTACTCAAATCTCTCCCCCTTTGACATCAATAGCAAAGGGTCACCTTTGGGGCTCGAGGTTAAGAATGAGCCTCTTAGCTTAACCCATCCCCCACCTCCTCTTGAGGTGATTAATTCTGGGGTGGGAGTATTTCTACTCCCAAAAAGCACTATTCTTTACCTTTATCCTCTTTTATTCTTATTTGATCCTTTTGATCCCTCTAATTATTTCTTTCCATGTCCATGTTCCTGTTCATGTCCATTTTCTTGTTCTTATTCCTGTTCTTGTTCATGAAGAACACAAGCTTATACTGAGAGGGGGGAGTGAATAGTATAAGACCTATTTTTACTTTTTCCTTTATATTACAAAATAGTAAAGCAATATACCCACAACAATATCAAAACAATGCACAAAATCATCCACAAAGAGACATCAATTTTAACATGGTTCACCCAGAATGGCTGGGCTACGTCCACAAAATTTTTTCTCTAAAAGTTATCTCAAAGTTCTTTGGGAATCCTTCCCAATTACAATGTTTATGAGCCTCGTCCCAAAGGAGATACCTTCCCCCAATCATAATTTATGAGCCTCTGCTCAAAGGAGATACCTTCCCCTCTGCTCTGGAAATGATCCCTCATAAGATCAACTGCCTCTACCTCTTGCCAGCACGTGGAACTCCTTTCCACCGAAGACCTCCTGTCCTAAATGCTTAGCCTAAGAGACCTCTGCCTTCTATGATCACGTCCACAGCAGCTCAGCAACCTGTATCAAACATAGTAAGTCGGTCTGATACAAGTCTTCCTCTGTCTGTCAGATCTGTCCAACACTTGAACAAATCAATCCTCTGCACACAAGCCTTCTCAAAGACTTGCCAAATCTGTCCTCAGGTTCTTCTCAAAGAACCAATGCACCTCTATCCTTAAGCAGTAGCACTCCGCATTCATCTTTGCCCTTGTGCTCTTTTACGCCCTTTGCTCTCTTTGCGCAATCATAGCCGCACTTGATCGAACTTCAAACTTTGCACCTCTACGCAATCACAGCGGCACCATATTCACACACTCTTCTTCCTTTGTAATATTTCACACTTGGAATGATTTGACAAAATGCACTCTACACACTATGATCAAATTTTGCACTCTGCTCTCGATGATCGAACTTCTTGCTCTATGCACTATCTGCGAACGTCGCACTATGACCACTCATTCATCCTTCAACTCTCCAAACAACCCTCCTTTTATAATAGAATTTTCATGATGAAAACTTTAATCTTAGTCAGCTGTTATACCAAAAACAAACCCTAATCTATGTCGGCTGCAAGCCCTAATTTTTGTTGGCTAAAATTTAACTTTGTCGGCTTCACTGCCTCTATAACTCTTCTGTAGCTTCTACCGTGAAACTACAACATGTCATGATATCATGACACCTTTGCAACTATACACTTTCTTTTGGCTTTTGTCACGATATCATGACACTTCAGCCTTTGACAACTTCAACCAAGCTCTTGTCACGATATCATGACACTTTTGTCTTTGTCAGCATCAATTTTGCTTTTGTCGCGACATCGCGACACTTCTCCCTTCGTCGACCTTCTTTCTGATTTTATCATGAAATAGTGAAACTTCTCCTATAGAAGACCTACTTTCGATTTCTATCGCAAAATTGTGACACTTTCGCTTCCTTGCACTCTTCTCTTCTTGCACTAGCGAAAACATGACATGTCGTGAAATCACGACACTTTCGCCTTTGAGCTCTTCTTTCTTGAATTTGTCATGAAATTGTGACGCTTCTTCTTCCAAGCTCTTTCGTTTTGCTTCTGTCATGAAATCATGAATCTTCTCCTGTTGAATACCTGCTTTCTTTTTCTATCGTGAAATCATGACACTTTCTCCAACCGTATGCTGCCATCTCAATCAGTCACAAAATCGTGACACTTTCTGCATCCGTAAGCTTTCTCTTCAACCTGTCATGTCATAACCTTCATCAAAACAAATTATTTTACATCAAATCAAATTCCTTCAAAAGCTTCTTGACATCAATGACAACTTATACACTTGAGCAAAGGAAATGTACCCAAGGTACCCAAAATTGCCAACAATCTTCCCCTTTGTCATTGATGGCAAACCTTTACTGAAAACACGTCTCAGGAGCCAAAACTGAAACCAACTGTGCTAAAAACTGAGAAAATGTGCCCACAACTGAGAATATTCCTTTGAAGTTTTGCTCCCCTTGACTTGAATATTTCCTCTTCACTTGAAGCTCTCCCCCTTACTCATATCTCTCCCCCTTTGTCATCAATGGCAAAGGGTCACCTTTGGGGCTCGGGAATAAGAATGAGCCTCTTAGCTTAGTCCCTCCCCCACGTCCTGATGAGGTGATTAATTCTGGGGTGGGAGTAAAACTCCCGTTAGGCACCGATCATCATCAACGTCTATAATTTCCTTGTCGGGCCTTCTCTTGAACTCTTTGTCCATATTCCTATTTCTGTTCCTGTCACTGTTCCTGTTCCTATTATCATTCTTGTTCTTATCCATGCCTTGATCCTTGGACCTGTTCATACCACTGTTCCTATTCCTATACCTTGGAAGTTCAGCTTTACACTGTCTAGTTGTGTGACCTTCATTGTTGCACTTATAACAAGTAATAATGTTATTTCTTTTAGGCATACCCGTTCTTTGAATTCGCATGTTTTGACTAATCCTGTTCTTGTTATTAGCCTTGCAAAAAATTGCCTTATGCCCAAACTGTTTACAAGAGTAGAAATACCCTTGAAAGAAATTACCACCTCTGAAACTGTTATTTACCTTCCTTACTTGAGTCATGCAATGGGAAGCCATGTGACCAAACCTGTGACAAGCAAAACATCTGCCTTGAAATTTTCCTTTATTTGACCTCTTGGGTCCCAAAAACTTCTTCTTCTCATCCTGAATTCTATTTTCTATTTCTGCGCATCTATCATTCAAGAACTCATGATCTGAAATACTTTTCTCATCAGAACTCTCTTCATTTTGGAGTCTCTTACTAGACTCTCCAACTTGTTCCTTGTGTGGCTTAACAAAACCAAGGCCTGTTTTATCTGTTGTCTTTCTTTGACCTTTGATGAGTGACTTAACCTTTTTGGAGCTATCTTGAAAC
Organism: Wollemia nobilis; assembly: GCA_028583015.1. NCBI lineage: Eukaryota > Viridiplantae > Streptophyta > Pinopsida > Araucariales > Araucariaceae > Wollemia > Wollemia nobilis. Next base: position 6,285,557 of record JAQPPZ010003612.1, read on the forward strand.
ACTTGTAAAGCTTATCCTTGTACTCTTTAATTTCCTCTTTCAAAGAAGCCATTTTTTGTTCTAACTCACTATACTCAAGAACCTTAGACTCTAACTCATCCTTGAGTTCTTGCATCTTAGCTATAGAGAAATCAAGATTTTCTATAAGATCATCTCTCTCCATACAACATTCATCTAACTTATCCTTGAGTCTAGCATTCTTCTTTCTTTCCTTTTTCAAAGCACTAAGAGCACTACTAAGTTCACTTTCATGATCCTTTATTTGTTTGCTTTCTGAATCATCAAAGTCTTTTCTAGATTTCTTATCACTAGAGGTGCTACCCTTTTCAAAAACCATACATGCATCTTCCTTATAGTTTTCTGAAGCATCCTCATACATACTAGAAACCAAATCATTATTTGTGCAATCATCCTCAAGGTGACCAAAATTTCTACATCTAAGACATTTCATGATAATGAATCTATGTTTTGGTTCTTCCTCTTTTTCTGATATGAACAACATCTCATTTTCATTATCACTTGAATAACTTTCACTATCACTACTAGAACACTTACTTGCTTTGTCTAGGTAGAAACTCTTCTTGTGCTTGTGAGAATACTCTTTCCTTGATTGCTGTGCTCATATTTGTTCTTTCTGTGATGCTTGTTCTTTTCAGAATCCTTGCTCTTAGAATCTTGTTTATCTTCATCACTTTCATCCTTGGGAACAGTACAATCTGTAGCATAATGACCAAACTTTCCAGAATTGAAACATATATTTTTCACGCTTTTGTGCTTTCTAGAGAATTTGCCTTTCTTGTTGTAATATGCCTCTTCATCACTAGAAGACTCATCACTCTCTTGAAGTTGTTTACCCTTGGATTTCTTGGTAGCCTTGAAAGTTGCCTCTTTCTTGACATCAACCTTCACTTGAGTTCTCAACTCAAATGCTGCAAGTATACTATGGAGCTCATCCTTTTTCAACTTATCCAAATCTTTAGCTTCCTCAATAGAAAAAATCTTTTCACTAAAACTATTAGGAAGAGATCTTAAAATCTTATCACAAACATCATTTTTAGTAAGCTCAAGACCTAAGTCTTTCATGGAGTTAACAACCTCATCCATACGAAGCATGTAGTCACTAATATTTTCATCATCATTCATCTTGAGTTGTTCAAACATACCTTTGAAGTGTCTCAACTTGGCCTTTCTAACATTTGTATCACCTGTATGAACCACCTGCATCTGTTTCCACATTTCATTAGTTGTCTTATAGTGAATCACTTTGGTGAGATCTGCTTTCTATAAGCCTTTTAGGATTGCATTCATTGCTTTTGAATTACTGTGATGTAGGAGCCTCTCTTCTTTAGTATTTGGACCATGTACAGGAATAGTATACTCATATTCAATTACTTCCCATACCTCATTACCAAGTGCCATTAGATGAACCTTCATCCTTGCACTCTAAAGACCAAAATCTGATCCATCAAGAATAGGTGCTGCATTGCCACTTGAATAATCCATTGTGTTCTTTACTAGCTTTTCCCTCAAGCTGTTAAACTTTTCGAAGGCACCCGCTTTGATACCAATTGAAGAACACAAGCTTATACTGAGAGGGGGGGTGAATAGTATAAGACATCTTTTTACTTTTTCCTTTATATTACAAAATAGTAAAGCAATATACCCACAACAATATCAAAACAATGCACAAAATCATCCACAAAGTGACATCAATTTTAACATGGTTCACCCATAATGGCTGGGCTACGTCCATAAAAACTTTTCTCTAAAAGTTATCTCAAAGTTCTTTGGGAATCCTTCCCAATTAAAAAGTTTATGAGCCTTGGCCCAAAGGAGATACCTTCCCCCAATCATAATTTATGAGCCTCTGCTCAAAGAAGATACCTTCCCCTCTGCTCTGGAAATGATCCCTTAGAAGATCAACTGCCTCTACCTCTTGCCAGCACGTGGAACTCCTTTCCACCGAAGACCTCCTATCCTCAATGCTTAGCCTAAGAGACCTCTACCTTCTATGATCACGTCCACAATAGCTCAGCAACCTGTATCAAACACAGTCAGTTGGTCTGATACAAGTCTTCCTCTATCTGTCAGATCTGTCCAACACTTGAACAGATCAATCCTCTGCACACAAGCCTTATTAAAGACTTGCCAAATATGTCCTTAGGTTCTTCTTAAAGAACCAATGCACCTCTATCCTTAAGTAGTAGCACTCCGCATTCGTGTTTGCCCTTGTGCTCTTCTATGCCCTCTGCTCTCTATGCACAATCATAGTCGCACTTGATCGAAATTCAACCTTTGCACCTCTGCGTAATCACAGCGGCATCGTCTTTGCACAATATGCTTTCTTTGTGATCTTTCACACTTGGAATGATTCGATGAAATGCACTCTACACACTATGATCAAATTTTGCACTCTGCTCTCGATGATCGAACTTCTTTCTCTACGTACTATCTGTGAACATCACACTACGACCACTCATTCGTCCTTCAACTCTCCAAACAACCCTCCTTTTATAACAGAATATTCATGATGAAAACTTTAATCTTAGTCGGTTGTTATACCAAAAACAAACCCTAATCTACGTCAGCTGCAAGCCCTAATTTTTTTTGGCTAAAATTTAACTTTGTCGGCTTCACTGCCTCTATAACTCTTCTGTAGCTTCTGCCGCAAAACTACATGTCACGATATTGTGACACCTTACCATACACTTTATTTTGGCTTTTGTCAGGATATCGTGACACTTCAGCCTTTGACAACTTCAACCAAGCTCTTGTCATGATATCTCGACACTTTTGTCTTTGTTAGCATCAATTTTGCTTTTGTCACGATATCGCGACACTTCTCCCTTCGTTGACCTTCTTTCTGCTTTTGTCATGAAATCACGAAACTTCTCCTATAGAAGACCTGCTTTCGATTTCTGTCATGAAATCGTGACACTTTCACTTCCTTGCAATCTTCTCTGCTTGCACTAGCAAAAACATGACATGTCACGAAATTGTGACACTTTCACCTTTGAACTCTTATTTCTTGAATTTGTCGTGAAATCGCAACGCTTCTTCTTCCAAGCTCTTTCGTTTTGCTTCTATCATGAAATCATGACTCTTCTCCTGTTGAAGACCTGCTTTTTATTTTTGTCACAAAATCATGACACTTTCTCCAACCGTATGCTGCAATCTCAATCAGTCGTGAAATCGTGACACTTTCTGCATCCGTAAGCTTTCTCTTCAACCTATCATGTCGTAACCTTCATCAAAACAAATTATTTTACATCAAACCAAATTACTTCAAAAGCTTCTTGACATCAATGACAACTTATACACTTGAGCAAAGGCAATGTACCCAAGGTACCCAAAATTGCCAACAGTTCATATCTATGTTCCTGTTCCTATTCCTATTTTTGTTCCAGTTCATACTTGATTTTGAAATGTCTACTCTACACCACTTTATTGTGTGACCATTATTATTGCACTTATAATAATTAATGTTATTATTTTTTGGAGATGCAAATATCTTAGGATTTATCCTAGTGAAGCCATATCCTCTTTTGTCCTGAACCCTGCAATTCATTACCTTGTGATCAAACTGATTACATGAGTAGCAATACCCATGGAAAAGATGTATGTTCCCATATTATTGTATTTTATGTGCTCTACACTATGAAACCATGCGCCCAAACCTATGACATGAAAAACATCTTCCATTGAAGCTTCCTTTTCTTGACCTCATTGGTCTCTTTGTCTCTCTTGACCTATTCTGATTGTTGTTCCATCTGTATCTTCTTGTGAATTTTTCTTGTCCTTGTTGAACTTTCTGTTGTCAAACTCATCCTCAGATGTCTCACTTTCTCTTACACTATCATTTTTTGAAGTGTATTCATCTGAAGTATCTTCTCCTCCAGAACTTGAGATTGACTTTCCTTCCCATTTCTTCAAAACCTATTCAAATCCAAGACCTATTTTTCTTGATGTAGGCTTTTGTATCTTGATGAACTTATCCAAGTTCTTTGATCTATTTTTGAACCCTTTTAGCTTGAATTTGGAGTCTTCTAAATCTTCTCTTAGTAGATCTATTTCTTATGCTAAATTTTCACATTCTAAGATATTTGCTTCTAACTTATCCTTGAACTTCTTTGTCTTAGCCTTTGATTTTTATAGATCCTCTATAAGCATCCTTCTCTCTTCATCACATTCTTGAAACTAAATTTCAAGTTTAGAGTTTTACTTTCTTACCTTCTTCATTGTGTCAAGGGCATAGATAAGTTCTCCCTTGAGATCATATCCATCTTTCTCTAAATAATCCTCTATTTGTTTACCTTTTTCCATATCTTTATTTTCTATTAGATTATCTTCTATAGGATCATCTTCTCCTTCTTCTAGTGCCATCAGAATATTCTCTTTTTGTCCTTTAAGTGTATCTTCATATTCATCATCACTGAAACTATAACTCCTTGTACAACTATCTTCATTATGTCCAAAGTTACCATATGTAAGGCACTTGAGAATTACTGGAGTCATTTTCTTAACTTGTTCTTTTTCTTCAATAATAAATAGGACTTCATACCTATTATTATATGAAAAACTAACATCACTATCACTTGAGTACTTACTTGCCTTATCCACATAGTAGCTCCTATTTTGTCTTTGAAATAACTTTTTTCCTTGTTTGCTTTATCCATCCTTGCTTTTCTTTTGGTGCCTATATCTTTCTAATTCCATGTTCTTGTGATCCTATTTTTCTTCACCATTGTTATTCTTAGCTTCTTGATAATATGTTGCATAATGACCATACTTTCCACAATTGAAACATTTAATAGATTTTAAATATCTAGATATTCTATAATCCTTATCCCTTATACCATAATTAGCTTCTTTCTAGCGATTAGGTTCCTCTTTTGTTCTCATATCAAATTCTGTAGGAATACCAAGCAACATATCTCTTGTAAAATAATCACCATCTATTGACTCTTATATAGCAGAAACCTTTTCACTGAATATTTTTGGAAGAGTTATTAAGACCTTATCACAAACATTCGATTCATCAATATTCATTCCAAGTCCTTGCATATCATTAACAACCTCATCAATTAAAAGTAGATAAGTACTAATATTGTACTCATCCTTCATTCTTAATGCTTCAAATTTTCCTTTGAGATTTCATATCTTTGATTTCTTGACACTTTTATCTCCATATATATTTTGCAATTTATCCCACATTTCTTTTGCAGTTTGACAATGCATAACTTGCATAGACTCTGTTCTATGCAAACCTCTCAAAAGTGCTTTCATTGTTTTTGAATTATTGAAGAACACAAGCTTATACTGAGAGGGGAGGTGAACAGTATAAGACCTCTTTTTACTTTTTCCTTTATACTTCAAAATAGTAAAGCAATATACCCAAAGCAATATCAAAACAATGCACAATATCATCCACAAAGTGACACCAATTTTAACGTGGTTCACCCGAATGGCTGGGCTACGTCCACAAAACTTTTCTCTAAAAGTTATCTCAAAGTTCTTTGGGAATCCTTCCCAATTACAATGTTTATGAGCCTCGGCCCAAAGGAGATACCTTCCCCCAAATCAGAATTTATGAGCCTCTGCTCAAAGGAGATACCTTCCCCTCTGCTCTGGAAATGATCCCTCAAAAGATCAACTGCCTCTACCTCTTGCCAGCACGTGGAACTCCTTTCCACCGAAGACCTCCTGTCCTCAATGCTTAGCCTAAGAGACCTCTGCCTTCTATGATCACGTCCACAGCAGCTCGACAACCTGTACCAAACACAGTCAGTCGGTCTAGTACAAGTCTTCCTCTGTCATCGGATCTGTCCAACACTTGAACAAATCAATCCTCTGCACACAAGCCTTCTCAAAGACTTGCCAAATCTGTCCTCGGGTTCTTCTCAAAGAACCAGTGCACCTCTGTCCTCATACAGTAGCACTCCGCGTTCGTCTTTGCCCTTTGTGCTCTCTATGCCCTCTGCTCTCTCTGTGCACTCACAGCCGCACTTGGTCGAACTTCAACCTTTGCACTCTCTGTGCAATCACAGTGGCACTTAGAACAATTCACCATGACTCTTCGCTCACTCTGCACACTTCGATCAAATTTTGCACTCTGCTCTCGATGATCGAACTTCTCACTCTGCGCTCTATCTACGAACGTCGCAACTAACAACACCTCCAACTCTTCAAAATAGCCTGCCTTTTATAATAACACTTTCAAGATCAAAACCTTAATCTTAGTCGGTTGTAACCCTGATCTTTAGTCGGTTGCACAACCCTAAACTTCATCGGCTGCAAACCCTAATCTTCGTCGGCTCACATTTAACTTTGTCGGCTTCAACTGCCTCTGTAACTCTTCTATAGCTTTTGCCGTGAAACTACAACATGTCACGATATCATGACACCTTTGCAACCGTACACTTTCTTTTGGCTTTTGTCATGATATCATGACACTTCAGCCTTTGTCGACTTCAACTAAGCTCTTGTCATGATATCATGACACTTCTATCTTTATCAGCATCAACTTTGCTTTTGTCACGATATCGTGACACTTCTCCCTTCGTCGACCTCCTTTCTACTTTTGTCACGAAATCATGACACTTCTGCCTCTATAGACTTCGTCTTCACTTCTATCATGATATCGTGACACTTCTATCTTCATAGCCTTCCTCTCTGCTTTTGTCATGAAATCATGACACTTCTCCTATAGAAGACCTACTTTCAATTTCTATCACGAAATCATGACACTTCTACTTTCGTCTGCTTTCTTTTCTACCTGTCACGAAATCGTGACACTTTCTACATCCGTACGCATTCTTTGCAACCCGTCATGAAATCATGACGCTTTCAGCTTTCGTACATTTTCTTTGCTCTTTGAGTCATGAAATTGTGACATGTCGCGATATCGTGACACTTTTCTAACTTGCTTTCTCTCTCCTACTTAAGTCATGAAAATGTGACATGTCGCGATATCGCGACACTTTTCTAACTTGCTTTCTCTCTCCTGCTTAAGTCACAAAAATGCGACATGTCACGATATCGCGACACTTTTCCTCCTTAGCTCTTTTCTTTCTTCGGGTCACGAAAACCCGACATGTCGCGATATCATGACACTTTTTCTCCTTAGCGCTTTTCTTTTCTTTGGGTCATGAAAACTCGACATGTCGTGATATCGTGACACTTTTTCTCTATGAGCTCTTTCTCTCGAACCTGTCGGCTTGGGGTTTGCAAAAGACCTTTGAAACTGTCATGCCGTAACCTTCATCAAAACAAATTATTTGACATCAAATCAAATTCCTTCAAAAGCTTCTTGACATCAATGACAACTTATATACTTGAGCAAAGGCAATGTACCCAAAGTACCCAAAATTGCCAACAATCTCCCCCTTTGTCATTGATGGCAAACCTTTACTGAAAACACTTCTCAAGAGCCAAAACTGAAACCAACTGTGCTAACAACTTAGAATCTTCCTTTGAAGTTTTGCTCCCCCTGACTTGAAGCTTTCCTCTTCACTTTGAAGCTCTCCCCCTTACTCATATCTCTCCCCCTTTGTCATCAATGGCAAAGGGTCACCTTTGGGGCTCGGGACTAAGAATGAGCCTCTTAGCTTAGTCCCTCCCCCACCTCCTGATGAGGTGATTAATTCTGGGGTGGGAGTAAAACTCCCATTAGGCACTGATCATCATCAGCGTCTATAACTTCCTTGTCGGGCCTTCTCTTGAACTCTTTGTCCATATTCCTGTTCCTGTCATTGTTCTTGTTCTTGTTCTCATCCCTGTTCTTGTCCATGCCTTGATCCTTGGACCTGATCATGCCACTTGTTCCTGTTCCTGTATTCTAGAATTTCAGCTCTACACTGTCTGATTATGTGACCTTCATTGTTGCACTTGAAACACTTGACGATGTTGTTTCTCTGAGGTAAACCTGATCTTTGAATCCACCTATTTTGACCAAACCTATTCTGGCCAAACTTGTTCTGACCAAACCTATTCTGACCAAACCTGTTCTGACCAAACCTGTTTTGATCAAACCTGTTCCTGTTATTTACCTTGCAATAGACTGCCTTGTGCCCAAACTATTGACAAGAGTAGCAATACCCTTGAAAGAAACTAGCACTTCTGAAATTGTCATTTACCTTCTTTACTTGAGCCATGCAATGTGAAGCCATGTGACCAAACTTATGACAAGCAAAACATCTCCCTTGAAATTTTCCTTTATTTGACCTCTTGGGTCCTGAAAACTTCTTCTTCTCATTCTGAATTCTGTTTTCTATTTCTGTGCATCTATCATTCAAGGACTCATGATCTGAAATACTTTCCTCATAAGAACTCTCTTCCTTTTGGAGTCTCTTACTAGACTCTCCAACTTGTTCCTTGTGTGGCTTAACAAAACCAAGGCCTGTTTTATCTGTTGTCTTTCTTTGACCTTTGATGAGTGACTTAACCTTTTTGGAGCTATCTTGAAACATGTAAAGCTTATCCTTGTACTCTTTAGTTTCCTCTTTCAAAGAAGCCATTTTCTGTTCTAACTCACTATACTCAAGAACCTTAGACTCTAACTCATCCTTGAGTTCTTGTGTCTTAGCTATAGAGAAATCAAGATTTTCTATAAGATCATCTCTCTCCATACAACATTCATCTAACTTATCCTTGAGTCTAGCATTCTTCTTTCTTTCCTTTTTCAAAGCACTAAGAGCATTAATAAGTTCACTTTCAAGATCCTTTATTTGTTTGCTTTCTGAATCATCAAAGCCTTTTTCAGATTTCTTATCACTAGAGGTGCTACCTTTTTCAAAAACCATACAAGCATCTTCCTTATAGTTTTCTGAAGCATCCTCATACATACTAGAAACCAAATCATTATTTGTACAATCATCCTCAAGGTGACCAAAATTTCCACATCTAAGACATTTCATGATAATGAATCTATGTTTCGGTTCTTCCTCTTTTTCGATATGAACAACATCTCATTTTCATTATCACTTGAAGAACTTTCACTATCACTACTAGAACACTTACTTGCTTTGTCTAGATAGAAACTCTTCTTGTGCTTGTGAGAATACCTCTTTCCTTGATTGTTGTGCTCATCTTTGTTCTTCCTGTGATGCTTATGCTTTTCAGAATCCTTGCTCATAGAATCTTGTTTATCTTCATCACTTTCATTCTTGGGAACAGTACAATCAGTAGCATAATGACCAAACTTTCCACAATTGAAACATCTTATATTTTTCATGCTTTTGTGCTTTCTAGAGAACTTGCCTTTCTTGTTGTAATATGCCTCTTCATCACTAGAAGACTCATCACTATCTTGAAGTTGTTTACCCTTGGATTTCTTGGTAGCCTTGAAAGTTGCCTCTTTCTTGACATCAACCTTCACTTGAGTTCTCAACTCAAATGCTGCAAGTATACTATGGAGCTCATCCTTTTTCAACTTATCCAAATCTTTAGCTTCCTCAATAGCAAAAATATTTTCACTAAATCTATTAGGAAGAGATCTTAAAATCTTATCACAAACATCATTTTCAGCAAGCTCAAGACCTAAGTCTTTCATGGAGTTAACAACCTCATCCATACGAAGCATGTAGTCACTAATATTTTCATCATCATTCATCTGGAGTTGTTCAAACATACCTTTGAAGTGTCTCAACTTGGCCTTTCTGACATTTGTATCACCTGTATGAACCACCTTCAACTGTTTCCACATTTCACTAGTTGTCTTGCAGTGAATCACTTTGGTGAGATCTGCTTTCTGTAAGCCTTTCAGGATTGCATTCATTGCTTTTGAATTGCTGTGATGTAGGAGCCTTTCTTCTTTAGTATTAGGACCATGTACAGGAATAGTGTACTCATCTTCAATCACTTCCCATACCTCATTACCAAGTGCCATTAGATGAACCTTCATCCTTGCACTCCAAAGACCAAAATCTGACCCATCAAGAATAGGTGTTGCATTGCTACTTGAATGATCCATTGTGTTCTTTACTAGCTTTTCCTTCAAGTTGTTAAACTTTTCGAAGGCACCTGCTCTGATACCAATTGAAGAACACAAGCTTATACTTGAGAGGGGGGTGAACAGTATAAGACCTCTTTTTACTTTTTCCTTTATACTTCAAAATAGTAAAGCAATATACCCAAAGCAATATCAAAACAATGCACAATATCATCCACAAAGTGACACCAATTTTAACGTGGTTCACCCAGAATGGTTGGGCTACGTCCACAAAACTTTTCTCTAAAAGTTATCTCAAAGTTCTTTGGGAATCCTTCCCAATTACAATGTTTATGAGCCTCGGCCCAAAGGAGATACCTTCCCCCAATCAAAATTTATGAGCCTCTGCTCAAAGGAGATACCTTCCCCTCTGCTCTGGAAATGATCCCTCAGAAGATCAACTGCCTCTACCTCTTGCCAACACGTGGAACTCCTTTCCACCGAAGACCTCCTATCCTCAATGCTTAGCCTAAGAGACCTCTGCCTTCTATGATCACGTCCACAGCAGCTCAAAAACCTATACCAAACACAATCAGTCGGTCTAGTACAAGTCTTCCTCTGTCTATCAGATCTGTCCAACACTTGAACAAATCAATCCTCTACACACAAGCCTTCTCAAAGACTTGCCAAATCTATCCTCAGGTTCTTCTCAAAGAACCAGTGCACCTCTATCCTCATACAACAGCACTCCACGTTCGTCTTTGCCCTTTGTGCTCTCTACGCCCTCTGCTCTCTCTGCGCAATCACAACCGCACTTGGTCGAACTTCAACCTTTGCACTCTCTATGCAATCACAGTGGCACTTAGAACAATTCACCATGACTCTTCGCTCACTCTGCACACTTCGATCGAATTTTGCACTCTGCTCTCGGTGATCAAACTTCTCACTCTGCGCTCTATCTACGAACGTCACAACTAACAACACCTCCAACTCTTCAAAATAGCCTGCCTTTTATAATAACACTTTCAAGATCAAAACCTTAATCTTAGTCAGTTGTAACCCTGATCTTTAGTCGATTGCACAACCCTAAACTTCATCGGCTGCAAACCCTAATCTTCATCGGCTCACATTTAACTTTGTCGGCTTCAATTGCCTCTGTAACTCTTCTATAGCTTTTGCCATGAAACTACAACATGTCGCGATATCATGACACCTTTGCAACCATACACTTTCTTTTGGCTTTTGTCATGATATCATGACACTTCAGCCTTTGTCGACTTCAACTAAGCTCTTGTCACGATATCATGACACTTCTATCTTTATCAGCATCAACTTTGCTTTTGTCATGATATCGTGACACTTCTCCCTTCGTCGACCTCCTTTCTGCTTTTGTCATGAAATCGTGACACTTCTGCCTCTACAGACTTCGTCTTCACTTCTATCGTGATATCATGACACTTCTATCTTCATAGCCTTCCTCTCTGCTTTTGTCATGAAATCGTGACACTTCTCCTATAGAAGACCTACTTTCAGTTTCTGTCATGAAATCGTGACACTTCTGCTTCCATCTGCTTTCTTTTCTACCTGTCATGAAATCGTGACACTTTCTGCATCCGTACGCATTCTTTGCAACCCATCGTGAAATCGTGACGCTTTCAGCTTTCATACATTTTCTTTGCTCTTTGAGTCATGAAATTGCGACATGTCGCGATATCGTGACACTTTTCTAACTTGCTTTCTCTCTCCTACTTAAGTCGTGAAAATGTGACATGTCACGATATCGTGACACTTTTCTAACTTGCTTTCTCTCTCCTGCTTAAGTCATGAAAATGTGACATGTCGCGATATCGTGACACTTTTCCTCCTTAGCTCTTTTCTTTTCTTTGGGTCACGAAAACCCGACATGTCACGATATCACGACACTTTTTCTCCTTAGCGCTTTTCTTTTCTTCAGGTCACGAAAACCTGACATGTCGCGATATCGTGACACTTTTTCACTACGAGCTCTTTCTCTCGAACCTGTCAGCTTGGGGTTTGCAAAAGACCTTTGAAACTGTCATGCCGTAACCTTCATCAAAACAAATTATTTGACATCAAATCAAATTCCTTCAAAAGCTTCTTGACATCAATGACAACTTATATACTTGAGCAAAGGCAATGTACCCAAAGTACCCAAAATTGCCAACAATTATAATGTTGTAGGAGCTTACCTTCCTTAGCTATAGGTGGATTAACTAAGGGATCATATCCAATTTCAACTGCTTCCCAAATTTCATTGCCAAGTGCCATCAGGTAAATCTTCATTCTCATACTCCAATATATATAGTCACTTCCATCAAATATTGGTGCTGAATTATCTGAAGACACATTCTTAGAATCCATTGTGTTCTTGTTATCTTTTCCTTCAAGCTGTTAAAATCTTCTGAAGGAACCGACTATGATACCAATTTAAGAACACAAGTTTATATTGAGAGGGGGGTGAATAGTATAAGACCACTTTTTACTTTTCTTTCCCAACCAATATTTGTTAGCGTATCTCTATATTTACTACATTATTAGGTTAGTATTGTTATATTGTTGTAACCTCTACTATTTTTGCCTTGGGTGGTTTCGTAACCTACGGGCTAATCTGGGCCTAAGTTATGTATTTATATCCATTGCTTAATCAATACATTCAATTATTTCACCTAACAATATTATGCAATGTAAATATAGAAATAACAATAGTAGTAATTAAAACAATGTACAAATCACCACACAAAATAGAGACACCATAATTTACGTGGTTCACCTAATGTGGGCTACTCCACAGAGAAAATATTTCACTAAAATTCTCTCAATAAATCTCTTAGGAATCCTTTCCCTATTACAATGTTTATGGACCTCTATCCAAAGGAGATACCAATCCCCTAAATCAAGTTTGTGGGTCTCTATCCATAGGAGACACCAATATCTTAATCTCTGCTTTGGATGGTGATCTTCTAGAAGTTCTGCTGCCTCTACTACATTGGCTAATGGATATCTATCCACTGAAGACTCTTGTCCTCACTCAGAAGACCTGTCCTCATTGCCCTAGCTAATGGATTTTTATCTACTAGAGACTATCATATTCTATACTCTATCACCTCCAAAGCTTGCACTTAGCTCTATCTCAAATCTGTACTAAATACAGTCCTTTGGTCTAGAATAAATTTGCTCAATCTCTATCTCTGGTCTGGTACAAAAATATCCTCAAATATGTACCAAACTCTATCCTTGAATCTATACTAAACATAGTCCTTCGGTATAGCACAAATATGTCCTCAATATTTGTCCTCTGATCTGCACTAAACATAGTCCTTTGATCTAGTACAAATTTGTCCTCAATATCTATCCTCTGATCTGCACTATACATAGTCCTTCGATCTAGCACAAATATGTCCTCAATATTTTTCCTCAAGCCTTAACTCAAAGCTTTAATTAATCATAAATCAACTCTACTAGATCTACCCCAAACCTTAATTCAAGATTTGAATAAATCAATCAATCAACTCTACTCTCAAGCCTTCTCAAAATACTTGTCTCAAATATTCCTTGAAAGATTCCTCAAAAGCTCACACCAATCTGTCCTCAAGTTCTCTCTAGAACTTGTCCAATATGCTTAATAAGTTCTCATAAGAACTTCTCCATATCTGCTCTCAATCTGTATTGTAAGATTCCATAAAAGCTTACCCAAATCTGTCCACAAGTCTTCTCAAAGACTTACCTTAAATATGCTCAACAAGTCCACACTAGAACTTGTCCAATCTCATAGAAACATATAGAGAATTTTTAGAGACTCAATATGTTCTATACTCATCGCAATTCTCAATCACTTTCAATCACTCTTTTAGAAACATACAAAGAATTGTTAGAGACTCAATATGCTTCACATTCACCTCAATACTCAATCACTTTCTCAATTCAATTTTGAATATAGAATAGTTTGTTTTATAGAACTTTAACAATCACTTCACAAATCCACTTGACTAGGTTCAACCAAATCTACTCAACCAATCACCCAATGAAATGAACCTTCCTTACAAACCCTAGTCCAAGCATATGACATTCACTCAAAATGATTCCAACAATGCTCAACAACCAATCTCACATAAAAATGATACTCATATTATTTTCACACCCTGGTTCAAGTTCTTCACACAACTCACTTCAAAAATAATGCTTATGAAACAAATCTCACATAACAATGATACCCATGTTCTTTTCAAATCCTAGTTCTTTGCTCAACCAATGGCTTCAAAAACAATGCTTATAAATCAAGGTTTTAATAATAACTCTTTATTCTAGAAAACCTTGAAGCATTAACTCAAACACACTCAATAAGGAAGTCCTAATCAAATCCTTTTCACTTCAAACTTATTTTCATAAATACACTCACACTAATCATTTTACACATGGAATAATTTACCCATACCTTTTTCTTGATTGAAGAAAGTCCTCTCAAAACTACCTTCAAACAATGCCTTCTTATTTGCCAAGTACCAAGGGTTAGATAACAAGTGTTATACTTCACAAATACAAGTATAGCTTAATTTCATGATACACCTTATATCTCCATATCAATAGCAATATTCGACAATAATATCTTCACAAAAATTACCCTTTCAAAATACACCTTCAATTTCTTAATATCACAAAATTGATATCCCAACTCAATTTTTTATCTCCTATGGTAAAAATAATATTTACCTTAGTAAAAGACCTATTTACCACCTAGGTAATAATTACAATATTACCTTATGACTCCCTAACATTAGCATAATAATCAAATTGCATAAAACACCCCTTATACCTCCTAAACCTTAGCACACATGCAAAATAAAATTTAATTTATAAAAACCTTTGTAAAATCTCCTTCCACAATTTTTGAGGATTCGACCCTACGCCTTCTCCTCGGTTGGTGCCTTGGCTGCGACTAGCTAGCCGTGTGAGCCAAGCGCTCCACATGCTAGCTTAAGCAACTTGGATGCTTAAGACCTTTCAAAAAAGGCTTTAAAGCCTTTGGCCTCTCCTTTTCCTAGCCTTTGGCTAGACCACACGAGCACTTTCCTTCGCCTTGCCAATTGCACAACCACGATGTGCTCCCTTCACCTTTTCTATCTCTGACTCTGCAATTTTCGTAGGCTCCAAAATTTTTGCATGTGCCTCAAATCGAATGATCAATTTTCCTAAGGTTTGCATTGGGATTTAAATATCCTTTATTGCCTTTGCACTTCACGTCGGTGGATGTTTTGATTTTGATGACGTCGACACTTTATAATTTATAAATTATTTAAATTCAAAAGAATTTAAATCTTATAAATTATATTTATAAACCTTAGACTTTAATAAAAATTAAAGCCCTCTTGAGGTAAAATTAAAACCTCTATTTGCTCTTCACTGATTTGATGAAGATTATTCTGCCACCATGGTTTTAATAAAAACCTTAATTCGCTCATCCATGGTTTTAATAAAAACCCACCTTCATTTGCTTCCACATAATATTAAAAATATTATGAAGCTCTTTTTCCATTAACATTTGCATTGTTCTTCTTGACATCAATGATGATTTTATTCTTTGACATCAATGACAACTTAACTTGAATTATCCAAAAAATTTATCTTGGTTATCTGGTGAAGTACTTGTTCATCTAGGGATGTCATAGACTTCTCCCTTGTCACATGCCACTAAGGTCTACTTTAATTCTAAAATGTCTAGTAATGAGGGAATCTATGATGGAAAGCTCTGAGTGGTTGGTCCTTGTAATTGGTTAGAATTATTTTTATATGTGGGTAGAGATATTGAACATGTTGCTTGCTAGAGAATTCCATAGTATGGATAATAGGGATTTAGGTAGTGATATTACGAGCCATATAGATATCCTACATAGTTTTTTAGGTAGGGATTTTCTCTCACAAAATTTGTTGGAGCCAACTAAATAGGGACTAGGATGAACACAATTTATCTTTGAAGTCTTAGAAAGGACAATATTCTCTATTAAATAGAGTGGAAAATCTGTAACATCCATTTGATAGAGGCTGGCATCGTTTATTGATTTGATGAAAAGAGGGCGAGGATATTTCTAATATCCAAACCTCTAGAAGTTCTATTGGTACTTGAGGGATATTATCTCATTGTTCATATTCCTCATAGCATATTCCATTATTTCTATTTTTGGGGATTGTGAGGCTGGGGGATGTTAGCGTAACTAATGTATTTTGTCTCTATTTTATTATTTAGCATTCTGTTGCTGCACTGTTACAACTGCTGTAACAGATCCGTTCAGCTGGTGCCTATTCAGGGCTATTGTAATTGTTATTTAAACATTGCTATTCAATAAACATGTCGTTTGCTGAGTTTAACATGGCATCAGAGCTGGTTTGATTTTGTGGGCGAGGTGCAGCCGAGGATTTTTTGTGGGCGTGACTTTTTTTTCTTATCACCCTGTGCGCTATCTCTTCTCCCTACTGCGCAGCCGAGAGAAAAAAAAAGAAAGAGGGATTTTTTTTGTCGCGCGCAGACGCACGACTGCGGAGAGGGTAGAGACCCCTGTGGAACGCGCGCAGCGTCCGAGAATTTTTTGTTTAAAAAAAAAAAAAAAGGCGCACAGGACATCGCGACGTACAGGACATACGCCCGTGCGCAGAACGCACAGGACGCACGTCCCGCGCGCATAGAGCGGGGAGGAGACGAATGCGCGTCCAGCTTGGAGGGACGCACGTCTGCCCCCGTGCGCAGAGACGTGACATCCGAGACTAGCACGCGCTGCGCGGGACGCACGTCTACCCCCGCGTGCGGGACATACGTCTGCCCCCGCACGGAGAGACGGGACGTCCGGGATGCGCGCGCGCTGGGCGGGCGACGCACAACGTTCGCTGTGCAGGAGGAGGGGAAACCCCCCCACCCCCAAACCCCTTTTTTGCACGTAGGGAATTTAAAATTCCCACACGCGCGGGGTATAAACCCCCCCCCCCACATTTTGCGCGCGCCGCGAATCGCGCCCTCCCTCGCCTCGAAAAAAAAAAAAAAAATAGGGCGTCGTCGCGCAGCAGGTCGACGAAACAAAAAAAAGAAAAAGAGAGACCCCCTCGAAAACCCCCCCGGTGGAACGCATTGGAAACAGGGCGTCCGTTGAGCGTGCAGCAGGAAAGGAACTGGAACTGCTACGATTTGCAGAGGAGGAAGCCGCGTAGCAGTCGGAGGCCGCTGCAGAGGGTGTTGAAAACGGAGGAGGCTCATTGACCCCTTCGGATCAGCCCGCAAGCTCACTTGGCAGTGAGCTGTGCGGTAAGGCTCTGGGAGCCTGCAGGTCGGGGGTTCAAATCCCGCCGACTCCCCCCAAGGTATAATTTTTTTTTTCAAAGTTGTTTTTTTAATTATTATTTTTTAAATTAAAATTTTTTAATTTTAATTTATTTTTAATAGTTTTTTAAACTTTATAAATTAAAATTTAATTTTAATTTATTTTTTATAAGTTTTAAAACTATATAAATTAAAATTATTTATTTTAATTTTAAATAAATAATAATTATTAAAAATGCTTTGTTAAAAATTTTTTTAAGGGGGGATATTTTTTCAAAAAATCAAAGGGGGATTGTGAGTAATTTTTTGAAAAATAGCAATTTGGCAAATTGTAAAAGGTGCATTTTCGGCTGTGACCGACACCTTGTGGGTTATTCTTGTGGGCGGTTTTTTTATGTTGTATGTTGCATATTTCATTTTTGCACTATAACATTAAAAACTTAAAAGCAAATTCACTCCCTAAGTCCCCGGAATAATTAATACCCATCCGTGCAATTTATTGCACTGTAGCGTTCGGTATTTGTGATACCTCTGGCCAGCACTTACAGGTAAAGCTGTCGTGATTTGGATCTTTGTATCCGCCGCCTAATATAGCTGCTATAACGATGTCTGAGCTTGTTCTCTATAAATCGTCGGGGAGGAATAAGTACGCCATTTTTGCATTTTTTTACTCCATCCACTACCCTTTATTGCACTTGTGTTTAGGCGTAAATCCTGACGAAGTATTCTTCATAGTTTTTAGGGGAAGTTACGCTCCACGCATGAGAATAATCTTCTATGGTAGGTGCCATCAACAAGGCGATTCCCTTTCAGTACCGCTTATGTTCCACGTATCGTATGATCTCTAAAACTCACCTATAGTCTCCCTCACGTAAGGGCGGGTGATTTTTGTTGATCTTTCTAAATACCTATAGTTTCCCTCACGTAAGGGCGGGTATTTTGTACGGTATATTGGCCTAGCAAAAGATATATCGAAAGGGGGACCAATTGGTGATATAAGGAACCTTCACTATGGCCGTTGTTGCAAAGTTGATGAGTGATCCGCATCAGTTATTGAAAGGTCCAAATTATACACCATGGAAACATAAGATGAAGGCAATTCTCCAAATGGAAGATTTGTGGGATATTATTCTTGGAGTAGCAAATAGGCCTTCACCAATAGCGGGATCCACGAGGTCCTTCGCGAGATCGAGATAGCTTTTGACAAGAAAGACGGTAGAGCAAAGGTGCTCATTTTGTTTGTTGTTTGGGATGAAGTGCAACCTAATATAGGCGACAAAGCAAGTGGTAAAGAGGCATGGGATGCCCTTCAAACCATCTATGAGGGAAAGAATGATTCCACCATTCTTCATATTCAACAACAACTTCATAACCTGAGTTTGAGGCGGGGTGAAACGGTTGAACTCTTTCTGTGCAGAGTGTCTGAATTGAAAGAGAAATTGAGTTCTTTGGGAGATACTGTGGACAAAAAGCTTCTCATTTCACTTGTGATGAGAGCTTTGCCTTCTTCATTTGATATGTTGATAACCTCCATCCAGGTGTCTCAATGACAAATTACCTACATCGAGTTGGTCAATCTGCTTCAACAACAGGAGGCACGCCAACTTCACAAGGATGATTCTTCCAATACATCCCTATACACCAACAGGTAGGGTTCTAGGAAGAAAGGTAATGGGCAAAAAGGAGGCAACTTTCAGAAAGGAGGAAATTCTCAACAGGATACGAAAGGAAAAGGCAAACAACCTCAATAGAAGAAGAGGTGGTGCAAGATCTGTGAGAAAGACAACCATGACACCAACAGGTGTTGGCATAAGAACAAGCAGAAAGGCCAAAACAAACCACAAAATAAAAACAAGCAACCCCAGGTGAATGTTGTTGTTGAAGAATCTGACTCAGATTTTGAATGGGCACACAAGGTGCTCATGACTACCACAGATTCCACATAGAGGGATCTTGTTTGGTATGTCGATTCTGGAGCTAGCAAACATATGACTGGCGACAGATCATGGTTTGAATCATTTGTGGCCAAAGAGGGCAAACCTGTCACCATTGTTGATGATAAAACCTATAGGGTTCAGGGAGAGGGTACAGTTTCAGTCACTCTTCCTGATGGCAAGTGTCAGATTGACAAAGTCCTCTATGTTTCGGGATTGGCCAACAATTTGTTGTTAGTGACACAAATCCTGGATAGAAATATGGTTGTCAACTTTCGTGTTGAGAATGGAAAGAAGTGTTGTACCATTACCAGGAAGGGTAAGCAGATTGCAACAGCTTCATATAAGCACGACTTATTTGCACTAGATGCTATCTCTACTCCACATGTTTCCATGATTGTATCTACTAAGGAGGCAACTTCCCTATGGCACAAGAGATATGGGCATCTTAGTTATGGCTACTTACTTGAGCTCAGTAAGTATGAGATGGTAAAGGGTCTTCCTTCCCTTTACGCCACATTGCCAGTGCGCTCTGACTGCTTGGTAGGAAAGCAACATAGAGTACCATTTGAGAAGAGCTCTACAAGAGCACGAAAACCTCTAGAGTTAATTCACACCGATCTGTGCGGTCCTTTCACACCCAATAGTTTTGGAGGGAAGAGGTACTTTCAGTTATTCGTAGATGACTACTCACGAAAGATGTGGGTTTTCTTTCTCCAACTTAAATCTGAAGCTTTCGCATTCTTCCAGAAGTTCAAGAAATCCGTTGAGAAGGAGTTAGGGGCTTCTATTAAAACCCTTCACTCAGATCGAGGGGGAGAGTTTACCTCTAATGAATTTTCTGCATTCCTAGATAAGCATGGAATCAAGAGACAGTTAACAACTGCCTATACTCCTTAGCAAAATGGAGTTGCTGAGAGAAGGAACCGTTCTATCATGGAAATGGTTCGTTGTATGCTAACAGGAGCTACTCTTGGGCAACAATATTGGGCAGAAGCTGTCACCACTACAGTGTATCTGTTGAATAGGGCACCCACAAAGGCCCTAAAAGGAATGACTCCACAGGAAGCATGGAGTGGTCAAAAACCCTCCATATCTCATCTACGTATTTTTGGATGTCACGCTTTCATGCACATACCGAAAGAGAAAAGGAAGAAGCTAGATGAGAAAACACTGAGATGTATTTTTCTTGGTTATTTTGAGCACTCTAAAGGATATCGGTTGATAGATCCTTTGACCAAGAAAATTCATATCAGCAGAGATGTTGTCTTTGATGAAGCTTTCACATCACAGAGCACATCTAAAGTACACCAAGATATTGTGGAAACTAAGGAAGAGAAGATTCCTTCGTCAACACAGACAGGAGGTCCTTCTACATCTTCTTCACCACCATCGAAGAAGAATCCTAAATGGTGTACAAATACAATCAGAGATGCAAATTTATCCACTCCTCCCAATTTGAATTTGGATAGACCTCGTACACGCAGTATGGCTCAAAAGGAAAGAGAAGCCAAAGAAACTGGTGAGGTTGATGATCTTTGTCAATATTTTGAGGAACTTTCTGTAACTCCAAGTACGGATATGGATATTGATGATGACAGGGCGTTCATGTCTACCATAGATGATCTTGAACCTGCATCAGTGCAAGATGCTCTTAGTGAGCCTCAGTGGAAGGCCGCTATGGATACAGAGTATGAGTCTCTGATGAAAAATAAAACTTGGAAGCTTGTTGATCTGCCACATGGAAAGAAACCTATTGGCTGCAAATGGGTATATAAAGTCAAGTACAAGGCAGATGGAACAATTGATAAGCATAAGGCCCGTCTTGTTGCAAAGGGCTATGCTCAAAAATAAGGCATTGACTACTAGGAAACTTTTGCACCTACTGCTCGGATGACCACAATTCGAGTTATGTGTGCTATGGCAGCACAATATGGGTGGAAAGTTCACCGGATGGATGTCAAAAGTGCCTTTCTAAATGGTGATATCTAAGAAGAAGTCTACATGACTCGACTGGAAGGATTTGAAGTGGAAGGCCAAGAGCGAGAAGGTTTGCAAATTGGTCAAATCCTTGTATGGTCCGAAACAAGCTCCTCGAGCTTGGTATATAAAAATGGACAATCACCTTATGCGGCATGGATTTAAGAGATGTCCAGTCGGATGCAAACCTCTATTTCAAGAAATAGGGTTACGAGATAGTGTTGCTTGTACTCTATGTGGATGATCTTCTCATTACAGGGAGTTCGAAACTATGATCTCTCTTGTCAAAAGAAACTTGTGCAAATATTTTGAGATGATAGATCTCGGACTTCTCCATTATTGTCTTGGTCTAGAATTCAGCCAGAAGGAGCACTCCATCAAAGTGTCTCAGAAAAAATATGCCAAGACATTGTTGGAAAAATATCGCATGACTGATTGCAAGCCAATGGCAACTCCAATGGAGAATGGACTTCAGTTATCGTGATATTATGATTCACCTCAGGTAGATGGTACTCTCTATCGACGATTGATTGGGAGTCTCATATATCTGACCAATACTAGGCCAGATCTCGTATTTGTTGTCAACTATCTTTCGAGGTTCATGTAGGAGCCTAAGACCACTCATTGGAAAGCAGCAAAACGTGTTCTTCACTATGTCCGTGGTACTATAGAATATGGCCTAGAATACAAGAGGAACAACAAATTCTTCTTGCAAGGATACACGGACTCCGACTATGCCGGATCATTTGATGATCGCAAGTCAACTTCGGATACATTTTTCATCTGGGATCCGGTCCTGTCTCATGGCACAGCAAGAAGTAACAGGTGGTTGCTATTTCTTCAACAGAGATAGAATATCGCGTCGCACGTGAAGCTGTGTGCGAAGTGATATGGTTACGTCGCATTCTGACAAGTATGGGCCATCCATCAAAATCTCCAATACACTTGTTTTGCGACAATCAAGGTGTTATGAACCTCGTCAAGAATCCAGTCCATCATGAAAGAACAAAGCACATTGACACACAATGTCATTTCATTCGAGATGAAGTTCCAAAGCATCGAATTCAGCTTCGGCACATTCCCACCGATGCTCAAGTTGCAGACATTTTCACTAAGGCACTTGGACGTGTCAAATTTGAATTGTTTCGCAACTCACTTTGTATTGCAAAATAATGTAAGGGGATGTTAGTATAGCTATTAGTTATTACATTACCCAAATAATGTAATAAAGGGGGATGTTAGCGTAACTAATGTATTTTGTCTATATTTTATTAATTAGCATTCTGTTGCTGCACTGTTACAACTGCTGTAACAGATCCGTTCAGCTGGTGCCTATTCAGGGCTATTGTAATTGTTATTTAAACATTGCTATTCAATAAACATGTCGTTCGCTGAGTTTAACAAGTAGTTGGTTTAATGGTTGGAGGTGGTTTATATAACAATTGAACATCTAAAAAAGGAGTGTAAGTGGTCTAGGGGCAAACATACCAATATAAACAAGGTCTCTTTTGTATTTAGTGACTATCCCATAGGCTACTGCTAATGAATCACCTCTCCAATTTTTTACCATCATGGCTATTTCAAAATTGATTGCTTTAAGATAGTATATGAAAACCATACCTAGTATAGGCCAAATTTATTCTAGAAATCTATGCCAAGACTTGTAGAATCTAACATTGAAATCATACATATCTTCAATATAGCCCCTTTTGATAGTTTCTCATTGTTCTAATAGTGACACCCCATCTGTCTTATCCTTGAATGATCATCAAGTTGGTTTGCAAGTTGATCCTAATCAGTGATAGAATTATGGGTGAGAGAGACATACCAGTCCCTTACTTTTCCTCTAAGATAGGTTGCTAGTAGTCTGAGGGTGATGTCTTATTCTCCAATGTTTTAAAGTGCATATGTAGAAATTATTTTTAATGTACTTAAACTTAATTCTATTTCTACTTAAATGAATTTCCAGATCTGCAACACTTTAAAATAACAACACACAAGCAAGGCACAATAACAAAAAATAATAATAAAATATGTAGACTTTATATTAATAATGATTGTATAACAACAACATCCAATCTACCATTTGCATGACAATAGCATTTTGGGGATTCATATATATACATAATTACATAGATTTAATTGGTTATAAAAATACACTCTCCTTTTGATGCAATTGTATATTTACAACCAACAACAATCTACCATCATACACATACCTATATCAAACCTTTCGTATGAATGAATGAAGAAAGGGTCATATTTATAAAACTAAAAATTAGTTGCACCCTTTAACTGCTTGACATCTCATCATTCTATAAATTACATTTGACTTGCATTAGCTTATATTTTTATTTTATTCCATAAGCGACTTTATGACTTTGCCATACATGCTAATATTTCACTTTATGCCATATTATAACATTTCAACTTTATAACATTATTTAAATATATGTATGTACATTTCATCAAACACTTTGTGTAAAAATATAAAATAAAACCAAAATGATAAAACCTATTAACTAAAACCAGACATAAATTTTCCTTCCTACACTTATCCCCTCCTATAAACTGATTGGCATGCTCAACAACACATGAACTAAACACTAGGGATAGAAGCACTAAATAATGTACTGGTATCACTTGTCACACTCCTTTCATTTTATCCTATTCCAAATATCCTCTACAATTGGTATCACTTCAATCTGCTACTAATAACCCATTATTTTCTAACTACTCCCTAGATTTTCTACAATCAAATGCATCATAAATTGCATCAACATGATCAAATGAACATGATGGGCAATTCTTGTCGCCACCTATATCAGGGGTCAAAGGGGAAAGATTCCCCTTGTAGGGTTAAAATTGACACAATAACAATTCAAACTCTTATCTTTCACTATAGGGACTACTATTATAATATATAAAGGAAAAAATTGAAATTCAAAATTCCTTCCAAAATGGGTATGGGCAGTCTCATCGATGTTATTTCTAATTGTTAAATCAGGAGGTCCATGTCGTATTTATTTTTTTGAGGTTAAATAATCATAAATACCTCCATAAGTGGTATAGTCCTCATTTTAGAGGTGTCATTAATACCTTCAAATCCCACCATGGAGATATGAATTTGGGTGGTGGCATCCAAGGTCGATGCTCCAAGCAAGTGGTTGAGATATCATTCCTCTTTATCCTCCATACCATATTGATGATCCTACTTATTTAATTCTAGCTTATATGAATATGGTATTGGCATATCCTGGGACCTCCCCTCTAATGATATGATTGCCCCAATTTCCTCCCCTCTTGCTCTTTCAGTCAACCCATAGTCTTAAAGTTGTTACTTGTATTGCTACCTATTTCTCCCATTAGCTAATTTTTTGGAGATGCCTCTACATAAGATTCTATTGGACCTCATTTTATGGACATGCTTCTAGTACCTGGTTGCTTTCCCACACTCTTCTTACCCCTCTTACCTTTGAGCTTCTAGGAAATATATGAGGACCAACAAGGTTAATTTGCCTCACTAAGTCCTTACTTGAATTATGTAATCCCATTTAATCTTTCCCTCCAAGGACCTTGGGTTTAACCTAATGGGTATGTTGATAATTCCATTGAGCAACTATCCTTAGGTATATGGAGTGCTACAACCTAATTACTGGGGGAGGGTGGATTGATTTTGTGGCCCTTCTACCAGTTAAGCAGGGGGGTCCTAGTGAACTAATTTCTTGGAGGCCTCATCATCAAGGAAACACTTTTAATCACCATTGAGAAGGTTTGGAGGTTCCTCTTGATGATGGTATGGGGTCTAATCACCATAAAAAAGGCTAAAATATTTTGTTGGCTTGATTTGGGTGGATGACTTTGCCTTGTGGTGAGGGGAGTATAGAGAATTATTTGAGTCTTTGGTGTAGACTATTCTTGGCTAGTGTCTTCTTCAAAACATCTACCCAATGTATGAATAGAGCTTTAGGGCACTTCATCTGATCCTTTGCAATGACTTCTTTGCTTTAATTTCTCTTAGTTCAAGGGTATACGCCACTATAGTGAAATTTTTACTACAACAACAATACCAAATCCTCAATGAGAGGCTAAACTCAAGTTGACATAAACTTAGCCTTGATGTTAACATTGCAATAAAATAATAATAAATTTTCCTTTTAAGCAAGGTTATCCAAAAATATGTATTAACCAATACCACTAAGGATGAAATATGAAAGATGCCCATAGGCTTATATAAACATACCCATAGGCTTACATTAATAATGAATACCCATAGGATAACATAATTATATGCTCATATAAATGGTGCTCATAAGCACTTCTTCACACTTTGGCCTTGGCTAAACAAGATTAGATTGCACAAATTTCAACACATTATTAGTTCTCATGATCCTATTTTCACCAACAACATTTATAAGTAACTATTCGCTCTTAGAGGAAATTAGTTGAATATTTTCTCTTCTTATCATCCTCTGTTAAATGAGAAAACAAAGATTATGAGCAAATACATGGTTATTTATCTTTGTTGTTTTTTCCACCATAACAACTATCAATGGGTTTACTTGGTTTTCTTAGCCAAATGGTGGTATAGTATTTTTATCATTTCTCCATCAATATATTCCTATTTGAAGCACTATATGGCTAGAAACCTTTGTCCATGGTAGACTATATTCTAGGATCCTCCAATGTGGCTTAAAGAGATGATTTATTACAAGATGTTAGCTTATGCTCCATCTTCTTAAAGTTAATTTATACCAAACCCAAAAATAAATAAAGTATTAGCAAGACATGCATTGCTAAGAGTAACAACTTATAGTAGTTGATATGAAATTTTTGTGACTCTATCCTTATAAGCAGTTGTCTCTAAATACCCAGTCTAGCCAAATACTGGCTCCCTAGTGATATAAAAAAAGTTTCTTATTTTTCAATTAATTTAACTCTTTTTGTCCATTTTTGAAAAAAAATGCCATAGGACCTACCAAGTATTAAAAGTTGTTTATGTTGATATTAAATGTTAGTATAGTGAATTAAAATAGATGTTTTCTTAGTTCAAAATTTCCCCTTATCATGAATTAATATCTTTCCTTGCTGAGAGGCAGTGATGAGCGGGAAGGTAGCGGCGGGAGGGCATGGGAGTGGGAGCACCAACACTGTGAACCTGGGCACCAACAAGTTGGAGGGCCGAAGCAAGGCACAGGGAGGGCAGTCAGAGAATGGAGGCTCGATGGAGTTACCTGAAGATGGAGGCAGACGCAGGAAGGATCTGCCTGACAAAGGGAGAGACTGCCAATAGAAATCATATGCAGAGGCAGCAGCTTATGAAACCCCAAATGGTATTTTCACTAAGGACCTCTTTTCATCGGGGGATGAACTGGACATCCCGGAGGAAATCCTATCAAGTTTTGTTGAATTTGAAAAATTTACCCTAATCGATTATTGGAGGGCGTCCCGATATGGAGACCATCCGCAGGTGGGCGGAAAGAAAATGCTGGACCTCGGGTCATATGGAGCTGGTTGCCCTATCCCAAGGTTTTTTTGCAATTAGGCTGAATAATGCAGAGGATTACTGTAAAATTTTGGCTAGGGGCCCTTGGTTTCTGGGACGCAAGAGTCTCTTTCTCAGGAAGTGGGGGATGGATTTTAACCCCAAAACCCAGAGTATTAATATTGCCCCAATATGGGTTAGGTTGCCAAACCTTCCCATTTTTTGTTGGCATGAAAATGTTATCAGGGGTATCACCCATTCCATTGGTGAGTTGGTCACCATTGACCCTCCCACTCGGGCCTGAACCAGATTTGTCCAAGCTCACTTTTGTGTCCTGGCAGATTTGGAGGCAAACCTTCCATCCTCCATCACTCTTTGGTCTGGAGGCTCTGTTCTTCATAAGCAAGTCATTAACTACAAAAATAGATCGGCATTTTGCCCTCGATGTAGTTCCCAGGGGCATCTTCAGTCAAATTGTCCTCTTCAAAAGTCGAGGATGAAGGGTGGGGCTTCTGGAAACCCCCTAGAGCAAGAAGGAAAACAACCGAAACACCATGTAGTGACAGTGCCTGAGTCTCCAGATCCTTCTGGGGTTCTCCTCGAGTCAGATGCCATTCTGTGTAATGTAAGTTCCCAACCAAAACCTCAAGTGGAAAAGGATCAGTCTCCTTCTCGTATGTCTGCTCAGGCTGATTCCCCTATTTGTCAAAACCAGAAACCTCTCGAGTCCCTGCTAGAAGAGTATCTGTTGGGCAAGAGGGATGAACAACATGGCAACATTAGTCTACAAAAAACTAGAAGCTGAAAGCAAGGGGCGGATTTCAGCTGTGAAATAAAACAGGGGTGACCTCCTAACAAAGAAAGAAGGGATAAGGAAACGACAACAGACATTGCAAATGGATCCCAGCGGTTGCTTTTTCAAGAAGATTTCGACTCCCTGGTGGGTGATTCACCTGTCCCAAAACCTCCCATCCAGCAGGGAAAGGGAGGCAAGAAAGTCTTTAAAGTGTCCAGATGAAAATTCTCTCATGGAATGTGAGAGGTCTTAATGGAGTGGCCAAACATAGGGTGGTGGCCGATATCTGAAAGAAGTCTAACCAATCCATCCTCATTTTGCAGGAGACTAAGTATGATGCCTCTACCTCTATCAAGGTTGCCAGGGCCATTTGGGCCAAGGCCAAATTCCTTTCTAGCCCTGTAATAGGTTCTACAGGCGATCTCATGGTGCTGTGGGACTCTGACAAGGTCGAGGGTAGTCTTCTATCGGCTTTTAGCAGGACTATCAATGTCTTGTTTCACTCTAAGGTTGATAATTTTTCATGGATTTTGACCAATGTTTATGCCTTGAACTCTGCTTCGGAGCGAGCTGAGTTGTGGAAAACCATCTCTCTGATGAGGGAAAGTTTTAATGACTTCCCATGGGTTGTGGGAGGGGATTTCAATTACCCTCTCCATCCCTCTGAAAAGAAAGGAGGCGCTAAGCTGGCCAGCCGTAGCATGGAGGATTTCAGATATTTTGTTTCGTCCAATAATTTGCTAGACATCGAACTTAAGGGGGCGTCCTTCACCTAGAGCAACAGGAGGATTGGGAGCAATCTCATCCAGGTCAAGCTCGACCGGTTCCTCATTTCCCACGAAGCTATTCCCTTCCTCGATGCTGCAACTCTCTCAGCTTTGCCAAGAATCGGGTCGGACCATAATCCCATTCCGTTAGAGGCCACTGGCGGGCCTAGGTTTAAGATCCCTTTCAAATTTGAGTCCATGTGGATTTCCCACAAGGATTTCAAACAGTTGGTTTCGAAATGGTGGAAGGTGATGGTGGTTGGTTCAGCGTCCAAAAGACTGGCCCTAAAACTTAAGATGATTAAAAAGAACTTAAAGGTGTGGAATAAGGAGGTTTTTGGCAACATTTTTGAGTCTAAAAGGTCCATCTCTAAGCGATTGAAGAGTTTAGAGGAAAATATGGAGGTCGAAGGGTATTCTGAAGGCCTCAGAGAGGAGGAACGGAGCCTCCTGGTGGACTATCATTCCATTCTTGCCAGTGAGGAAATGTTTTGGCGTCAGAAGTCCAGGGATCTCTGGCTGAAGAGCAATGATTCAAATTCAAAGTTTTTCCATGCATCTACCATGAGACATAGGGGGGCCAACAAGATCAGACAGGTGTTGTGTAAGGATGGGCGCACTACCAGGGAGATTGAGGAAATTCGAAGCGAAGCAATCAATTTCTTCCAGGATTTGTTGGGTGCTCCTCCTGATAGCATTCTCCAAGTTCATAAATCCTTGCTTGCTAATTTCCCTACCAAAGTCCCCCATGAGGCAAGTATTAAACTCCTGGAACCTTTTTCCCATTCCGATATTAAGGATGCTCTTTTTTCCATGCAACCAGATAAGGCCCCCGGGCCTGATAGGTTACCCCCATCGATTCTTTCAAGTTATGCGGGATGTTGTGGGGCCTGATGTATACGAGGCTATCTTAGAAATACAAGCATCAAGATACATCCATCTGAAGCTCAACTCTACCTTCCTAGCTCTCATTCCTAAGTCGCCCACCTGCAAAAGTTTTTTTGACTATTGTCCCATAAGCCTCTGCAATGTTTTCTACAAGATTCTTACCAATACCATTGCCAATCGTCTGAGATCCCTCCTCCCCTATTTGGTAGGTTCAACTCAGGGGAGCACCGTTAAGGGTGGAAACATCCTTGACGACATCATTACTATTCATGAAACCCTCCATACTACCCAATGTTCCAAGAATGCTACACTTTTCCTTAAACTAGACATGAATAAAGATTTTGACAGAGTGGATAGGATGTTCCTCTGTGCTGTCCTTTGCAAGTTGGGCTTCCATCATCACTGGATTGACCTTGTGAACAGTTGCATTTCCATTCTGTCATTTTCTGTGCTGATCAACGGGTCCCCCACTGGATTCTTCCAGAGTGCTCGTGGCCTCAGACAAGGTGATCCATTGTCTCCTATTTTATTCATTCTTTTGGCAGAGGTCCTTAGCTAGTATTTGAATGAAGCCCTCCATCGAAGCAAGATTTTTGGCATTTTTCCTACTTCCAGAGTTGATCCTATCACTCACCAACAATTTTTGGATGACATGCTCATATCCACTGGAGCATCTGTCACTCAGGCCAAATCTATCAAGCGCATTCTGTTCCGGTATGAGAAGGATTTTGGCCAAAAAGTTAATTATCTGAAGAGCAAAATTTATTTTGTTAATACTCCTCTACGTAGGCAAATTCGCATTGCTAGAATCCTCAAATGCACTATTGATTCCCTACTTGCAACTTATTTGGGGTTGCCGCTAGTTTGCAATGGGCGAGGCGATGGGAACATCTGGAATTCGATTTTGGAACGGCTTCATAAGAAACTTAGCACTTGGAAAGGCAAATTGCTATCTCAAGCTAGGAAGGCAACCCTCACCAAAGCCTGTCTTCAAGGAATTCCCACCTATTTCATGTCTGTTTTCATGCTTCCTATGTTTATCCATTCCAAAATCGAGCAAATTCAAAGGAATTTTCTCTGGTCCAGTAGCGAAGAAAAATCCAGAATTCCTTTGGTGGCGTGGGATAAGGTTTGCCTTCGAAAGGACCAAGGGGGCATGGGATTGAGAAGATCCAGGCTCATGAACACTGCCTTAATTGCCAAACATGCTTGGAGAATTCTTATTAATGCACCGACAGAATGGGTCAATATAGTTAAAAGAAAGTATCTTGAGGAAAATTCTCTCTTGGAAGCTGAGTCTCCTCATGAAGCTTCGGCTTTCTAGAAGACGGTGCTTCAGGGTCGTTCGATGATTAACAGGGGTGCTCGTTGGATCTTGGGGGATGGATCCACGATCCTTTTTTGGAGAGACAAGTGGGCTACAGATGAAGCTCTCACCGTAAATCAGAACTTGGTTGGCTTGAGGGCCCAGATTGATCCAAACAGTCATCTCAAGGTTTCGGATTGCATTGACCGGAGTTCCCTTCCCCCTCGGTGGAAACTTTTGACGATGGATGGGTTTGATAATGAGGTGAATTTCTTGTACAGTGTCCTCCAATCGATGTTAATTCCTTCGGTCATAAGAGATGACAAAATTATTTGGAGCAACACGTAGGATGGGCGGTTTTCTGTTAAGTCTGCTTATGATCTTCTATCGTGTGAGGCTACTGTGGACCCTCGATGGAAAGCAATTTGGAGGAAAGGTATTATTCCTAAGATAAATTACTTTTCTTTGATTACATTTTATAACAAAGCCCTTACCATAGACAATCTCCACAAGAGAGGCCTTGCAATTCCCAACAAGTGCTATCTTTGCTTAGCTGACTGTGAAACATCCGATCACTTATTGTTGCATTGCCCCTTTTCCCATTCGGTCCTAAGCTGTGTGTTGTCTTCCTTCCAAGTACTCTGGTGTTCCCCTCGCTCCCTTAAAGACACCTTCCTCCAATGGCCCAAGACCTTTAAGAATTCTAAGCTCCGATTCCTTTGTGAGGCTGCCTTTCACCATTCCATCTGGCAAATTTGGCTGGAGCGTAATGCTAGAGTCTTCGGAAAGATCCCTAGAATGGCTCCCTCTGTTGCCCAGCGGGCCTTATCCTTCCTGTCAAGAATTCAAAAACTATTCTTAGCTCCCGCCCTCACAATCCTTGGGAGGCAATTATTTTCAAAAGACTAGACCTTGGCTCCTCTTCCAGAGTTGACTTAGTGAATGGCCGTAGGGAGGTCACTTGGACCAAACCTCCTTTGGGGTGGATCAAACTTAATTTTGACGGGGCTGCTAAAGGCAACCCGAGGCCCGCTGGTTCCAGGAGGCTTGTCAAGGACCATAATGGGAAGCTGATGTTGGCCTACTGTGAAAATCTAGGCCCTCAAACCAATCATTTTGCTGAAACCCGTGGTGTGTTGAAACGGTTGCAGGTCATATCGAATGATCCTAGGCCTTTAATTATTGAAGGCGATTCTCTAAACATTATCAACTACCTTAGTGGATCCAAACACCCATTGTTGCGGGTCTTGAATATCATCCTCGAGGCTATGATGCTCCTCTCTCGGCATGCCAGGTGGGAGGCAGGGCACATCTACAGAGAAGGTAATCGGGTGGCGGATCACTTGGCCAAAAAAGGACTGATGACCATGTGCTCGGTTGTTTTGCGTTCTCGTTTCCCAACCGAGGTGGATAGTTTGGCCAAGGCAGATATTCCCTCATGATGAAGAATTTGTATCATAGGTCTTCTCCCAAAGTTTTTTGATATATTGTCTTGGGCTATTATTCTGTTTTAATGTATTTCAAGATCAAGATTTCCAGGACTGTCCGCGTCTTCTGGGGCCCTCGGGCATTTTGTATTTCCCTATATTTTTTATGAACTGCTCTATTTACCCAGCCATCCGACATGAAATATCTTTTAGCAAGGCTGATTTTGTACATAAGGTTTTGGGATCCTTTATAAAAACCCACAATTAATCTATTATTATAATTACCAAAAAAAAAAATAGATGTTTTCTTAAATTGTTTTGAATTGATTTTTTATGCATTTTTAGGGACTAATTGCATGATTTATTCTTATTGAAGGATAGAATAAAGTAGTAATAATTTTTAATAAGTTTTGAGAATAAGATCTATTAATCTGAAGTGATTGGCAGACCATATTTTCAGAGTGCATTTGAGTGTTGCCATACTTAAGCAATAATATGGCATCAACTATGTGCCAAAGTAATCTATGCAGCACTTGGGTGCCAGAATAATAGGACTCAAGAAAAGCACTAAAATAACAAGACCCAAGAAAAGTGTTAGAATAACAGGACATTACACACTCTAGAATATTTGCATAAAGGAGAAAAAGAGAAACTATGTGGTCAATTTATCATGGAAGCATTTGGTCAAAGGGATGAGTCACTAGTTTGAACTAAATACCAACCAATCAACATGAGTGTGAATTTGCATTTACACACTTAAATGAAGAGTTGACCTATCACTATTCTAGAGTCCTTATTACTATCTTGTCCAAGAATAAAATTGAATTGCATGATGACAAGAACCTTGATGCATGTATATCAGAGATGGGAAAGCATACTAGAGTTTTTTAGATTGCTTTAGATTTATTCCAAGCTAGTCAATATCCAATGGGAGTGTAAAAATAGGACTTACCCAACTCAACCTGCTACTTTAATCTGATTGGTCATATTTAATACATAGGATTATATATTCAATTAAGAGATAGTCTACTACCTAAAATAATACCCTTTCATAGGATGAATAGTTAGAAATTCAATTATAAATAATATTGTATGCCTATTGGGAAAAGTTAGTAGTTGTAATAGTTTGTGATAACGTTTGAATAAGAGACGTAGTAATTTGATCCTTAACACATTGTCTTAAGTCTAAATTAATCAACTCTTTTGCATATGAGATTTTGACTTATTTAAACTTATTTTCTACTAAAACCTTCTTCCTCCCATTGAACCTCAAGCAAGGGCCCACTCTATGGAATTGTGGAAGGACCATTAGCATTAGTTGCAGGTTTTTATAATTAATTTCCTTTCTATAATTTATTTCAGCAAATAGTGTTACATAGTTAAATTTGATGAACTACTTTCATTTTTAGTTTTTTGTAATTATTTTTTATTTTCAGCATAGTGTAATTTTGTTTTCCATTTTCTCAAAAGTGTGTTTTTATTTCAATTTAATTTCTACAGTATGCTTTCTATTAATTCCAGTTTCATTTCAACTTGTTATTTCTAGTCAATTTTTGCAATCTAATTTTTTTTAGATCTAGTTTTTTTTTTGGTATTGATAAAAAAAAGGGGGTTGGAAGGCCCCAACCCTTTACATAGAGCTCAAAAAATGTACAATAAAAAATAAGATAAGATCATACAAATGCAAGATAGCCCTATCTTAGTAAAGAAAATAAACCTACGCTAAACCTTGGAAAATAATACCCTTTCATAGGATGGAGAAGCTGAAATAATATTCTTCCCGCTATCCTTCTATTTAACATGGCTGATGTAGTGCTCAATGCTTTACATAACTGATAAAGACACTACTAACAATAATGTAATTTAGTGCACTCAAATCCTTCATCGCATGATCCCAATAAGTATTCTGCTTTGCTCTACCCTCTTTATTTGTTGTTTTCATTATTAATTCTTAAAATATCTTCCAACTCCATGGGGGCATATGACCAGACCTTGAAATTATTAGATTTAACTGCCATATTCACCATTTTATCGACATCTTTGTTTCTCTCTCTATAAAAATGTTTAACTTGAATATATTTAAAGGTTTCCCAAGATAGTCCTCGCATATGTAATTATTTGGAAAATGCTATAATTATTTAACTCCCCTTTTTGAAGGGAAGTTATAATATTCTTGGAATCCCCCTCAAGAATAATTCTTCTAAAACCCAAATTCACTACAATTTGGAGTCCTGTAAGCATTGCCCTTGCTTCATCTTGGTAATTTGTGGTAATTCCTATATCATCAACATACACATCCACTACCCGACCTCTGTTATTCCTAATGAGGCCCCCACCACCAGCATGACCCAGGTTACCTTTTGTAACTCCATAAAAGTTAATTTTTACCCAGTATTTGTGGGGACGTTCCCATCTAGTATCTAGTCTCACCTTATTGATTTTTTTTCATATTTAAGATATATTTTTCTCTAGAGAGGATCATTGCAATATTTTCCTAGCCAAAAATATTTTTAATACAATCCTCCAATATGGCTATTTTTATCTTGGCAAAAACCCCAATTATTCCTCTGGTTTTGTTTTTTAACACTCGTCTATTTATTTCCAACTAAATCCCCCAACAAATATGTGGAATGTATTTTTGCCAAAAAATACTGGTTCCCAAGTGCCATTGTTCCCAAATCTTGATTAGAGAGTATGGAATGACCCAAGCAAAATTAACTTATCTCAATAACATATTTAGGATATCACAAAAAAATCACAAGTTCCAAACATGTGGTCCACATACTCATCCTCTTTGTTGCATAAGACACAAACAATGGGAACCATAATTCCTCTTTTGAACATATTATCTTTTGTAAGTATTTTATTGAGAATGGCAGTCTAAAAAAACATAGCAACCTTAGGGATGATTTTTAGCTTCCAAATTCTTTTAGGCTCGGGTTTCTCTAAGGTTACTTTTACCAAGACTCTATACCCATCCTTCACCAATTACTAGCCTTTCTGGTTTCTTCCCCAAATTATATGATCCTCCTCTAAATATCTATCTAAATAATAACTCCTTAGAAGGTTTTGTAGATCTTTACCCCCCAAGCCTTGCATATCTTCTTGCACAATTTTCCACTCCTAAAAATCACCCACCCTATGAATGTAACCATTAATTTTCTTACCATAGGTTCTGGTTAAATGTTATTTAATATATTTAAATTTTTTGTAGTTTGCTAAAGGCTTTTGTTGAATCCAAGGGTCTTTCCAAAAGTTAATTTTGTCTCCCCTACCTACTCTCCATTTTAGACCTTGCCATTGAACTTTCCTGCTATTGATTATATTTTACCAAAAAAAAGACCCACATGGAGGATTAGAAAAACTGATAAATTGGTTTTTGCCCTTCAAGTATTTGTTTTGAATAATGCTAACCCATTTCCCTAATGCTCCAGTGCAAAGCCTCCAACCATGTTTAGCTAGAAGGGCTCTATTTATATCTCTCAACTTCCTCAAACCAAGACCCCCATTCTGTAAAGGCTGACAACAAGTATCCCAAACTACTAGAT
Source organism: Wollemia nobilis (assembly GCA_028583015.1). Classification (NCBI taxonomy): domain Eukaryota; kingdom Viridiplantae; phylum Streptophyta; class Pinopsida; order Araucariales; family Araucariaceae; genus Wollemia; species Wollemia nobilis. The sequence continues at coordinate 6,320,937 of JAQPPZ010003612.1, forward strand.
GGATACATTTTTTGCATTCAGTGCCATCCCATAAGAAATTTTTTTGTAGTCTTTCTAAAGTCTCTTCCACTTTCCTTGACATCCTTAGGAAATACATGAAATAAATAGGGAGGCTTTGAAGCGTGTGTTTTATGAGTTGTACTTTCCCTGTAGAGGATAACAGAGATCCCTTCCAACCTTGAAGTTTCCTATTAAATTTATCAATAATTGGATTCCAAAGTTCATATTTCATCTTGCCTATAAAAAAAGGTAAACCAAGATAGGTGATAGGAAAATTTTCCTCCTTACAACCCAAAAATTTAACTATTTGATCTCTTCTACTTTCCTCTGTGTTTAAAAACATAATTCTACTTTTTTCATTATTTATTTTTTGGCTTGTAGCTTTTTCATAAGAATCAAGGACTTTTTTAAACTCCAAAGCTTCTTCCTCTATATATTCCCCAAGAAAGAAAGTATCATCCAAAAACTATTGATGAGATAAAACTTCACCAATGGATGAATGCTTTAGACCTTTGATATTACCATCCTTTTTATTTATTTCCAAAGTTCTTTCCAGGGTATCTGCCATAATGATAAAGAGATATGGAGACAACATATCTCCCTGCATAATTCCTCTAGTAGAATAAAAGAACCCAAAAAATTATCCATTTATCTATATGGAAAAGTGGGGGTTAGAAATACACATACCAACCCATGCCCTCCATTTTTCATTGAAACCATTCGCTCCATTATTTTATGTAAGAAGGACCACGAAACCCTTTCATAGGTTTTTTTCATGTCCAGCTTAAGGAACATGCCTGAACTTTTCCTCCTTTGAAGAAAGTGTGTTGTTTCATAAATGATAATGATATTTTCATTAATCTGCTTACCTACACCATAACCTTCTTGATCTTCATTAATGATTGAGGGGATGATGTTTTTCAACCCGATTGGCCAAAATTTTAGTAATTTTTTTGTAAATTGTATTACATAGGCTAATTGGTCTAAAGTCCTGCCTACCCCATATTTCTTGGGAATTAGAGAAATAAATGTATTATTCCATTCTTTCAACAAATTACCAGATTCTTGGGCTTCTTGGATTGCATTGACTACATCTTCTCAAACAATATCCCAATGATGTTGAAAAAAACCTGGTGGGAAACCATCTGGCCTTGGATCCTTAGATGCTCCCATAGAGAACACAACTCTTTTAATTTCTTCCTTAGATATTACCTTGCATAGATATTCATTCATTCTATCATTGACTCTTTTGGTAACATTGTTAATGATGATTTCTATTTCCATGTTGCACTCTATTTTTTCTTTGCTAAGAAGGTTCTAAAATAAAGTAATGGCCATATTTTTAATATCATTTAAATCATCATACTTTCTTCTGTATTCCCACATAATGTAGAGGATTTTATTGTTGTTCCTATATCTCATAGTCTAAACATGGAAGAATTTAGTGTTTCTATCAACATCCTTGAGCCACAAAACTCTGGATTTTTGTTTCCAATAGTTTTAAACCAATATTATTTTTTTTTTTTTTATTGGTAAGAGGGGTTTTGAAAGGATCCCATAACCTTTTACAAAAATATGAAGGTTGGGAGAAGAGTTACCAACCAAAAAATGCTGAAGAAGAAGACCCTATGCGGGCTATAAGACAACAACAACTAAAATATAGAAAAATATAAACCCTCGTAGGAGCAAGAGAGGAAGCCACACAAGCTAGGAAGAGAAGTCCTCATAGGGATAGGATAGAAAAACTCACAAGTACACATTAATTTTGAAAAGGGTTTTTCTATACAAGAGAAAAATCTCACACCAATTTGAAAATTACTTTCCCACACAAGAGAAAATCTTAGAATAAGAAGACCATCCATAAATGAAATAGGATCATAGGCAAACGAAATAGGACCATCCGCAACCTGAAATCGGACCATCCAGAAACCACAATAGGACCATTCACAAATGAAACAAGACCATCCATAAAAGAAGAAGGACCACCCAACAACCAGCATAGGACCATCAGCAAAACAACATAGGGCCATCCACAAACAACACTAGACCATCTGCAAGAGCCTCCTTGCAATATCCTAGAGAATAAAGGTGAAGCATAATCGAAGATAAACCTTGGTAAGAGATGACGCAAATATCTACAAGAAAATCTAACTCTACCACTAGCGGAGAAACCACGAAGCCCTTCTGCAATACAATGTAGCACATGGTACCCTCCAAGACCAAAAAATAATAAGAGAAGAAATCCATCAGAAACCTCTGGACATGAGACCCAAAATGCCAGCCATGGGAAACACTCAACTATAAATATAAGGCCTCACCAAGCCCAAATAAGGTAGTGGATGACCATATTGGCAAGAAGATCAAGAGAAATGCATCCACTGAAATGTAACGACCCACAAACACACAAACAAAAAAAATACAAAAATAGAACAAGTTTTTTTTTACTATGGAGAGAGGTACATGAACCCTTCATGGACCCCTAACCAAACTACTATTTACCTAAATTTTTGATTCCCTAAGTTCTCCTGGAAGTTACATCTCATGAGGTACCCTAACACAAGTTTATCTATGTGGGTGTATCATGTGTTACTGCAAATAAGCCCATCTATCCCATCACTCTTGATGAGCTAGACTTATCACCCTCCATCCATCGAAGGTATACACACATATCCATACCATACACAAATCATTATGTGTAGGTATGCTACGAGTATTACGAGTTAAGTTATCTATCTCATCTCCATGATGAGCTATCTTGACTCAGATGTAATCTCTTCATAACTTAGTCCTTTATCTCCCTAAGGGGATATCAATTCCATTAGGTCTCCTATGTTCACCCTGAGGAGGTTATTAATTCCATTAGGTCACATTTGAGTTCACCCTAGAAATCTACACTTAAATATCTATCATCAAGCAACCAAACAAAAATACATCTAGATATTACAACACTAGAAAGCAATCACTAAACATCCAGAAAATGAAGAAAGATTAACACTAGAAGAGAATCAACTACATGATATAACCAAATATAGAAATAAAGTAAAAATACTTTCTCTAAACCAATAAACAATTAATGCATTAGAATTAGCATGGTAAATCTTTCTTACTTTAAAGAATATTACAGTAACTATATTGGGGATATCTCCCCACAATTCTAGTCTATTTGAGCATAAGTGAAGCAACATAAAGTACAATTACCTATACTTTGCTTCCTTTGAGCTCCTTTCTTCTCCTTGCTTCACATTTATTATTTGAGGGTAGTAGGGGATCAGGATACTCATGGTTCCCATGCCTCTAAATGCATCTATTTATTTAATTTTCCAAATTACAACTATATAAAATTCAATTAAGTTTCCAACCATCTAATGCATAATGGATATTATAAAAGATCCTTTACTTTTATCTTCACCTCTCAAGTTACCTTAGATAGTTATCCAACATGTACTACTTATATCAAGGTCTAAATTTAATCAAATCCATTCATGTCTTAAAGCATTAAAGTCCCATACCTTTAACCTCTAAAACATTCCTTTCCTTTCATTCCCTAAATCAAAGCCCCATAACTTCAATTCAAAGAATAAATCTACATCCTTTTCAATTCACAAATTCCAATCAAATCAATTACTATTTAAAGCATTAAAGTCCCATACCTTTAACCTTTAAACCAATCATTCATTCATTCCCGAAATCAAAGCCCCATAACTTTAATTCAAAGAATAAATCTACATCCTTTTCAATTAAAATCCCCTAAGATAATCAACATTAATCAAAGGTTCTCCTTTTAATTAAAACCCCTAAGATAATCCACATTAATCAAAGGTTTTCTTTTAATTTAAATCCTTCAATGTATTCTACATAAATCAAAGGTCTCTATTTAATTTAAATCCTTCAATGTATTCCACATAAATCAAAGGTCTTTATTTAATTTAAATCCTTCAATGTATTCCACATAATCAAAGGTCTCTATTTAATTTAAATCCTTCAATGTATTCCACATAATCAAAGGTCTCTATTTAATTTAAATCCTTCAATGTATTCCACATAAATCAAAGGTCTATATTTAATTTAAATCCTTCAATGTATTCCACATAATCAAAGGTCTCTATTTAATTTAAATCCTTCAATGTATTCCACATAATCAAAGGTATTTATTTAGTTTAAATCCTTCAATGTATTCCACATAATCAAAGGTCTCTATTTAATTTAAATCCTTCAATGTATTCCACATAAATCAAAGGTCTATATTTAATTTAAATCCTTCAATGTATTCCACATAATCAAAGGTCTCTATTTAATTTAAATCCTTCAATGTATTCCACATAAATCAAAGGTCTATATTTAATTTAAATCGCACAGTGAACCTTTCTAATACAAAATTTATAACCAAAGGCTAATGCCCTTCATGGTGGATATCGATGACCTCTGCGGAGCGATTAAGGGACTGCCAAGATGAGAGATATACAAGGTAATATAGGGTAAACAGGTGCTAGTCTTTCACCATTATCACCACTAACTATCCCTAGTGGGACCAAAATCATGTAACATCGGAGTTCCCCACACACGCATATGGAGTTATGCTAAGCAACGCTTTTTACACACAACCATCTCTTAAACCCTACGGGTGGTTTTCCCTACTGGTGGTGCTCCCAATCGTGACACTTCCTCTTGAAACTCGGCAACTTTCCCAATATAGTAGATGTTTTTAAACAAGGTGCTCTCTTTCCTTTTTGGATGTGGAAGTATTTGGCACATAGTGCATTCAAATTTCCACAACATTCTTTAGACACACCCACGCTCTCGAACTTACAGTGGTTTCAAGCACTTATAGGGTTTATCTAAATGCAGCGTCCTCTACACTATCAGGCTCTTGGAAACTTTTACCAGCTCTATAGAGCATAGCATTCTCAAGACACACATAGGCTCTTTCAAAACACCAATAGGTTCTACAAAGCATGGCATTCTCAAAACACACGCAGTCTCTTTCAAAACACCAACAGGTTCTACAAAGCATGGCATTCTCAAAACATACATACACAGTCTCTTTAAAAACACCAATAGTGCTCTAAAAACCTAGATGCAAGTGGTTTCAACTCTTACTAATGGCTTTGAATAACACAAGATTATACTGAGAGGGGGGGTGAACAGTATAAGACCACTTTTAACTTTATCTATCAATATAGCTTTCAAACCATTAACATGCAGAATAAAGATAGCAGTGATAACAGTAGTAAAACAATGCACAAAATGCAATCCACAAAGAGACACAACAATTTACGTGGTTCACCCAAGGTGGGCTACTCCACGGATAAAACTTTTCTTCTAAAAGTTGTATCAAAGTCCTCTAGGAATCCTTCCCGATTACAATGTTTATGAGCCTCAGCTCAAAGGAGACACCTTCCCCTAATTTTGCTTTGGCTGGTGATCCTCTAGAAGACCTCTACCTCCTCTGCCCTTAGCAAGTGGAATTCTGTCCACAGAAGACACTTGTCTTCCCTACTCTGGCTAGAGATCTCTGTCCTCAATTCTGTCATAGCAAAGCTGGTCCTCTTCTCTGCACCAAACACAGTCCTTCGATCTAGCACAATATTGTCCTCTTCCTCTGTTCTTTTTTTGCACTTGGTTGAAACCAATATTTTACTGTCTGCACAAATACAACAGTTCTCGATCAGAAACACAGTAGCATAAATTTCGTGTATTCTACGTATACACAGCAATACAGTCTTCACAAAAATACAGCAGCTCTATCTTCACAAATACAGCAGCACTTCCTTTGCACTTTTTGCCTAAATCATGATAGCACTGTCTTCGCAACCTCTGTCTAAACACAACAGATGCTCAGGCTTCTACTTATGCACTTCTGCGATCGATCTTCTCCCCGCACTCTCTCTGTGCAATTCGCACTTCGAATGCACACTTAATCGATGATGAAACTATTCAAGCATCCCTCCTTTTATAGAGTAAGATCCATGGTCATTACATCCAAACTTAGTCGGCTGATATACTTCCACTACGTCGACTGCAAAACCCTGTGCTACGTTGGCCCAGATTTTAACTTTTTCGGCTCAAAGTTAACACTGTCCTCAACCGCCTCCCTGTAGCTCCTATCGTGAAACTTCAACATGTTACGATATCACGACACCTTTTCCTGTCGTACACCTTCTATAGCTTGCTGTAGCAATATCGTGATGCTTTTGTTTATGTCTACCTCCTTTGCACTTCTATCATGAAATCATGACACTTTTGCCTTTCATTGATGTCATCTCACTTCTGTCATGAAATCGTGACACTTTAGACTTCAAAGCCTTCTTCTCCACTTCTATCATGAAATCATGACACCTTTGCCTCTTGCTGACATCATCAGCAACTCTGTCATGAAATAACGATGCTTTAGACTTCAAAGCCTTCTTCTCAGCTTCTGTCACGAAATCATGACACCTTTGCCTCTTGCTAACATCATCTACAACTATGTCGCGAAATCGTGACACTTCTTGCTTCTTCAACATTTTCTCGGTTTGCACTAGCAAAAATGGAACATGTCACAAAATCACGACGCTTTTGTTGCCTTAAGCTCTTTTCTACCAACTGCTCGTGAAACTGGAGCATGTCACGAAATCGCGACGCTTTCACTGCCTTAAGCTCTTTTCTGCCAACTGCTCGTGAAACTGGAACATGTCATGAAATCATGACACTTTCATTGAATGCAAGCTGCCAACTCAACCTATCATGAAATCGTGACACTTTCTGCATCCGTACAACTTCATTGAAACTTGTCGTGAAATCGTGACACTTCCTGCAACTCAATGCTGCCAATTCAAATTATCACAAAATAATGACACTTTCTGCAACTCAACACTGCCAACTCAACTTGTCGCGAAATCGCGACAGTTTTGCCTGAACTTTCTCTCTCCTAAAACATGTCACGAAATCGCAACAGTTTTTCTAGCCGCCTGCGAACTTTTTCTAACTTATATTTTTCTTGATCTTTTGCAACTGGGCTACTCTGATTTTCTAGGAGACTTATTGACCAGTTGAAACCTTCATCAAAACACATACTTAGACATAAAAACAAATTGCTCCAAGAACTCCTTGACATAAAAAACAACAACTACCAAGAGCTTCTTGAAATCAATGACAACAACTAAACTTAGGCAAAGGCAATGTACTCAAGGTACCCAAAATTGTCAACAATCTCCCCCTTTGTCATTGATGGCAACCCTTTACTAAAAACACATCTTCAAGAGCCAAAACTGAAATCAATCTCTTGAAGTTTTGCTCCCCATGACTTGAAGTTTTCCTCTTCACTTGAAACTCTCCCCCTTACTCATATCTCTCCCCCTTACTCAAAACTCTCCCCCTTTGTCATCAATGGCAAAGGGTCACCTTTGGGGCTTGGGACTAAAAATGAGTCTCTTAGCTTAGTCCCTCCCCTACTTCCTAATGAGGTGATTTAAAATAGAGTTGGGAGTGAAACTCCCATTAGACACTCATCATCATCAGTGTCTACAGTTTCTTTGCCGGGCCTTTTCTTGAGCTCTTTGTTAATGTTTCTGTTCTTGGCACTTTTCTTGTTCTTGTTCTCATCTCTTTTCTTGTCCATACCTTGATCCTTGGACCTGTTTATACCACTGTTTTTGTTCCTATACCTTGGAAGATCAGCTCTGCACTTTTTGGCTGAGTGACCTGTATTGTTGTACTTGTAACAAACAACATTATTTCTTTTGGGCATAGTTGTTCTTTGAATCTGCCTATTCTAACTAACCCGGTTCTTGTTATTTGAATTGTAGAAGATTACCTTATGCTCGAATTGATTACAAGAGTAGCAATACCCTTGAAATAAATTACGACTTCTGAAATTATTGTTAACCTTCTTCATTTGAGACATGCAATGTGCAGCCATGTGTGCAAATCTGTAACACGCAAAACATCTGTCAAAAAATATTGTTTTAATCGATCTCTTGGATCCCGAGAACTTTTGTTTCACATTCAAAAATTTGTTTTCTATTTCTGTGCATTCATCACTCATAGACTCATGATCTGAAGTACTTTCTTCATAAGAACTTTCTTCTTTTTGAAATCTCTTGCTAGATTCCCCAACCTGTTTCTTGTGCGGCTCAACAAAACCGAGACCTGTTTTATCTGTTGGATTTCTTTGATTTTTGATGAGAGACTTAACCTTCTTGGAACTATCCTGAAATCTGTAGAGTTTATCCTTGTAATCTTTATTTTCTTCTTTCAAAGAAACCATTTTCTGCTCTAACTCATTATACTCAAGAATCTTAGACTCTAACTCATCCTTGAGTTCCTGTGTTTTGGCTATAGAGAAGTCGAGACTTTCTATAAGATCGTCTCTCTCCATACAACATTCATCTAACTTAACCTTGAGTCTATCATTCTTCTTTCTTTCCTTTTCCAAAACACTGAGAGCATTATTGAGTTCACATTCAAGATTCTCTATTTGATTGCACTTTGAATTATCAAGACCTTTTTCTAATTTCTTATTACTAGATGTGCTACCCTTTTCAAAAACCATACATGCATCTTCCTTATCATTTTCTGAAGCATCCTCATACATACTAGCAATCAATTCATTATTTGTGCAATCATCCTCAAGGTGCCCAAAATTTCCACATCTAAAGCATTTCATGACCGTGAATTTATGTTTCGGTTCTTCTTCTTTTCTGAAATGAACAGCATCTCATTTTCATTATCACTGGAAGAGCTTTCACTATCACTGCTAGAACACTTACTTACTTTGTCCAAATAGAAGCTCTTCTTGTTCTTGTGTGAATACCTCTTTCCTTGATTGTTGTGTTCATCTTTGTTCTTTCTGTAATACCTATGCTTTTTAGAATCCTTGCTCTTAACATCCTGTATATCTTCATCACTTTCATCTTTGGAAATAGTACAGTCAGTAGCATAATGACCATACTTTCCACAGTTGAAACATCTTATATTTTTCTTGTTTTTGTGCTTTCTAGAGAATTTGCCTTTCTTGCTGTAATATGCTTCTTCCTCACTAGAAGACTCATCACTCTCTTGAATCTGTTTGCCTTTTGATTTCTTGGTATCTTTGAAAGCTGCCTCTTTCTTTATATCAATACTCACTTGAGTTCTCAGATCAAAAGCTGCAAGAATACTATGGAGCTCATCCTTTTTCAACTTATCTAAATCTTTGGCTTCCTCAATAGCAGAAATCTTTTCACTAAATCTATTAGGAAGAGATCTTAAAATCTTATCACACACATCATTTTTAGCAAGTTAAAGACCTGAGTCTTTCATGGAGTTCACAATATCATCCATCCGAAGCATGTAGTCACTAATATTTTCATCATCATTCATCTTGAGTTGTTCAAACATACCTTTAAAATGTATCAATTTGGCCTTTCAGATATTTGCATCACCTGTATGAACAACTTGCAATTGTTTCCACATTTCACTAGCTATCTTGCAGTGAATAACTTTGGTAAGATCAGCCTTCTGTAAACCTTTCAGGATTGCATTCATGGCTTTTGAGTTGCTATGATGTAGGAGCTTGTCTTCTTTAGTATAAGGACCATTTGCAGGAATGGTGTACCCATCTTCAATAACTTCCCATACCTCATTACAAAGAGCCATTAGATAGACTTTCATTCTTACACTCCACAGACCGAAATCTGATCCATCAAGAATAGGTGTTGCATTGCCACCTGAGAAGTCCATTGTGTTCTTAACCAGTTCTTCCTTTCGGCTATAAAACCTTTTCGAAGGAACCCGCTCTGATACCAATTGAAGAACACAAGCTTATACTGAGAGGGTGGGTGAACAGTATAAGACCACTTTTAACTTTATCTATCAATACAACTTTCAAACCATTAACATGCATAATAAAGATAGCAGTAATAATAGCAGTAAAACAATGCACAAAATGCAATCCACAAAGAGACACAACAATTTACGTGGTTCACCCAAGGTGGGCTACTCCATGGATAAAACTTTTCTTCTAAAAGTTGTATCAAAGTCCTCTAGGAATCCTTCCCGATTACAATGTTTATGAGCCTCAGCTCAAAGGAGACACCTTCCCCTAATTTTGCTTTGCTGGTGATCCTCTAGAAGACCTCTACCTCCTCTGCCCTTAGCAAGTGGAATTCTATCCACGGAAGACACCTGTCTTCCCTGCTCTGGCTGGAGATCTCTGTCCTCAATTCGTCACGAGCAAAGTTGGTCCTCTTCTCTGCACCAAACACAGTCCTTCGGTCTGGCACAATACTGTCCTCTTCCTTTGTTCTTTTTTTGCACTTGGTTGAAACCAATATTTTACTGTCTGTGCAAATACAACATTTCTTGATCAGAAACATAGTAGCACAGATTTTGCGTATTCTACGTATACACAGCAATATAGTCTTCACAAAAATACAGTAGCTCTATCTTCGCAAATACAACAGCACTTCCTTTGCACTTTTTTCCTAAATCATGATAGCATTGTCTTCGCAACATCTGTCTAAACATAGCAGATGCTCAGGCTTCTACTTATGCACTTTTGCGATCAATCTTCTCCCCGCACTCTCTCTACGCAATTCACACTTTGAACACACACTTAATCGATGATCAAACTATTCAAGAATCCCTCCTTTTATAGAGTAAGATCCATGGTGATTACATCCAAACTTAGTTGGCTGATAAACTTCCACTACATCGGCTACAAAACCCTGTGCTATGTTAGCCCAGATTTTAACTTTGTCAGCTCAAAGTTAACTCTGTCCTCAATTGCCTCCCTATAGCTTCTGGCACGAAACTTCAACATGTCACGATATCACGACACCTTTGCCTATCGTACACCTTTTATAGATTGCTGTAGTGATATCGCGACGCTTTTGTTTATGTCTGCCTCCTTTGCACTTCTGTCATGAAATCATGACACTTTTGCCTTTTGCTGACGTCATCTCACTTCTGTCGCAAAATCATGATTCTTTAGACTTCAAAGCCTTCTTCTTCGCTTCTGTCATGAAATCATGACACCTTTGCCTCTTGTTGACATCATCAGCAACTCTTTCATGAAATCGTGACGCTTTAGACTTCAAAGCCTTCTTCTCAGCTTCTATCACAAAATCATGACACCTTTGCCTCTTGCTGACGTCATCTGCAACTTTGTCACGAAATCGTGACACTTCTTGCTTCTTCAACCTTTTCTCGGTTTGCACTAGCGAAAATGGAACATGTTGCAAAATCGTGATGCTTTCGCTGCCTTAAGCTCTTTTCTGCCAACTACTCATGAAACTGGAGCATGTCGCAAAATCATGACGCTTTCGCTGCCTTAAGCTCTTTTCTACCAACTGCTCGTGAAACTAGAACATGTCACGAAATCATGACACTTTCGCTAACTACAGGCTGCCAACTCAACCTATCATGAAATAGCGACACTTTCTGCATCCATACAACTTCATTGAAACTTGTCACAAAATCGTGACACTTCCTGCAACTCAACGCTGCCAATTCAACTTGTCACGAAATCGTGACACTTTCTACAACTCAACACTGCCAACTCAACTTGTCACGAAATCATGACAGTTTTGCCTGAACTTTCTCTCTCCTAAAACATGTTGCGAAATCGTGATAGTTTTTCCAGCCACCTGCGAACTTTTTCTAATTTCTGGGAGACTTACTGACCAGCTGAAACCTTCATCAAAACACATACTTAGACATAAAAACAAATTGCTCCAAGAACTCCTTGACATCAAAAACAACAACTACCAAGATTTACTTGACATCAATGACAACAACTAAACTTAGGCAAAGGCAATGTACTCAAGGTACCCAAAATTGCCAACAGGCTTCTCATGCTATAGGGAGTATAACCAGGCTTCAAACTATAATTTTCATCATTCCAATACATGCAATTAAATAGTTTAAAGCATAAAATACCCCAACCTTAATACTCATACATACTGGAATTTGGTGGCATCTCGATTGCCTCTCCCTTGCTTGCGATGCTTCTTTCTCCATTTCTCGGTCCCTGGTCTATGTCCTCCTTCATATCTTCCTTCGTCCTCTCAGCATCCTTCTTTTTTTCTTTCCCTTCCTTCCTTTCCTCTCTAGCACCTTATGTGCTTCCTTGCTCCACGTGGCCCATCCGCCTTTCTTCCTTGAACCTTGAGCCCCCTCTCCCTTCAATGCTTTGTCCCTTTCTCTGGAAGCAAGGAATCCTTCTTCCTATAATTTCCATCTTCGAAAACCTAGTAGCCACCCTAGATTATTTTCATAGCTTACGTTCTATAGGGGAATGGGATATTTATATATTTTATATTATCCCATTTCTTTTTAAAAGAAGCACGATACCCTTTCAAACAAATATCATTTATGTGATATTTATCACCATTAAAATACACTTCCTTTATTTAATCAATTTCATAATTGATCTTTCTTTGAAATAAAAGACATCTATTTCTAAAATGGATTTTTTTTTTATTTCAATTAATTAAAGTCTTTTAATGACTTTTTCCATTATCATTAAAATGAACACCTTTAATTAATTTAAATGAACTCTCATTTATTAAATAAAATGAAGTTTACTAATAAGCTCAATTAAATCAATCATTATTTAATCAAAACTTCATTAATTATTTAAAATGAATCTTCACTTAGCATATATATTAATTTGCTTTTCTTCATAAAAATGATGCTCTATCTTTACTTCAACAAAACAGTTTGCTTTATGCATCCACATACATTTTTGTAGTTGTTTTCCTATAGAAGTTCCAACATTATGCTATTCAAACCATGATGCAGTAGAGAGCAAACAAATTTATAAAACAACAAATAGGGAATCTTTCCATCAACCCAATCACCTATCTTAGCCAGATATTTTACGATAGCTACCAGGCTATCAACTAAGGCTCAAGGCGATCAGTAATCGATGATTATACTTTTCGAAAATGCCTGCCTATATGAAGGTATCTATCCATGTCACCTTCGAGTACCTTAATCATCATTTCCCTTGATATTAGGTACCCTCATTTCTGGTGGGTGCTTCTACCTTCTCCACCTATGAGTGTACCTGATCCTACACACTTGGCAATATGTTAGCGATAACATGCCCTTCTAAATCAACTAAACATCATATAGTTGGTTCAATTATTCAAACTAAGTATCACCACACCATAGGTTAATACATTATTTCTTTGTGCCATAAAGTCGGCTAGGGAGGGTCATGACATGAAAACTCTAAAATGTCATCCACGAACCATGAACAATGGGAAACTCTCAATAGGGAACAATCGAGACCTCCTCCAAGACCTAAAAACCTATGAGAGACCATTCTAGCAAGTAGGACAGATAAATAAAAGCCACCAAAAACCCTAAAACACCAGCCATGAATCGTAAACCAAGGTAATCACTTAGCTGAGTATAATCAAGGCCTCCCCAAGCCTAGAAACACTAGTGAATGACCATCTTGACAAGCTAAATGAATGAACTAGATCCCATTCTGAAGCAAAGCCAAGATCTGGAGATGAACAAAGAGGATTCCCTATAGGTAGTAAAGTGCATAGCCCCACCCCATGGCCAAAGAAAAACCTGTAGGGAAGATCTGTACAAACCTCTCAAACCAAACAAGAATGGAATCCACCACACCTTGTACAAAAACCAGGTTTGTCCAACCGCACAAGATCACCCAAGAAGACTTCCTAGAGCACCTTAGGAAGAAGCAAAAAATGTCTTGGAGACCCTCTAGGTACCAAGCAATGATAGGAAGGGCCAGATAGCCTAATAAAATAGTAGATCTACATGGAATTCCATGGTAAAGTAAGAGATCTACCTGGAAACCCTAGGAAATGCCAAGGAGGGAGCAAGAAGACGAAGAGGTGGCCTCCCACCCAGAGTGGGAGGTATCTTACTCCCACACTAGGGCACCTCCATAGCACACTATGAATCTACCAAAAGAAAAAGATATCCACATAGAAATCCATAGGAAAAGAGATATCTACCTAAAAATACACAAGAAGAGACAAGGAGGAAGCAATAATTGAAAAGGTGACCTCCTACCCAAAATGCTAGGTCTCTTGCTCCTGCACCTCCTTAACGTGCTACAAATCCACCAAAAGAGAAATATATCTTCCTGGAAATCCATAAGAAAGTAGATCTACCTGGAAAACCATAGGAAAGACCAAGAATGGAGTGATAAGTTGAAGAGGAGACCTCCCGCCCAGAGTGGGAGGTCCTCGCATTATGAAACTCTACAATAATATTATATTTAGACTCGATTTGTTTTATATTAAATTATATTTTTCCTTCAATAATGAATTGTATTTTATTTTAGTTTTGATTATTTTAGTTCTTTTTGATTAAGTACAAGTTGTTTGATTTATTTTTGCATTCAAATTACAATTAAAACTAGGTTTTGTTTTAGTAACAAAGTGTGAAATTTAGTGTAGTTTAATTCATGAACGCTGCAAATATGTTACAATTCTCAATTCCTATAGGTTAATATAGAAACCTGATATCTAAGATGTAATTCTAAGACATATAATGCATACAAACTTAGGATGCCACCCTAATCTAATAAAATAATTAAAGTGAGAGCATTAATAACACTCATCACCTAGTTTTATGGTCCATACAAGGTGGTTCATTACATTGGAAAAGTGACATGTTAGTTGGAGTTTCTTCCAACTTCCTACATCCACCTTATTTTTTATACTTCTCATCTTAAATATGTTATTGGTCGAAATGTGTGATCCCAGATAAGGGTTCTAGTACTTTATGGAGAAATATGAATCATTATCCATGTAGAATATATGTTGCAGTCCACAATCCATAATCTATGGTCTTTTTAGATTTAGGAGTTTCTCATCAAGTTGTAATATCTTCTAGAGGAAGATGTGACATGGGAGCTTACAAGTATTTTCTAGTCATTTCTAACTTTGAGGATAAATATTTCTAAGAGGCAGATCCATGTAACGAATTCAATATAGCCATATTAGATATCTTTATTAATGTTAGCTTGGATCCTCAAAGTACGTTATTTAAACCTAGAGTATTATGATTAGGTTTATTGGTTGTTTTAGTATTTAAATAGAGGGGTTATGTTATATTTGAGATATCATTCATATTTGTCAAATTAAGACACCTCTAGTACATATATGAAATGATAGGCAAACATATTATTTAATTAAATTTTAATTTTCCAAAAGGTACCAAAATTCGAATTAAAGGTGGCAAATAAAATATGAGCCAACATCATAGTAAAACCATTGAATGCATATTAAAGGAGGAAAAAAATTGTGTTTCAAATCCTAAGGTTGAGCACATTGATTTTAATTGATTTCGTGGAGCGCAGAGCCATTCGTTGAAGGGAAAGAACAAGGGAATAAACAACACACAATTTTCTAAAAAGATATATCGAATATAAGGGGAAGCACCGATTTTGGTTTCAGCCAAGGCTGGTAGCCCAAGTGGTAGGCAGGTCCTACATAAGGCATGGCTAGGGATTTGTTGTAGTTTTGAATCCCTATAATAGTAAAGTTTTATGATTTTATTTGGACAAAGAGGAAGGTATAAGGGTTTCTTGGTGCACATTTTGTTCCAGCTATGGGGCCATCCCAACTAGAACTCTAGCTCACGCTAGAGTGTGGGTGTCATGAGGTCTAGTGTTTGAATCCTAACGGTGATGGCGGCAGACACAGGTAAGGGAAAAAAACTTATTGAATTTGAGGTTTTATTAGTGCTTAATGAGGGAGGCATAAGGTTTTTATTTTTGGTAATTAAAATTTCTTATTATATAGTTTAGGGAGACATAAGGGCAATGGTTTAAATTTTAATGTTTTGAGGACATGATGATATGTTAGAATTAGGTTATGTTTTATAAAGTTGAAATATATTTTTGAAAGAAAGGAGCAATAAGGTGTTTGAAAATAAATTGATGTATGGCATAGGGTATTAAATTGTGATATTGCATTATAAGTGGATGTTATAAGTAGGAGTGATAAGGTATTGTTATGGTTTAAATTTATGTGTGTAATTTTTGATAAAAGAGAAATATTAAGAGGGCTTGGTGATGGTCAAAATATTAAATATTTTTATGAGAATTTTTTTAGGAAAAATGTTATGGTTGGTTTGAAAAGTGTTATGATAACTAACCCTTGAAAGTGGCATAAGAAAGACATCTTGAGACAGGTTTTTGAATACATATCTCCATAAGAGAAAATTTAATAAGTATGACACATCATTCCTTGTTTAAGGTGTTTTTTTGAGTAAATTTTTCTGAAACATAAGGTGGAGAAAAAAGGGTTGTTTGGTAAGCATTTTAAAAAATATTTGATTTAGGGTTTGATACCTACATGTGCATCAATTGTTGAGAGAAAGTTGAAATAATTACATTAGAGTGTGAAGCTCTTATTATACTTTATTTTTTAATGGTTTAGGAAACATTTGGAATAGAGTTTGAGATCAAGATTATGCTTCTATTGTTGAAATATATTGAGACATTTGTGCTATAAATTGTGAACTACTTGTACTAGGTTTGAAGACAAGTTAGTGAATCATTGTGAAACCTTTTGAGCATTGGTTGAGAGATATTGAAAGCAATTGTGAAAGTGTTTGAGATCAATCTTGTGAGGGAAATTTGTGCATTATTGAGATTGATGTTTGAGAGTAAATTTGCAAGAAAGATAGATCAATTTTGTGAAGCAAGTTATACATTGTTTTGATTTGATTTGAAAGGGATTTTACAAGAGATAGAGATTGGATGTGAAGAACATATTGGGATTTTGATAGTGCATATCATTCTCTATATGTTCTAGAGGTTAAAAAAATTCTAGGTAGAATATATCTAAATTGCCTAGTTGAAGAAAGTATTTTTGAAAGAGATATAAGCATTTGTTTGTATGCAAGATTTGGAAATATTTGAGCAGGTTTAGTGAGCATATTTGAGGTAGATTTGAGCAAGTCTTGTGAGAAGAATTGGGAATTTTTGAGGTAGATTTGAGCAAGTATTTTGAGAAGGCTTTAGGGTAGATTTGAGTAGGTCTTTTGGGAAGGCTTGAAGGCATATTTGAGAAAGTATTTTGAGAATACTTGGAACAGATTTGTGACAGATCTAGAGTAGGTTTGGTTGCAAATTTGATCAAGCTTTGTGTTAAGGCTTGGGGTATATTTGGGATAGAATTGAGAGCAGGTTTGGTTGCTGATTTGATCAAGCTTTATGTTAAGGCTTGGGGTATATTTATGAGCAGAATTATAGTATATTTTTGATATACTTGTGATAGGGTTTGGTGTATATTTAAGATAAAGTTGAGAGTAAACTTTGGATGTGATAAGAGTAGAGAGGACAATGGTCTCTAGTGGATAGAGGTCCATCAGCCAGTGTATTTGGGATACATGTCTCTTGTGGAGAGATATACACAAGCCAGAGTAGTGGGAATAGAATTCTTCTATAAGTTCACCAGTGAGAGCAAATGGGAAAGAGTTCTCCTGTGGAGAGAGATCCACAAACCAAAGAAAAGGGGAAAGAGTTATCCTATGGAGAGATATCCATGAACCAAAGCAAATGGAAAAGAGTTCTCCTATGGAGAGAGATCCATGAACAAAAGAAAAGGGGATAGAGTTCTCCTATGGAGAGAGATCCACGAACCAAAGCAAAGGGGATAGAGCTCTCTTATGGAGAGAGATCCACAAATAATAGCATAGGGGATTAGTGTCTCCTTTGAACAGAGGTCCATAAACATTGTAATAGGGAATTGATTTCCAAGATATTTATTGAGAAAATTTAGAAGAATGATTTTCTCTGTGGATGTAACCCACATTGGGTGAACCACGTTAAATATATGTCTCTCATGTGTGTGATGATTTGTGCATTGCTTTGATTACTGCTATTGATATTTCCATTGGTAATATTGAATAATATTGTTTGGGAAAGAAAAGTAAAAGTTGACCTTATATTGTTCACCCTCCCTCTCAGTATAAGCTTGTGTTCTTCAATTGGTATTAGAGCGGGTTCCTTCAAAAAGTCTATTAGCGTGAAGGAATATATTACAGGAACATAGATGGCATCTCAAAATGGATGCTCATCAAATAAGGTACCATTGTTCTATGGGATCAATTATGCTTTTTGGAGTATAATAATGAAGACTTTCTTGATGGCACAAGGATATGAGACATGGCAATCGGTTGAGGATGGATTCACACCTACAACTACTCCTCCCACAGATAAATATGGTAAGTTATTACATGTGAATAATTCCAAGGCTATGAATGGAATCTTAATTGGATTGTGTGAAGTAGAATTTGTGAAAGTTATGCATTGCAAATAAGCAAAAGAGATATAGGACACATTGAAGCAAACATATGAAGGGGATAAAAAGGTAAAAATGGCAAAACTACAAAACCACAAGAAAAGGTTTGAATATTTGAAGATGGAAGATGGCTACATACTTACTTCATGTGGATGACGTTGTTAATACCATGCATGGACTTTGATTTGAAATTGAAGACTCTAGTGTTGCTCAAAAAGTATTAATATCACTCCCTATGAGGTATGATGGAAAAATTTTAGTTATAGAAGAGATGAGAGATATTGATCAGTTGACTATGGATGAGTTACCTAGAATTCTCACAACTTATGATATGATAATAGTAAATAATCTCAACTCCAATAGAGAAGCAACTTTCAAAGCTTTAAAGAAGACAAAATATAAGAAACCAGAATCAAGTGGTGAGTGAAGCAGTGATGAAGAACCTAACTATGTGAAAAGAAATAAGAAAGACTCAAGAAAGCACAAAGGTATGAAGACTGTGAAATGTTTTAACTGTGGTAATTTTGGTCACTATGCATATAATTGTCTAGATGCTGAAAGTAGTAGCAGTGAAGAGAAACAAGATCATAAGAAAAAGGTAGGAGGAAAATCCAGGCATGAAAAGAAAAACATGTATTGTCAAAGCAAGCATGAAAATAAGTTCTTTCTTATGAAATGTGTGAAGAGAATGTAGAAAATATAAACCATATTTTTATTGAGTGTACTTTAGCCTCTAAGCTATGGATGAGAATGGCCACTTTACTTGGCTTACAGTGGTCCAATTTTTTTACTTTTGAACAGATTTGCAGGGATTAGCCTAATCAATAGGGTGTTGATCATTTTATTAGGTAGTTAGTTTGGATGGGTTCTACCATTCTTCTTTGGAATATTTGGAATGAAAGGAACAACCAAATTTTTAATTAATATAGGAAGGATATTCACTATATTTGGCAAAATACCATAGCCAACTTAGTTGAATCAGTCCATAAAATCCTTAATCACCCCCAAAACTCCCACCAAATATGGGATCAAGTGATGCAAATATTGAAGATTAAACCTTCTAAGGGAAACCAAATTAAATGGAATGTAAGTATTAGTAATATGGATAGGACTAGAAATTGGCAACCTACTCCTAAGGATTTTGGAAAAGTCAATACTGATGGAGCCTCTAGAGGGAACCCCGAAAAATCCAGTGTGGGAGGAATTGGTAGACTTTCAGATGGCTCCTTGGTTTTTACTTTTTCTGAGAATTTAGGTATTCTTTCCAATAACCTTGCTAAGGGGTATGGTATCCTCAGAGGCCTTCAGGGGTTGGATGGTAAAAGGTGTTAGTTGAGTCTGAATTTCAACTTATGATTAATCTCTTGAAGACTCCTAAGAATCATAAGGTGGATTGGAGAATAAAAAGAATTATTGAGAAGATTCAGTTAATCCAGATAGGATTTTTGAAAGTTGATTACAATAATGTGGTCAGAGATCAAAACAAGAGTGTTGATGCTTTAGCTAATTAGGCTTTGGACAAAGGTGATCTTACTTGTTATGGCCACCCTCCCATATGGTGGGCTTCTCAAATTAGGGAAGCTCTTCTTTCTATCATTTCTTTGGATGGCTCCAGTTCTGAAGGTACCTAGTTTCTTCTTATTTTTTTTTTTTTTTGCTTCTCTTTGGTTCATTCATTTATTTTTAGTTCCCTAGCTCATTCTATTCTTTATTTTGTTTCCTCTATTGATTCTTGCCTTAATAGTCTTCTCGCCTAGATAGGTCATTGTTTTGTTCTTTTTTTTTCTTTTTTCTTTTTTGTTTTTTTTGTTTAGTTTTTTAAGGTGGGTGGGTTGTTTTGTTTTGTTTTGTTTTTGTGTTCTTTGTGTTTTTTTTTGTTGTTTTGTTTTTTTTTTTATGTTTTTTGTTATTGTTCTTGTGTTTTTTTCGTTCTTGTTCTTGGGTTTCTCTTTGTTTGTGTTATTTCGTGTTTTTATGTGTGAGTATTTTCTATATTTTTTGTTTTTGTTTATTGTCTATTGTTGGTTGTTTTTTATTTTTATTTTTATTTTATTTTTTTAATTTTTTAGGTTTTGGTTGTGTTTATTTTTCATGTTTTTTTGGGTTATGTCTTTGTAGTGTTCTGTTGTTTTTGTTGTGTTTGTGTTTTGTTATGTGGTTCTTGTGTTTTTATATGTGGTTTGTGTTGTGGTTTCTTTTATCTTATTGTGCATGTTTGGTTGTGCTTTTGTTTTTGACACACTCAAGGAGCATGTTTTTTATTTTATTTTATTATTTTTGTTGTTATTTACTTATTTTTAAATTGGTTTTGTGTGTTTTTTTGCTCCTTGAGTATGTCAAAGGTGGTAGGCCAGGTCCGAGTCCTTATATTTTTGGCATAATGGATACCATTGCCCCCTTGGGTCTTACCCGAAAGTGGCATCCATTTTGGGATGTTTTCCACAAATAAAAAAAGAAAGAAAAAAAGTTCTTTCAAAGGTATAAGAAAAGTTTCTATGTTAACAAGACAAGCAAGGCTTCAAGTGATAGTTATGAAAGACTATCATATAGTGAATAAGAAGAGATTCTAATTTTTGTAATAGAAGAGGAAGAAGATGCTCCTATAAGTTGAAAAGTATGAAGATGCTCTTGGAGACCAAGAAGTAGAAAAATATTCAAAAAATGAAGAGGAAGGCACAATTGATCTAGAAGAAGAAATTATTGTTGCTCTTAGATAATTGAAAAAGGTTAGAAATTATATTTCAAGACTAAAGGCTCAATTTCAAGAACATGAGGAAGAAAAATAAAAGCTTCTACAAGACCTAACAAACTCAAAAGCTAAGGCAAGGAGAGTTAAAGAGGTTATGGTTGAAAAGTTAGAGGTAAAAGAGTTAGAATGTGAAAGATTAGAGTATGAGGTAGTTCCACTAAGAATGGAAGGGAAAGATTCTAAGGACAAGCTACACAGGTTTGGAAAAAGTTTAAATACTTTGGATAAAATTATCAATGCACAAAAATCTTCATATATCAAAACAAGACTTGGTTTTGAAGAAGGACAAGGGCAACAAGAAGAAGGGTCAAGCTCCAACTCAAAAGAAGAGGAAGTTTCAAAGGAAGAGAGTGAAGAAGAAATGATGACTTATGAGGATAAGTTGAAGAATAGATTCACTAATGAAGGAAACAATGCACAAACTAGAAACAAGGATCATCACAGAGAAGGCAAAAAAAGGGCTAAGAGACCAGAGGGTTTGAGACAAGATTTCTTCAAAGGACGTTGTTTTTTATGTAATCGGTTTGGTCACAAGGCTATGCATTGTAGGACTCATGGAAAGGAGTATGGCTTCACTAAAAGGAATTTCAACTCATTCAAATATGGATATTTCTTTCAAGGGTATTGCTACTCTTATAATCACTTTTGTCATAAAGCAATCCATTAAAGGTTTTAGGATAGAAACGAGTACATCTTCTGTTGCGGATACTTAGGTTGATTACAACCTAAGATATGATTTGTATTATTTTATATTTTTTATTTCACATGTTGTAATACGTGAGGCATAGTATGCCCACGTAAGAGTGATTGTTTTAGCATGTTGTTGGACTGTTAGGGGAGATTTGTCACCTAGCAAAAATTAGCTTATTTGCATGCCATGTTGGTCGAGTGGTTATCCCTATTGGCATATTGGTTACAGGTTGTTATAACCTTCCACCGACTGGCTCCTATGTGATCTATATATACTGCATTATATTAAATAAAAATCCAGCTTTGTTTGGGTTCTCTTGCTGGTCCTGTCCATATCAGTGGTATTCAGAGACAGAAAAAGATCTTGTTGGCAAGTTTGGCATTGGTTCCATTACCAGCCACTTTGCCTCTTAGCGAAGCTCGTAAGGTGACAATGGATAAACAAGTTTTTTATCCCTGCACTGGTTTTCCTGACACAAAAGTTAGAGGGTCAGCCCTATCGGTGACCTCAATCACCTCATCGAGTTGACAAAATCTTCTCGACAAAGCCCATGTTTTCTTTGGCATGAAAAGACACCTCCGGTAGACCATGCCTCTCAACAGTTTTCATCACCTAGTGATACGCATAGTATATTACATGAAGTCACGATAAACAACGTTAAAAATCTCGATGATCAACTCCTCGACGTAGCCATTCTATCATCGATGAGCACCTCTCTCCCTATCTGGCATCAATTCGGTGTTTGCGATGATACATTCCCTCTGGCGATGTCGATCATGACACAGCATGAAGGAAATTCTTTCCTAGCATAGTGATACAATTTTTGGCATGAAATAAGTTTCCTAGCAGAGGAAATATTAAATCGCCCTAAGGTTGGGCATTAATTTTTATGTCGGTGTTTCCTTTTTCAGTTTCTTTCTATCGACATCGTTATCCAACCAATTGCATTCGACAGTAATTGACGGCAGGGTCATTGGGGAATAATTTCATATGAACACCGTGACAGGCTCGAGGATGACGCGATAGTGCACTAGACAGGAGGTCTAGTGAACTGGCCATGATAAATCATGACATTTCATACGTGGTCCAATTTTTTGTGGTGTGTGTGATCATCGTTGTGAAATACATCAGTGTACACGTGGGGGGACAGTTTCAGTTCTCTCACCATCGAGGGGCAGTTGATCGATCCTCGACTACTCTAGTTGACAAGGTGAAATACAACATTTTTGTTGTAGGCAAGTTGTAATAGAAGGAAAAAATCCAAATTGGCATAAAAAACAAGGTATAAAAGTGTATTTTTCAAGTTTTGAAACCATTTTGCAAAAATTACCTAATCATGCCATTTTATTTTGCTTAAGGGAGCAAAATTTTGAATTGAAAAAGTGCAAATTTTGTGAACAATTTTTGAAAAAGAAGTTCAATTTTTTTTTTTGGCACTTAAATCCACCTTGAATTGCAAATTGTGGAAAAGACATTGGTGTTGTGAATTCTTTTGAAAACCCCTCATATACTAGCATATACTAGACAAAAAATGGCAAACGATCTTGCAACACAAGTGGCAAACATCACCATTGTAGTAGGAGATTTGATGGACAGGGTGAAAGAAATTACTGTCAAAAATGATGTCAAAATCTACAACAAATACTCCAACAAAGCAAAGTGTGATGTAAAACCTTATGATGGATCCAGGAATCCTGACGTATTGTCCACTTGGATCCTAGATATGGAAACTTGGTTTGAGTATGCCGAGGTTCCTGAAGATGAAAGAGTACCTTTTTCCATGATAAAACTCACAGGGTTAGCAAAGATGCTCGTTTCAGATGAGAAAGCTAACGTAAAAGACTGGAAAGAGTTGGTCACACTTTTTAAGGATACCTTTTTTCCACCTAACTACCAGGCCGATCTAAGGATCAAATGGTATAGGTTAAAGCAAGGTTTCAATATGCCAATTTTTTATTACATTTTTTAGTTCAATAAGCTTAGAGTTCTTTCTGGTATCACTTCTTCTAACGAAGAGCTTATTGAAAAATTTGTAAGTGGGTTGCATGATCCTATAATGAGGGAGTTGAAATTTATTCCATTTGTCACATTGTCATCGGCATTCAAACATGCTAGCTTGGTGGAGGAGAAATTTGGTGGTTCCTACAAAGCACGACAGGCATAGGAGAGCTCATCCAAGGGTTCAAATCAGCATCAACAAAAGGCGAAGAACTCCTCTTTCCCTAATTCTTCTACTCCTCCCCATTCATCTAAATCCTATTCTTCCTCTTCTAGCTCTAAAAGTTCTTCTTCTTCATTGTTTTGTAATTATTGTAAAAAGAATGGTCATACTAAAGCAAATTGTTTTGTACTTGGGAGAATGAAGAAGAAATCCCTTGTTGTAAAGTTAGATGAGGGCACACAAGATGGCCCCATTATGGCTATAGGGAGAGAGGAAGAATATCTTCCCTAACTCAATAAGGTTACCCTTATGACAAATGTTTCTGCTCATGGGGGTCATGACCATTTGTTTGTCACTAAGGCCCACCTTACACATAATGTTTCTATTGATTGTATCATAGACAATGACTCAAAAAAAATATGATTGCGAGATCCATTGTAAAGAAGCTGAAGCTCCCCACCAAACCACATCCTCAACCCTATGCACTTGGGTGGAAGGATGTTGACTCTACTTCAGACATCACACACACTTGCACCGTGTCCTTTGCCTTTGGTGACAAATTTGTGGATAAGGTTAAGTGTGATGTCATAGACATGGATTGTTGTGGAATGTTGTTGGGTAAACCCTATAAATATGATAGGAATGCCATCTACCATGCTAAAAAGAACACCTACACATTGGAACTGGATAACAAACAATATCTGGTGGAATGCACTAAGGACACATCTAATCTAGTGCTAAGTTGTAGGCAAGCTCACAAAGCAGTAAATCAAGCACAAGAGTTGGCACTCATATTCATAAGACCCACACAGAAAGAAGGTCAAAAAAAGACTTCTAAGTTCCACACAAATAATGCTTCACTTCAAAAGATTTTGCAATCACATCAAGTTGTGTTTAATGAACCCACCACTCTACCACCAGAGAGAGATATCAATCACAACATTGACATAATTCTAGGAGTTTCACTTCCAAATGCACCTATGTACAGACAATCAATAATACAAATGGATGAAATCAAACGTCAAATTGAGGACTTGTTGGCAAAAGGATTCATTCAACCTAGCACTTCCCCTTGTGCTTCCCCCATTCTTTTGGTGCTTAAGAAAGATGGCTCATGGAGACTTTGTATTGATTTTTGTGCATTGAAAAAAATCACAATAAAAAATAGATATCCTCTCCCTCGCATTGATGACTTGTTGGATCAACTCCAAGGGGCAAAATTTTTCTCTAAAATTGATCTTAAGAGTGGTTATCATCAAGTAAGGGTTCAAGCAGAAGACACTTGGAAAACATCATTTAAGACTAAATTTGGGCTCTTTGAGTGGTTGGTGATGCCCTTTGGTCTTACAAATGCACCTGCAACCTTCATGAGGTTGATGAATGAAGTGTTTAGGGATTGCCTAGACAACTTTGTGATCATATACTTGGATGATATCCTTGTATATTCTACTACTTGGAAGGAACACTTGCAACATCTAGATCAGGTTCTTCACACCCTTGAGAGGAACCAACTTTTTGCTAACCTTCCTAAGTGTTCATTTGCTCAAAATTCAATCTCCTATCTTGGCTTTATAATAAATCAGCAAGGAATCAATGTTGATCCCACAAAGGTAGAAGTACTCCAAAATTGGCCAACTCCCTCCTCTATCACTGATCTTAGGAGTTTTCTTGGACTTGCGAATTTCTATCGTAAGTTCATTTCTAGCTACTCTACCATTGCTCACCCCTTGCATCATCTCACGAAAGCCAAAGTTAGATTTCATTGGCTCAAGGAACATGATCAAGCCTTTGAGACCTTGAAACACAAACTGTGCATTGTCCCTATTCTTGTACTTCCCAACCTTTCTCATCCATTTGAGATAGAGACAGATGCCTCATAGTTTGCGATGGGAGCAGTTTTGAAGCAATATGGACACCCTGTGGCATATCATTTTGAGACCTTTTCAGATGCCAAAAGAAACTACTCCACATATGACAAAGAGTTGTATGCTTTGGTCCAAGCCATCAAATATTGGAGACACTATCTTCTTGGGAAAGAAAAAATTGTCCACACGGATCACATGCCACTCAAGTTTCTTCAGTCACAAACCAAGATTGAAGAGGCTAGACACATGAAGTGGGCCACTTACTTGCAGCAGTTCCACTTGGTCATCAAGTACAAGAAAGGAACAACTAATACAATGGCTGATTGTTTGAGTCATCCACCCATGGCTCAAACCTTGACAACAATTGTGACTACCTCCCATATTGGATTTTAGACTTGGCCACCTCTTTATGCTCTTGATACAGATTTCAGCAAGGTGCACCATCATCTTGTACACCCTTCATCTTCCAACCTCACTCCTTTTCAGGACTATCACTTGAAGGATGGACTTTTGTACAAGCTAGACAAACTTTGTGTACCATAGGAGCATAGGGTTTCTCTCATCAAAGAAGCCCACTCAACTCTTTATGGAGGTCATTTTGGGAAATAGAAAACACTCCACCACTTGCAGTGATTATTTTACTGGCCTCACATGCAGAGATATGTCCTATAATTTTTGAGACAGTGTGTCGTATGTTGTCGCTCCAAATCAGCAAATAGGAAGTTGGGCTTGAGTGTTCCTTTGCCCATTCCTTCACGTCCTTGGGAGAGCATATCCATGGACTTGGTGAGTGGATTTCCCATGACTGTGAGAGAGCATGACAGTGTTCTTGTGATTGTGGATCGATTCAGTAAGATGGCCAAATTCATTCCATGCAGGAAGACTAGTACAGCACCTGATTTGGCACAATTTTTTTTTGAGATAGTGTGGTGATCCTTTGGTCTTCCCACAAGAATTGTTTTTGACCAAGATCCACATTTTGAGGGACACTTTTGGAGATCCTTGTGGAAAATTTTGAGAGTTTCCCTTAATTTTTCCATGGCTTTCCACCCTCAGTCAGATGGGCAAACTAAAGTTGTGAATCGCACACTAGTAGAGAGTTTGAGGATCTACCACCACACCTCATCGGCTAAGTGGGATTTGAGCCTCACTCACATTGAGCATGCATATAATAGAGCGGTTCATAGCTCCATAACACATTCACCTTTTGAGGTTTGTCTCAGATTTCAACCACTTGCACCTTATGAGTTACCTCTTGCTTTGCCCTCTCCCACCACTGCACACATGGAGAAGGAGCAAGATAAGGCAACCTCTTTCATACAGCATTTGCAGAGCCTCCAGGCTAAGGTGACACAGATCCTACAGAGGACTCAACAGCAGTAGAGGAAAGCGATGGATCGGCATTGCATTCCTCATCCTTTTTAGGTTGGTGATAGAGTTTGGCTTCACTTAGACAAACAATGTTTTTTAGAGAAGGCACATAGCAAGCTCAAGCCTCTCCGCTATGGGCCATACACCATCATTCAGTAGATCTCTGAGAATGCATTTCGTTTGGACCTTCCTTCACATCTTGGCATCCATGATGTTGTCAATGTGGATCTTTTGAAGCCATATCAGGACTCAACTTTGGAGATTGCACCTGTCATCAACCATCCAATAGATGTGGTACCTAAATTTTAGCTTTCGCTTGATACAGATAGAGTTTTTGACATGAAGACTCATTAGACTCAATAGGGTTTGACCACTTCCTACCTTGTCACCCACTACGGTCAGCTTCCACACCAGGCACACTGGATCTCCCACCATCAGATGGCTCGTGACCTTCCAGATTTGTTGAGAGCATTGGGGTCCAATGCTTCTATGGTTGGGAGGAGTGTTGTGGATACTTAGGTTGATTACAACCTAAGATATGATTTGTATTATTTTATATCAGGACTCGAATTTGGAGACTGCACCTGTCATCAACCATCCAATGGATGTGGTACCTGACTTTCATCTTCTGCTTGATACAGATAGAGTTTTTGACATGAAGACTCATCAAACTCAATAGGGTTTGACCACTTCCTACTTTATCGCCCACCATGGTCAGCTTCCACACTAGGCACACTGGATCTCCCACCATCATATGGCTCATGACCTTCCAGATTTGTTGAGAGCATTGGGGTCCAATGCTTCTATGGTTGGGAGGAGTGTTGCGGATACTTAGGTTGATTACAACCTAAGATATGATTTGTATTATTTTATATTTTTTATTTCACATGTTGTAATACGTGAGGCATAGTATGCCCACGTAAGAGTGATTGTTTTAGCATGTTGTTGGACTGTTAGGGGAGATTTGTCACCTAGCAGCAATTAGCTTATTTGCATGCCATGTTGGTCGAGTGGTTATCCCTGTTGGCATATTGGTTACAGGTTGTTATAACCTTCCACCGACTGGCTCCTGTGTGATCTATATATACTGCATTATATTAAATAAAAATCTAGCTTGATTTGGGTTCTCTTGCTGGTCCTCTCCATATCATATTCACCCAGAGGAACTTCAAGACATTTGCACCTTCCAATAACTATAACATTTAGTGTTACAAGTGCAATAATATTGGGCATAATACCAAGTGGTGTAGAATAGAGTTTCTAGAACTTCTAGAGACAAGCAAGAACATGGAAACTCAAAAGAATCAAAAGGTTATGTTGAAAAATAAGGTTAACAAAGAAAAATAGCATTGTATGTTGGGAGTAGAGATACTCCCATCCCCCCATTTTTTATGTCAAGGAGAGGAGGTGGGGAGGGGGCTCAGCTAAGAGTATTATATTTAGCCCCAAAGGAGTCCCTTTGCCATTGATGTCAAAGGGGGAGATATTTGAGTAAGGGAGGGAGCATTCAGACAGGAGGAGCGGTTTCTTAGGGGGAGCAGATTTGAAATCCAATGGTTGAAAAGAATTTTTTAGAAAGGGTTGCCATCAATGACAAAGGGGGATATATTTGGAAATTTTGAGTAATTGTGTTGTCATTGATGTCAAAGGTTGATGTCATTAATTTTCATTGATGCCAAAGATAGTTTGGTATGGCAATAAGATAAGGTTTATAAGATGCAAGGTAAAATGCAAGGAAATTGATAAAAAGGAAAGGTTATAATATTTTATATTATAAGCCAAAGAGGTTTGGGATAAAGTTCTAAATGATGGGTTAAAAGGTTGAAGGCCCAATTTTTAAGCCCATGGTTTAAGAGAAAATAAATAATATTATAATATTTAGGCCAAAAAGAATCTATTAAAAGGAGGATTGGAAGTGCATTGGACAAAGGTCTCAAAAAGAAATTAAATTAACAAAGGACGATAGGAAAAAATATTATTTAAATAAATTTAAATTTTTCAAAAGGTGCCAAAATTTGAAATAAAGGTGGAAAATAAAAGATGAGTCAACGTCATAGTAAAACCATTGAATGCATATTAAAGGAGGACAAAAATTGTGTTTCAAATCCTAAGGTTGAGTGCATTGATTTTAATAGATTTTGTGGTGCACAGAGTCATTCATTGAAGGGAAAGAACAAGGGAATAGAAAATGCACAATTTTATAGAAAGAGACACAGAATATAAGGGAAAGCACCAGTTTTGGTTTCAGCTAGGGCTGGTAGCCCAAGTGGTAGGCAGGTCTTACGTAAGGTGTGGTTGAGGATTGGTCATAATTTCAAATCCCTACGATAGTAAAGTTTTGTGATTTGCTTTGGACAAAGAGGAAGGTATAAAAGTTACTTGGTGCACGTTTTGTTCCAACTGTGGGGCTAGCGCAGCTGGTACTCTAGCTCACGCTAGAGCATGGGTATATGAGGTCTAGTATTCAAATCTTGGTAGTGGTAGCGGTAGACATGGGTAAGGGCAATTTTTTTTTTGAATTTTGAGGTTTGATTAGTGCTTAACGAGGGAGGCATAAGGTTATTATTTTTGGTAATTAAAAGTGCTTATTATATAGTTTAGGGAGACATAAGGGCAATGGTTTAAATTTTAATGTTTTGAGGACATGATGATATGTTAGAATCAGGTTATGTTTTATAAAGTTGAAATATATTTTTGAAAGAAAGGAGCAATAAGGTGTTTGAAAATAAATTGATGTATGGCATAGGGTATTAAATTGTGATATTGCATTATAAGTGGATGTTATAAGTAGGAGTGATAAGGTATTTTTATGGTTTAAATTTGTGTGTGTAATTTTTGATAAAAGGGAAATATTAAGAGGGCTTGGTGATGGTCAAAATATTAAATATTTTTATGAGCAAATTTTGAGGAAAAATGTTATGGTTTGTTTGAAAAGTGTTATGATAACTAACCCTTGAAAGTGGCATAAGAAAGACATCTTGAGATAGGTTTTTGAAGACATATCTCCATAAGAGAAAATTAAGAGGTATGGGCACATCATTCCTTATTTAAGGTGTTTTTTTGAGTAAATGTTTCTAAAACATAAGGTGGAGAAAAAAGGGTTGTTTGGTAAGCATTGTTGAAAATATTTGAGTTAGGGTTTGAGACCTACATGTGCATCAATTGTTGAGAGAAAATTGAAACAATTGCATTAGAGTGTGAATATCTTCTTGTAATTTATTTTTGAATGGTTTTGGAAACATTTGGAATAGATTTTGAGAACAAGATTGTGCTTCTATTGTTGAAAGAGATTGAGATATTTGTGCTAGAAATTGTGAACTACTTGTACTAGGTTTGAAGACAAGTTAGTGAATCATTGTGAAACCTTTTGAGCATTGGTTGAGAGATATTGAAAGCAATTGTGAAAGTGTTTGAGATCAATATTGTGAGGGAAATTTATGCATTATTGAGGTTGATTTTTGAGACCAAATTTGCAAGAAATATAGATCAATTTTGTGAAGCAAGTTATACATTGTTTTGATTTGATTTGAAAAGAATTTTGAAAGAGATAGAGATTGGATTAGTGGAATGCAAGATTTATGAGTGTGAAGAACATATTGGGATTTTGATAGTTCATATCATTCTCTATATGTTCTAGAGGTTAAAATATTCTAGGTAGAATATGTCTGAATTGCCTAGTTGAATAAAGTATTTCTGAAAGAGATATAAGCATTTGTTTGTATGCAAGATTTGGAAATATTTGAACAGGTTTAGTGAGCAGTTTTGAGGTAGATTTTAGCAAGTATTGTGAGAAAAATTGGGTTAGTTTTGAGGCAGATTTGAGCAAGTATTTTGAGAAGGTTTGAAGGTAGATTTGAGCAAGTCTTTTGGGAAGGCTTGAAGGTATATTTGACTAAGTATTTTGAGAAGACTTGGAATAGATTTGTGATAGATGTAGAGTAGGTTTGGTTGTGGATTTGATCAAGATTCGTGTTAAGGCTTGGGGTATATTTGAGATAGAATTGATATTAGGTTTGGTTTCTGATTTGATCAAGCTTTGTGTTAAGGCTTGGGGAAGATTTATGAGAAGAATTAGAGTAGATTTGTGCTAGACTTTTAATAGGGTCTGGTGCAAATTTAAGATAGAGTTGAGAGTAGACTTTGGAGGTGATAATATTAGAGAGGATAGAGGTATCTAGTGGATAGAGGTCCATCAGCTAGTGTAGTGGGGATAAATGTCTCCTATGGAGAGAGATCCACAAGCCAAAGCAGTGGGGACAGAATTCTTCTTGAAGTTCACCAACTAGAGCAAAGGGGAAAGAGTTGTCCTACGGAGAGAGATCCACAAACCAAAGCAAAGGGAAAATATTTATCCTATGGAGATATCCATGAACTAGAGCAAAGTGGAAAGAGTTATCCTATGGAGAGAGATCCATGAACCAGAGAAAATTTCTCCTGTAGAGTGAGATCCACAAACCAGAACAAAGGTGATAGAGCTCTCCTATGGAGAGAGATCCAAAAATTAGAGCATAGGGTATTGGCATCTCCTTTAGATAGAGATACATAAAAATTGTAATATGGAACTGATTCCCAAGAGATTTATTAAGAAAATTTAGAAAATATTTTCTTTGTGGATGTAACCCATATTGGGTGAACCATGTTAAATTTGTGTCTCTCATGTGTGCGATGATTTATGCATTGCTTTGATTATTGCTATTGGTATTGTCATTGGTAATATTGGATAATATTTTTTAGGAAAGAAAAGTAAAAGTTGACCTTATATAGTTCACCCCCCCTCTCAATATATGCCTGTGTTCTTCTGATGCTTCTAAAATAAGAATTTAAAAGAAACAATCTAATATAAATATTAACTTCTCTTCAAATATTTTAAAGTACTTGTCTTTATAGTAACAAAAGAAATATGAATGAGATTTTCCTCCATAATATTTACATGGATGGAAACTCTAGTAGTTTGCTTTCTCATGACCAAATTTGTTGCAATAAGTGCATAATGAAGATATCTCAACTTTTTTGTTACTTGTTTTAGGTGAATCAAGTTCATCCATTTCCTTGATGAAATAGTCAAACCATTTGCGTACAATTGAATCTATTCCATATTTACTTCTTTCATAAATTTGTATAACATTTTTCTGATCTCTATTCTTTTCTATATTTTGAATATGGTTTTTGATAATATAGTTGTCATCAATACCTTTCATCATATCATTGGAAGATATTTCTAAAGAATTTACTTTTGACAAACTATTAGTTTGTGAGTTTTTAGAAATCTTTCCAAACCATATTGGTTCTTCACTTCTAATTGCATTTTTATTATTATCATTTCTAGAATAAAATATGTCTTTAAACCATTTTGATTCCTTGAAACTTGTATACTTAATAAGCTTTTCCATAGTTCCTTTTGAAGTAATTTTTTTTATTTTTAAAATAAGTAATTTTGATAGAATTTTAAATATTCTAAACCTTTGAGGTTGACTACCTTATGACTCCCTAGTTTTAAGTATGTGATCAAACTTGATAAGAGTTTTATAATTCTCAATTTTTGTATAACCCCTTATATCTCCCAAGTATTTGAGTGTACGATCATCTTGATAAAGTTCTTAGCTTCCTTTAGATATCCTTTTGAGTTGAATCCCTATTTGTTTGAAGATAATTTTAATATAATGGCCAACTCCTATTTCTCACCTTATTTATCCCTATTGATATATGCACTTTCAATTTGATAATGTTCTCTATTTTTCAATACTCTATAGTTGGATTCCTTTTGTCCCTTCAATTTGTATAAGAGATAAGTATAACTAATAATTTCCAAATTTTAAGCAATGCTATGAAAACTTCTTTTACCCTTTAATTCTCAATGGTTTAGTTTTCTAAATTTTAATGATCTAAATTTTGATGTAGTACTCCTTATATCTCCCTAATTTAGAAATTTAGAAAAACCATGTATTTGCAATTTCAATTTTACTTCAATTTGTAAAAACCTTATGTTTCCTTGTTTAATGATTTGCAAATATTTAATGCAATATGAGAAATAGTTTCAATGCTTCTATATTCTACTTCATTCTAAGGAATTGAATATGCTTTTGAAGGTTATTCTTTATCACCTTATTACTCATATTATTTAAATAATCCTAGAGTATAAAACTTGATTTATTGTAACTTTAATATATGGCTTATTTATCCTTTGTACTTTGCAAAGGTTATAAGAATAAATATTACGTGCAATAACATTGTACTCTACGCTCAAACAAGACTATAATCAATGTGGTATCTTGTTCATTTAATGTGTTTGATTGCATTAACTGCTTCTCAGTACTTTGTCCTCTATCCTCTTCATTTTATGTAGTTATATTCATACGCTCTTAAGATAGTATTATTATCCCTTAAATGCACTTTGACCTGTGTAAGCTTGATGTGTGTGCTATATTTATATGGGGCTATTAATACTCCTATTTCTCCCTTTGGAATGCAAGATACATGACACTTTACATTGTACTATAATGTAGGACTCCTTAATAGGTGGTGTTGGTAGGTTACAACCTTTTGAAGGAGTTAATTTAGGTGGTGTAGACCTTCTATTATGCTTTGGGTATTGCAATAACAATTTTTATTCCTTCTCAGATGGAATGGGGTGTTACTCCAGACCTAGGCACTCTTTTTCTTTGTGTAAACATTATTTCATTTAGGATATATAAATTCTCTTCTTCCTTTGTGCCAAGTGGCACAATATTCCTTTGGTTGGTATGGCAAGTGGAGGCTTCTTCCCTTGCATGCAACCAAACTCTTCAACATCCCTTATCACCTATTCTTGCCAACTTTCTTTACAATTTCCTTTTCTTCTCTTGTAATAGCAATCTTTCTTGATGTTTGATGTATGGTGGCTCCTTTCCAATGAACATGACTCCTCTCCAACAAAGATGACTCCTACTATAGCGTTTGAATACTTCATTCAATGTGGCCACTTTTTGAAGCTCTTCTCCACTTCCACTTGGGTAATGCTTTGCCATTATTCCTTTTTATTTGCACCTTGTATTACGTTATTCACCTTGTGTTATTGTTCTTGCAACTTGTATCTTTGTTTCTTTATGCTATTCTAGCTTATTATCCTTCTTGCTATATGTTACTCATGCACTGTGAGCACTACCTTCATGAGATTGTGGCACTAAATATGGTGCCTTTAGACACCTTGAATAGGATTATATTGAGCCTTTATATGGCTCTATATCCTATGATCCATACCTTGTGCTTTAACATAGTTAATATTGCCACTTGATGACTATAATTTACATGCTTATTTGGTGTCTTAATACACTTAAACTTTTTCTTCCTTTTGCTAATTTGTAAAAGATAAATATGAAGCTATTAAAACCTGAATTAAATCTACAATAAACTAAGATATAATACCTTAGTTGCACCTATATTTTTGAGACCTTCTTAGTCTCTTTATGTAGCTTTATTTCTTGACTCTAGTATGGTGGCACCCAATCTAATCCTTGGTGGTTATAATGCTCCTTTTGGTGGCTTCTATTCACCAAGACTTGCAAAAATTATTTTGTGCTTAATGGTGTCTTCAATGTTGCCTTCTCCTCCTTGGAAACTCTTTAGCTAAGACTCCTTGCTTGGTTATCTTTCCAATGATGATTCCAAGCCTTTTAATCATGCAAATACTATGCCTTTTTGGATGGCTATGCTTTTCACTATTGTATATGCAATCTATACTTTAGAATGATGTCTTATTTGCTTTAAATAGATAGTAGGACATTGATATTTTTATTTCTCTTGAAATATATCTAACTCCACTTTCTTTTGTGCAGGTTTTAATCCTTGTAAAAACTATCTTCTGCACTTCCTTGAAGACTTAAACTAGAAACCTTCCTCTTGCAAATTTAAAAATTGAATTTGGTGCTTAATAAAACTTAATAATAAGATAAATATAAATGTTCAAATAATGAACCTTTTGCACCAATGGTGCATGCCTTTTCAAAATTTGTATGGTGATGGATTTCTTGGTTATTTGGATCACCTAAATTTTGCCCTGTGTTTGATGAAATTGTAGCTCTTCCTTGTTGTCCAAAACAACTTCTTAACTCACCAATTTGTAGCTTTGATTGATATCCTTTTCTTCCCTTAAACTTGTCTATTTTGCATCTTTGAAATTCCTCTAACTTGCTGCTAGAAAAAGTGATTTGGTAGCTTAAATTTTCCTCCAATAAGTTGTCTAAAAATATGAAAATTAGAAGCTATTAATGCTGCCAAAATTGTTGTTTTCTTTTTGATATAAAATATGAAATTTTTAGGTTTTAGTGCAGTAAATTTCTCATCTGATAGGTTTTCCTCGAATCTTCCAAATTTGGTAGGAAAATCCTCTAAATTCTAACTCAATATTACCTCCTAGAAACCTTCAATTTTTTGTTGTAAAATCAGCAAGCTCCTTTATCCAAATAAGCCTTCAAATCCTCCAAAGGCAATCTTCAAACCTCTTAGGTTTGGTGGTTTCTTCTAGCTCCTTTATTCTTCAAAATCATTGTAAAAATTTGACTTCAAATTTGGCCTCCTTCTCAAGAATCTAAATGTATTGAGGTCATCAATGATCTCCTCCAAAATTTGGCAAAATTCTTGCCAAATCCTTCTTTCTTGGGCTTGTTGTTGGATGGCGACAACTATCTCAAATTATTCACTGTCAGGAACTTCTCCTTGCTAGGAATCTTATCCCTTGAGTTCTCCTCAAATCTTCTTCAATGGCCTTATTCAAATATCCTTCAATGCCCTTCTTAAATTCTTCAATGAGGCTTTCCTAGCCTTCTCCTTCTTTCTCCTTTTAAGCATGCTTGAGGTATTCTTCTAAGGCCTTAAAATTCTATAGCTTCTCTTCTAGCCTTCTCAAAACTTCAATGAGACCTTCCTTGATCTCTTCAATCTTCAACTATGGAAGTTTTGCAATGATATATCTTTCTTGGATCTCCTAATTCTAATGCTTATGAAATTTGCAATAGGACCTTTGTTAGTCATTCTCTATCTTAAATCTTCCAAATATGGAAGTTCGTCAGTGAGACCTCATATGGTTATTTTCTTCAAACTTAAATGAGAAGTCCTCAATTTTATTTGGATATATTCTTCTTGATTCTCCTTCAATATTCTGTCTGCAACTCTTGCAATGGGACCTTTTTCCTGAGACCTCCAAAGTATTCAATCTTCAACTTGTTGCTTCAAATGTTGGACTGATTTCAAAGAAGATATTCTTCCTAGATCTCTTTTAGGAAGCTTCCCAAATTTCTTTGAATATCCTCTTTTCTACAACAAAGTATTAGAAAAATGATAATAGTAATTTATTTAAATCTAAAGATAATTAATCTTCACTAGTTTATTTGTCAATCTAGTGGAATCAATGTTGAGTCCTAATCTCCACAAATTTTTTTGCAACTCTACAGAAAGACTTTAGACAAATGCAATTTCAAAAATTTTGAAAATGATATTTTCTATCTCCTATCAATATCTCTTGTGGCTCTCTCTATTTCCTATCAATCTACCTTTTGTTTGGTAGGTAAAAATATTTTATTGCTTTACCGGTTAAAGGGTCCCATACATGTTACATTAGTAGCAAAAATAGATAAATGTGGCATCCAATGGAAATAGACAAAAAACAACTGAGGCTTAACCTCATACACCATGACCCAGACTAGGCTGAAGCCCTCCAAGACAAAGGAAACTAAACTATTACAACAACTGGTAAACAAAAACCAAGCAACCCTACTGCCCAAACAACACCTTCCTAGGTTACTGGGATTCCTTGTTCCTTTCCTACTGTGCACTATCATCAAGGGTCAAGAGAGTTTTTATCAGGACCAAGAACTCTTTGGGCTTGTCCATAGCACTGGACAACATGGCACAACCTTCCCTGTATATGTTGGCAACCATCTACAATTGGCTTACAGCTTCACTAGCTCTCTTGAGAAAATTGGAGGGGTGCTTGTTGGGAAAAGTGGAGCAGTGAGCAGCCACATTGGGTATTGAAGAAATACCATCGTGGGGGTAGCATGAGCTACCTAATGAATTACTTTCCCACATTTTTATTAGCTTGTGTGATGACTTCTTATGGGAAGTATTATTCCTCGATGACCAGGGTGGACTGATTGACTACTTTATTGGCTAGAATATCAACCACTTTATTATCTTCCCTAAATA
Organism: Wollemia nobilis; assembly: GCA_028583015.1. Taxonomy (NCBI): domain Eukaryota; kingdom Viridiplantae; phylum Streptophyta; class Pinopsida; order Araucariales; family Araucariaceae; genus Wollemia; species Wollemia nobilis. The sequence continues at coordinate 6,358,216 of JAQPPZ010003612.1, forward strand.
CATGGTTGATCTAACTTTGAGTATTATTGTTGAGAGAAAATTTGTAATCATGAATGATGTTCTAGATATTCTTCCCCCCTATGCTCATGTTGGTAATGTGACCAATTATCACTGAAGAGTGCCCTTCGAATATGATTGGCTTGGGAAGGGTTTTTCTTACCTCGATGCTTCTCCACAAAGCTCTAGATTCTACATAATTATTGGTTTGGATCCTCAAATTTTTTGAGAAAGCCTTGATAATGTTGCTTGTATGATCCCTAATGACTCCACCTGCCCCAGCTCTCCTTGGATTTCCTTTGGAGGTACCATCAAAGTTGGCCTTGAGCCATACCTATGGAGGGGGGAACCATTTTACCATGGTTTGAGAGCTACAATAATACTAGACTTTGCTACAGTCTATGGGAATCCTAAGGAAAGTAAAAATGTGAGCTTCCAATCCATAGTTAGGTACCTCACCGCATGGGATTAGGCTGATATTTTCAATATCAAGGGACAAAGCTCTATTGGCAATAAATTCCATATTTCTGGTGCCCTCCATGAAGATGTGGTTATTATGTTCCATCCATATCTTCCAAGTCGTATGGTGAAGCAGGGAACTCCATAAGAACCTAATTATTGGGTTTTTAAAATTCCCTAGCCATTGGATGAACAGGTCTACAATTCATGTTAGGATGGATTCAGCAAACCTGGAATTTGTTGGTCAAGATAGAAAAAAACCTCCTAGTGAAAAGGTAATCCAAAAAAATGTGCTGAGTGGATTCCCAAGCTTGAGTACAGAGGTAGCACCTATTGGGAACCATCACTCCTCTTCAAATTAAGTTGTTGGTGGTTAGGATTTTATTATGGGTAGTAAGCCAGCAAAAGTGGGCCACTTTCAGTATCATGATCTTGAGCCACACACTTTTGGATAGGGTCTAACTGTCACCTTTTCTAGGGCCTCTAGGACTATTTTCCAACATTAGGGATGCAGTTTTTACAGTCAAGCCACCATCACTATTTTCCTTCCAACAACGCTCATCCTTCCTCAAGGTCTACAGAATGAAATTCGCTTTAAAAATGTCTAGAAGGGTAGCTAGGCATTTTTTAATGGTGTTATTCTTAATTCTAAACTAAACCTTATTCCATTTATGGATATCTTGATCAGATGTGATGAAATCAGCAACATGGGCTCCATACTTACTATCGATAAGGTGTTTTATTGGAGTCAGATTGACATCATTGAGAGGGGGTCTATTTTGACCCACACATCTTTCCATAAGTTGATAGTCTTACCATATCCCAACTGTCACCAAGATCCTTGATGAACCAACTGCTTGGTGTGGCTGATGGATTTCCATAAGTGGGATCCATTGCGAGGAGTCTCCATGTCCAGGAATGAGTGTTGTTGTAGGTATTTTCTTTTGAAAATAGATACCCACTCCAAGTTGGCATATGTAACCACCTTCCAATCCTGCTTAGCTATGAGGGCTTGATTTGTAATATTTATGTGGTGCAGTCCCAACCCTCCTATCTTTAGGGGTGCAGACTTTATCCCAGGCTACCAGGTGGAACTTTCTTTGGTTATTATTCCTAGACCATAGGAAATACTTTTGCAATTTCTCAATGGTCTCTCCCACTGCAGTAAGGGTTTTGAAGACCAAAAAAAAGTAGGTAGGAATACTCTGGAAGACTGACTTTACCAACATTGCTTTACCTATGCTAGAGAGGAGGGCCCCTTTCCATATTGCCAGCTTCTTGTGAATTTTTTTTGTTTTGTTGTTCCACATATCTTTAAGTGGTATTACCTTGAACATTGGTAGCCCAGATAGGTGGTTGGGAAGTCAGAAATGGTGCACCCCAAAATTCTTGTGATCTTGGCCTACCTTCTGGTGGGGGTGTTTATGAAGTAGAGTTTGCTTTTGGTGTAATTGATCTTCTGCCCAACCACTTTCTCATACAGATTGAGGATAACTTTGATGACTTTGGCTTCAGATATTGAAGCTTTAGTGGCCAGTAAGGTGTCATCCACAAATTGCTAGTGAATGGTGGGGGTAAGCCTAAAGCTACCTTGATGCCAGAGATCAAGTTTCTGTAGCAGGCATTTTTGATGGTTCTACTCAAGCTATCAGCTAGAATTATGAATAAAATGGGGGAGAGAGGGTCCCCCTATTTTAGCCCCTTGGTGCTAGGAAAGTAACTGGCGATAGACCCATTCAAAAGGACTGAGAACCAAGAAGAAGAGACAAAATTTGAAATCAAATTTACCCAAGATTCATAGAAACCATATTTGATAAGAATTTTGGATAGGAATTCTCAGTTCACTTTATCAAAGGCTTTGTTCATGTCAAGCTTCAGGAAGAAGGCAGTGGAGTTGGAATTGTGGGTAGAGTGAATCATCTCATGGATGGTGATGACCCCATCAAGGATTTTTCATCCCTTAACTGTGCTTCCTTAACAGTGGTCGATGATTGTGGGAAATATCTCAGTGAGTCTATTATATAGGGCTTTGGATAGCACTTTGTAGATGATATTGCATAGAATAATGGGGCAATAATTAGAGAGGGACTGAAAGTTAGTTCCTTTAGGGATCAAGGCCAGGAATGTGGAGTTAACATATTTGGGAATGGACCTAGATTTTTGCATGTTAGTGATGGTGAGGCACAGGTCAGGACCCACAATGTCCCAAAAAGTTTGGAAGAACCTAGGGAAAAACCATCAAGCCCGAAAGCTTTATCATGCTTCATGGAAAAAAAGGCTTGGTGGATTTCCTTATGGGATAGGGGGCCGAGGAGGAACTCATTAGTATCTACAGGGATGGTTTTGGGAATATTCTCTAGAAGGGACTCCATGGCTAAGGGAGAGGAAGAGTGGGGGAGGTGAGAAGGTCTTTGAAGTGATTAAAAACTTCATCCTTGATCTGGTTGATGTTAGAAGTAAAAGTCCTATCCTACTTAGTGAGGCCTTTAATTCTATTAACTCCCCTATTCCTGAGAGTGGAGATGTGGAAATACTTAGAGTTGAAGTCTCCTTCCATGAGCCAGAGTTGTCTTGAATTTTGGAACCAAAATATTTCTTCTTTACCTAAGGTGATATGGAACTCAGAAAGCAGCACCCTCTCTTCAGCTCTTATACTATCATCACCCTTTCATTTCTAAAATTTGTCCTCAATTCACCCTAATCTAGTTTTTATGTTCTGCTTAGCTTCAAAAATGTTTCCAAAGGTTTCCCTATTCCAAACTTTAATATTATCCTTGACCCACCTGAATTTTTGCATAAATTGGTTAGAAGTTGTCCTAGGGAATTTTGTCCCCCACCATTTGGCTATCTAATTTCTGAGGATACAAGGATTTCCCTACCTTGTTGTCCCACTAAAAATCCCATTCCAATCCCCAATTGTAATAATTCATCCATATTTTATTCTTGAAGACTACATTTCTTCATCCTCTTAGCATATTTGCATTTTTTTATATTAATTCTTGCAAATCTTGTGGATATTAGGATATAGTTAACTTTATTTACTATATTCCTAATCTATCCACATTCAGATCTTTGTTTCACATTCCTTGGTTGTTCAAAATAGCCATTGAAGCATTCTCCCCTGCTCCTTCATCAAAGCATTCATTTAGAATATAAATTGATAGATATTTTGTAGCATTCTCTATCTCTTTTACACTCAAAATAGTAGCAAACATTATTAGGATCATTCCCCTACAATTTCAACCTAAAACCCTATCAAAATCTACCCAAAATAGCTCTTAAAACCTTCAAAATCTCGTTTTCAGACCAAATTTGCCACCTTGCATAGTCAGTGGTGAATTTGGCTCCTATAAATACACAATCAAATTCACCACCCACCAAATTTGCTAGTGGTAAATTTGAAAAGACAATGAAAAATTTGGTAATTTGAAAAAATTCCACTCCAAGAGGTAAGTAAACTCAAAATTTTAACAAGGGGTCTAATTAGATTTTTATACAAGTTTTCTACCCTATCTAGCTCTCAAATAGACCTCCTAAATCAGAAAAACTATTTTTTTGGTCTTTTTGTGCAGATATCAAAATTGCTAGTCACCAGTGGCAAATTTGGCAGTAATGGCAAATTTGTTAGTTTTAGTGTTGAATTTGGAAAAAGGGCTTCAAAAGAGGTGATTATGCCACTAGGCATTTTATTAAGCTTTGTACCTTCATTTCTCTATGTTTTTGCTTCTATATTCTACTATTTACACCTAAAAATCATATTTCATTTGGGAAATTAAGGAACCTTAAGTAGAAACCCTAATTGTTTACAAAATGCCTTAATTGATTTACAAAACATCTCAATTTATTTATAAAACACATCTAAATCAGTCAATCAAGGAACCTTAGACTAAATCCTAGCTTCTTGATCATTTTCAAGCTCATAGGCAAAGAAATCAAAAGTCATTTAGTTGCATTTAGGCTAACTTGTCTTCTTGCATCTCCTCTTGTTTTACCTTGAAATACCAAAATCTCCTTAGTTAACTCATACAAATTTGAAAATCATATAGGATAGCTCTTGTATTCTTGCATTTGTGTGATAAAATACTTGGCATTGCATTTATATGATCATTGACTTTTAGGTCTTAAATAAATGTTAAGGCTCGAAAAAAATCGAGATAGATAGCAATCCAAAATATTAGGTGTTTTCTTTGAATAAACCCATAAAACATCGATCAAACAAGCATAACATCAACTTCTACAAGGCATGAGAAAAAACATTGAGTAGGAGTCTAGTTGTGTTGAGAATATTCATATTCTTGGGGTCTCCTTTGGAAAGAGACCCTCAAGTGGAGAAGCAAATATTCTAGTGAATCTTCCCTATGCACACTTGACATTATTTTAGAATTTAAGAGGAAAAGAAACCATTTTTCCTTGTCTACACTCCTCAAATAGGAAGATGGATAATCCACCATACATCCTCTAGCATCAATTTCATCTCCCTAGTCAATAGTTGGAAGGCATTTGGCTCAGGGTACCACCTCTCCACTAAGGTTATCAATAACCATTGATCAATATCTATTTTTATCATAGATACCACATGATAAAAACCAATCACCACAAGCATCCTAATGTTGTTATAAAACCCGGACCAGGTGGCAATAAGAAATTTCCATAACAAAATTAACACTTGTTTATTTAGTTAACGCAGCGCCATTACAACCACTCGTAAACCATAGGTTACAATCATTAATTTATATGAAGGGGAGGAAGGAAGTCGGAGGAGAAGAGGGAAGGGAGGTGGAGTGATAAGGGAGAAGAGGGAATATAGGAGAATGGAGGGATAAGGAGAATAATGAAATATCATGCCGACTAATGAAATGAAATTTGGCCGACCACTAAATAAACTTAGCCGACAAAACTAAGTGTGAGTACTGTTCACACTTGCTACATTCTCCCCCTTAAAGTTGAGAGGACGGACAAGATAGTCTCTCAGCTTTACAAATTGAGCTTTGGCCAGCGCCTTGGTGAAGATGTCCGCAACATTCTCCAAAGTGTGGCAATAGTGAAGCTCAACAGTATCACTTTCCACCATATCTCGGATGAAGTGGTACTTCATATCAAAATGCTTGGATCTACTATGGTGGACAGGATTGTATGCCAACTGAATGGCACTGATGTTGTCACTAGAATATTCGAGTCGGACCACTTTGCTGCTCTCCAATCTCTTCTAATACCTTTCGGAGCCATAGAGCTTGAGTACTAGCATGAGTCACCGCTATATACTCATCTTCTATTGAAGATAGTGCTACTATTGTCTATTTCTTGGAACTCCAAGTTATTAGGCCTGAACCAAGACTAAAACAGTTACCCGATGTGGATTTTCTATCATCAATATTGCTGCCCCAATCACTATCACTAAAGCCTTCAAGCTTGATAGTATCACATTTGTAGTACTGGATTCCAAAATCCAATGTACCCTTCACATATCTCAAAATCCTTTTAGCTGCCTGCAAATGCAGCTCAGATGGATTAGACATAAATCTAGAAACAAGAGATACAACATACTGAATTTTTGGTCTGGTGTTGGCGAGAAACATCAAACTCCCAACAATGCTTTTGAAAGTGGTCACATCAACTTTTGGTGCTCCATCATCCTTGCTTAATTGGATCCCATGTCCAATTGGAGTTGCAACTGATTTGCATTGCTCCATAGCAAACTTGTGAATCATATCTCGAGCATACTTAAGTTGACAGATGAAGATCCCTGATACTGTTTGATGTACTTCCATTCCAAGAAAGTATTTCATCAAGCCAAGATCCTTCATCTCAAATTCCTGCATCATGGAGTGCTTGAACTCCATGTTAAATTTTTCATTACTACCCATAAAAATGAGATCATCCACATACAAACAAACTATGAGGATGTCATTTCCTTGATTCAAGTAGTAGAGCGTGGGTTCATTTTTGCTTCGATGAACCCATAATCTTTAAATTACCCATCAATGCATGAGTACCAAGCTCTCGATGCCTGCTTGAGGCCATAAAGAGCCTTCTTCAGTTTGTAAACAAGATGTTCCTTGTCTTTCTCTTCAAATCCTTGTGGTTGCTCAACATACACTTCTTCTGTCAAGTAACCATTTAGAAATGCACTTTTCACATCCATGTGTTGGACTTTCCATCCCTTATGTGCATCTAAGGCAAGAACTATTCTAATAGTCTCTTGTCTGGCTACAGGAGCAAAAGTCTCTTCATAATCAACTCCATATTTTTGAGTGAATCCCTTTGCAACTAGTCTCGCCTTGTGCCTTTCAATGCTACCATCAGCATTAAACTTGGTCTTGTAGACCCACTTACATCCAACACATTTCTTGCCTTTAGGAAGCTTTACCAACTCCCAAGTGTCATTTTTTTTATAGAGGTTATCTCCTCTTTCATGGCATCTTGCCAAATTTTTTGAGTACATGCCTTCTCATAACTAGAAGGTTCAAGTTGTGCACTAGTTAACAAAGCATAGTTAACTTGATCTCCCCTAGGTTCCTGCTGGGAGACATCATCACCATATAGGTGCATACTTTCTAATCTGTGTAAAATAGAATCCATTTCACTAGCTTGACTCCTAGTGTATCTTCTTGAAAAAATTTTATCCAACATCTGATATGATGGATGATTCTGTAGAGTTCTCTTACCTCTGGATGGAGAATCGATGTCCATGGGTGAGGAACTTACTGATCTCTACGGAGAAGGACTTGGTGAAGAAGTTGAATCAGAAGATGAACTTGGATCGGGAGGAGACTGCTTTCCTTTCTATGGTGTCTGTTGTTGCACCTGCTTAGAAACTACATCAGTGGATTCAACATCACTGAATATTTGGGGCTTACCCCATTCTCCCCCTTCATCAAAAATCACATCCCTGGAAATCACAAACTTTCTAGTCCGGGGATTATAGAGTCTGTAAGCTTTTGTATTCTCACAGTATCCTACAAAGATACATGCCTGACTCTTTGGATCGAGCTTCTTCCTAAGCTCATCAGGAATGTGAGAATAGGCCAATGAGCCAAACACTCTGAAATGCTTAACATTTGGCTTTTTACCATACCAAGCTTGGTAAGGTGTCAGTCCTTTCAAACTTGAAGTAGGACTTTTGTTCAAGATATATATGCTGGTCTTGGTTGCATCTACCCAATATGAATTAGTCAAATGCTTCGTTTGAAGCATAGACCTTGCCATCTCCACAATGGTGCGATTCTTCCTCTCTACGACACCATTTTGTTGTGGAGTGTAGGCAGCTATGAACTGCCTCTTAATGCCATGTTGCTTACAAAAATTCAAGAACTCATTAGAGGAGTATTCTCCTCCTCTATTTGATCTAAGACATTTTACAAAATATCTACTCTCACTTTCAACTCTTGTTTTGAAATCGATAAAGCATTCAAATGCTTCATCCTTATATTTCAAAAAATATATCCAGCACATTCTAGTAAAATCATCAATGAAGAGTAGGAAGTAAGAGTTGTTACCAAGACTCTTGGTCTGCATCGGACCACAGATGTCTGTATGCACTAGCTGGAGTGGATAGCTGGCCCGCCATGCTTGTCCATGAGGAAATTTTGATCGGGCATGCTTTCCAAGAGCACACCCTTCACAGACTTCCTTACTATCCTGAACTTTAGGAAGTCCGATTACCATGGCTTGGGAAGTTAGCATTTTCAAACTAGCTGAATTCAAATGACCATATCTCAAGTGCCATAGGACACTTGGATTGGAAATAGCAACATTTGCTAACTTATCTCCCCCTGGCTGGCCAAACTTTAAAGGAAACAATCTATTCTTTGACATTGGCACTTGTGTAATGATTCTATTATTGTTATTTTTATCAAAAATAGTGCATTTACCCTCATCAAAAAGCAACTTGTAGTTCTTTTCTAACATTTGACCAACACTTAAAAGATTGTGTTGAAGATGGGGTGTGTAATAGATATCACTTACATGTTTGACGCCTTCTTTAGTTGGAACTGGCCATTGCTCCAATGCCTTCAACTGCCAATGATTTATCATCTCCCAATTTGATGTTGGATTTGTATGAGGAGTTTAGAGTAGCAAAGAGCTCTTCTTTACCACTCATATGGTTTGAACACCAGTGTCCAAGATCCATGTATCATTCATGTTTTGATCTGCTCGACCATATGAGAGAAAGAGATTTGTGGCCTCTTCCTCTTCTCCAAAGTTTCCAAACTGACTGCTCTGGTTGCTACTAGCTCCTTGTGAAGTCTTAGTCCAATAGTCACAAGCATAATGGCCAAGTTTGCCACAATTGTAGCAAGATTGTTTTGACTTATCTCCTCCTTTGCCTCTGCCTGATTGTTTCCCTCTATTTTGTTGTCCTCCTCTATTCTGTTGTTCACTATTGTTTGAAAATCCTCCTCTGTTCTGATTTCCTCCTCTCGTTAGGAGTTCCACCTCTCTGATTATTTCTTCCTCTTCCTCTATACCTTCCTCTCGCCATGACCTCTACCTCTACCTTCTTGAGAAGCAAAGGCTTTATCATCTCCTCCATAACTTGTGGAAGGAGTTGGTTGTAATCTCTCCTCATGTGAGAGAAGTGAGCCAATGAGGGTTTCAAAAGACAGAGAAGTTAGGTCTTTAGATTCCTCTATAATTATTGCAACTAAATTCCACTTAGGAAGAAGTGTCCTCAACACTTTCTTCACTATAACTTCAGGCTTTACATCGTCTCCTAAAGTGACCATCTTATCTACTACGGCTTTCACTCACACGCAGTAATCACCAACCTTTTCATTCTCTTGCATTTTAAGAGTTTCAAACTCTCTTTTCAAGGTTTGAAGTTTAACTTGTTTGATTTGGTCACTACCCCTATAACTTTCTTTTAAAGCATTCCAAGCAGATTCAGCAGTTATAAAAGAAGCTATTCTAGGGAAAATACTTCTATCAAGGGCAGCTTGGATATGATAAAGGGCGAAAGAATTATTCTTTTGTGCTTCCTTTCTAGCCCTTTTATCAGCAACACTCATAGCGGCCCATTCAGCAGCAGTAGGTTCAGTATATCCCTCTTCAATCACATCCCAAAGACCTTTGCCTATCAAAAGAGTTTTCATTTTAATTGACCAATACTCGTAATCACCACCATTGAACTCAGGGATTGGTAGACTAGTATTGGAAGCCATATTAGAAAGCAAACTTTTATTGCAACTTCAAACAAGTAGTACAAAGAAGTACAAAATAGATCACTGATTTAAATCAAATCTAGCTTTCTTAATATGCTCATTGATTTGGCATTCTTCTTCTTGAGGATTTCCCAAGACTGGAAAGGTGAAATTGTCTGCTTCTTCATCACTGATTATAATGACTTCTTTTGCTGCTGCTTTTGGCTCAAGACGCCTTTTGAGAACAACTCATTCTTCAATTGCAGGTTTCACCTCCACTGGTTCTTTTTCCTCTGCTTCTACTGGTTCTGAATTAGGAGAGCGAGGTGTATAGCTCTCACTCGTTTCAACTTCAGGCACTGTAGGAGTATAACTGTCACTTGATTGTCCTTCAGGTACTGTTTCAACCATCTCGAATTCAACTACTCTTTGCCCGAAGATATTATCTTTAGAATCCACCTCGTATCCATAATCTTGTTTTCTCTGATGTGCTATCACTTGGTTTTCCAACTGACAAAATACTGTATGAAGTCCACTCTGCTGGACTTTCCTATCAAAGGAATCAGGAGTCTCTCTTCTCAACAGAGAGAGCAATGCATTATAGCATCCAGATGACCGAATCATCTACCCAGATTACACCGTATGAATTGGGTTACAATTATGATGCCAAAAAACTTCTACCTCAAAAAAAAATTTTCCCCTTTAAATTTTTAAAATTTCCAAAATTTGTTTTAATAAAGCCCTTTTAAAAACATTTTAACAATTTCCTATATATATATTTTAAATTATTCCTTTTTTTAAATAAAAGTTTTATTTTAAAAAAACATAATAAAAAAATATATATAAATGAAAATTATTAAATAATTTTTAAAATCTTTAATTAAAACTAAATAATAAAAAAACTTTAATAAAAAACCTTTTTTTATCTTTGGCGAAATCCCCGACGGGATTCGACCTGCTGACCTCTGCTTTCTCCCCGCAAGGTCTAGCCGCTGCACCACGCGGCTCCGATGGGCTAACAAAGACAGAAAAAGTCTTTAAACCCTGGCGTGGTCGGTTATCGCAAAAAAAATTAAAACATTGTAGTTTTAACCCCGACGGGATTCGACCCTGGGACCTCTATTCCGCAAGCAAGAGTCTCAACCACCTACGCTACCCACTTCGGCTGGAGGACAAAGGAACTTGTTGTTCCTTATACAGTGGATGGGTGGCAATTTTTTTATAAAATTTTTGGAAATATCCCACATGCAGTGGGAGGAAGACTGTGAAGTCTTCTTATATGCGCGCGATCGCATAAGCCTTTGATTGCCTTCGAGCAATCAAACCCTTAGCTCTTTGCTTGATTGACGAATCTACTTCCGCCACGTGTTCCAACCAGGTTTTGCCAAACTGAAACCAATGAAATGCTGCCACGTCACCACACTTAGCGCCCGCTCTGCCACGTCAGTGCCTACTCCGCCACGTCAACGTCCACCTCAGCTCCTCGAGCTACGTGTCTACGTCAGCTATCCACTCTGCCTACCACGTGGCACCTCAAAATCCATGCCCAGCTCTATGCTCTATCTTCCACAATTGCCACCTCCTCGATCCGTGTGCCCAACTCACTCGTCGTGCCCTCGATCCACTCGCCCAGCTCGATCACCGTGCCCTCCTAGGGATTCATGCCCAGCATGAATTTCACCGTGCTCTCGATCCGCTCGCAGGCTCTGATACCAAATATAAAACCCGGACCAGGTGGCAATAAGAAATTTCAATAACAAAATTAACACTTGTTTATTTAGTTAACACAGCACCATTACAACCACTCATAAACCATAGGTTACAATCATTAATTTATATGAAGGGGAGGAAGGAAGTCGGAGGAGAAGAGGGAAGGGAGGTGGAGTGATAAGGGAGAAGAGGGAATATAGGAGAATGGAGGGATAAGGAGAATAATGAAATATCATGCCGACTAATGAAATGAAATTTGGCCGACCACTAAATAAACTTAGCCGACAAAACTAAGTGTGAGTACTGTTCACACTTGCTATAGTTGTGATCATCTACCAAAGATAAAATGGTGTCCATCACATTTAGTTATTCCTCTCGGATCACCATCATCCTTAATCCCTATAAAAAATGTAACCAAAATCTAATAAACACATTCCAACTTATTTTATCAAATTTTCAAAAGGACCGCCAGAGGAAAAACCACCCCCATTCAAATCCACTTTTAGATATGAGGCTATATGGCTTTAAGATCCAAATCTTAAGGCACTCATTGCAAATTGGTTGTCTTGCACTTTTTTGGATCCCTAGTCTATCAGGTCAGCAATAAGATTTGTTTTGTGAAAGCACAGCTCAAGAAGTGGAACAAAGACATTTTTGGTAATATTTTTTCTAAAAAATAGAATATCCAATCCTAGCTCACAAACATTGAGCTTCTTGTCCAACAGGGAGAATTGGACACAAAATTCTTGAGGCTGAAAGGAAGCTTATATTTGAATACCACAATATTATTAAAAGTGAAGTTTTTTGGAAGTAAAAGTCTAGAGTTACCTAGTTGAAAGAGGGAGACTCTAATATTAAATTTTTCCATGCCACCATGATGAGGCGTAGGGACTCTAACAAGATTAGGGAACTCACCAAAGCTGATGGGACCATTATTTCAAAAATTATAAGTAACTTTGAAGATCTGCTTGAACCTAGTTCATAGTGTAATACGCAAATGTTAGATACCCTCCTGAACAATATTCCCTGGTTGGTATCCCTGGAGCATCAAAATTGCTTGCTTAAATATTTTTCACTGAGGAAATTTGTAATGTAGTTTTTCAATGCAAGGCAAGAAGGCTCTAGGCTCAGATGGTTTTCCCCCAATTTTATTTCAAAACTATTGGGACACTGTGGGACCTGGCATCATTTTAGTCATCCAAAAAATTTAGTAGACTAAGAACATTTCTAAATATGTAAACTCCACCTTTCTGGCCCTCGTCACTGATTCCAATAATACCAAATCCTTATCTGATTTCCACCCAATCAATCTATACAATTTTTTTTATAAAATCCTCACCAAAGTGATTGCCACAAGATTAAAACATATTCTCCCTTTCATCATCTATTCCTATCAAGGTAGTTATTTTCTAGGGAGGCTAATTATTGATAGCATAATTACAATCCATGAGCTTATACATTCTATTTCTATAAGTGTCAAAGCTAGCATTTTTCTCAAATTGGACATGAACAAGGCTTTTGATAGAGTGTCTTGGATTTTTCTCTTCTTTGTCTTGTCTAGATTTGGTTTCCATCTTGATTGGATCAACCTAGTCAAGGTATGCATCTCAAGAGTTAGATTCTCTATCTTAGTCAATGGCCCCACTACTAGTTATTTCCAAAGCACCAAACGTCTGATACAGGTTTACCCTTGTCCCATTTTCTATTTATCATTGTGGCAAAATCCCTAGGGAGAACTCTACGGTATTCCTATTCCAAAGGAGAAATTTTTGGCATTAAAACTACCTTGTCTCTCATGCCCATATCCCATCAACAGTTTGTGGATGACACTATTCTAGCCACTCATATCTATATTCCCCAAGCCAAAATTATCAAGTCCATTCTTATTTTCTTTGAGTATGCTACTGGCCAAAAATATAACTCTCCAAAAGTAAACTGTATTTTCTCAATAAGTCCCCTGGATGGTAAACCAACATAGCTAATATCCTTGGTTGTACCATTGCTGACCTTCTTGCTACCTACCTACGTTTTGCACTTTTTGTTGGTTTTGCCAAAAAATCTCTTTGGTTTCCACTCATTGAGAGAATTCATAAAAATTGGTAGGATGGAAATGAGGGCTCCTTATGAAGAACACAAGCTTATACTGAGAGGGGGGTGAACAGTATAAGACCACTTTTTACTTTTCTTTCCCAAATAGTATTAATCAATATAATCAATGGCAATATCAATAGCAATAACCAAAGCAATGCACAAATCATCACACACAATAGAGACACAAATTTAACGTGGTTCACCCAAATATGGCTACCTCCACAGAGAAAATATTTCTTCTAAATATTTCTCAAATAATCTCATGGGAATCCTTTCCCTATTACAATGTTTATGGACCTCAGTCCAAAGGAGATGTTGATCCCCTAAATCTGGTTTGTGGATCTCTATCCACAGGAGAACTCCTTCTCCTCTGCTTTGGTTGGTGATCCTCTAGAAGACACTACCTCCACTATAATTACTGTGGATCTCTCTCCACTTGAAGACTCTTGTCCTCACTTAGAAGACCTATCCTCAATGTCCTGGTTGATGGATCTCTATCCACTGGAGTCTCTATCCTCTCTACTCTGTCACCTCCAAAGCTCTGTCTCAATACTATACTAAACATAGTCCAGTTAGTCTAGCACAACTCTACTCAATATCTTGCACTAAACACAGTACATTCGGTCTAGCACAAATATTCTCAACTCTTGCACTAAACACAGTCTAGTCGGTCTAGCACAAGTCCACTCAAATATGCACTAAACATAGTTCATTCGGTCTAGCACAAATCTGCTCAATAGGTTCACTCAAAACCTTCTCAAATCTGCTCAACAGGTCCACTCAGAACCTTCTCAAATCTGCTCAATAGGTCCACACATAACTTGCTCAAATCTACTCAATAGGTCCACACAGAACCTTCTCAAATATATTCAATAGGTTCACTCAAAACCTACTCAAATCTACTCAATAGGTCCACTCAGAACCTGTCCAAATCTTCTCAATAGGTCCACTCAAAACCTATCCAAATCTTCTCAATAGGTCCACTTAGAACCTATCCAAATCTGCTCAATATCTATCTCTAGTCTGGCACACAAACTATCCTCAAATATGCACCAAACTCTGCTCTCAAATCTGCCTTGTAAGCTTCCACAAAAGCTCACACCAATCTATCCACAAGTCCTCTCTAGAACTTGCTCAAATATACTCTACAAGTCCTCTCTAGAACTTGTTCAAATCTACTCTACAAGTCCTCTCTAGAACTTGTTCAAATCTACTCTACAAGTCCTCTCTAGAACTTGTTCAAATATGCTCAACAAGTCTCTCACTAGAACTTGTTCAAATGCTCAATAAGTCCTCTCTAGGACTTAACTCAAATCTATATTGTAAGCTTCCACAAAAGCTCACACAAAATCAATCCACAAGTCTTCTCAAAGACTTGCCTCAAATCTGCTTAACAAGTCCACACATAACTTGTCCAATCTCATAGAAGCATAAAGAGAATTGTTAGAGACTCAATATGTTCTATACTCAATACTCAATCACTTTCTCAACTCAATCTCATAGAAGCATAAAGAGAATTGTTAGAGACTCAATATGTTCTATACTCAAAACTCAATCACTTTCTCAACTCAATCTCATAGAAGCATAAAGAGAATTTTTAGAGACTCAATATGTTCTATTCTCAAAACTCAATCACTTTCACAACTCAAATTAGAATATAGAATAGTTTGTTTCATGGAACTTGAACAACCACTTCACACATTCACTTGACTAGGCTCAATCAACTCTACTCAACCAATCACTTCAAGGAACAACCCTTTCTCACAAACCCTAGTCCAAGCATATATCAACCAACTCAAAATGTATCCAATAATGCTCAACAACAAATCTCACATAACAATGATACTCATGTTCTTTTCTAACTCCAGTTCAAGTTCATTGCATAACAACTCACTTCAACAACAATGCTCATAAAACAATCTTCACATAACAATGATACTCATGTTCTTTTCAAACCCTAACTCAAGTTCTTCACACAATCCAATGGCTTCAATAACAATGCTAATAAAACAAGGTTTTAATCACAACACTTAATTCCAGAAAACCTTGAAGCATTAACTCAAACACTTCACTCAACCAATGGTCTCAACAACAATGCTTATTACACAAGGTTTAATCACAACTCTCAATTCAAAAAACCTTGAAGCATCAACTCAAAAACTTTCGAAAAGGAAACCCTAATCAAATCCTTTTCACTCCAAACTTAATTTTCAATCAAGCCAATCAACCAACTCAATAAAGAAGAATTTTACCCATACCTTTTCTTGAAGAGGAGTTGATCTCACAAATATGCCAACACTCACAAATTTCTCTTTTCCAATCTCAATAAGGGTTAGAGGATAATTTCCTTCAACAAAATATATCACAAAAATAATATCAAAATTACACCTTATCACTCCAACTTTAATAATAATCAATATCCTCACAATAGTCACAAAAACCCTTTATTCAACATAACATACAACCCACAAAGTCTTAACCTTTCAATATTCCACAATAGCAATTTAAGACTTTTAAAAAATAAAAACCAGAATTCTCCTTATAACTCCTAAGGTATTTCTCAACTACCCAAAACTTTATTACAAGGCAACCTTTCAAAACATACACCACTAATAAACCTTATACCTCCAACTTAGGCATGCAATAAAAATTAAAATTAAAAATGTTACCTTAGCCTTTGGAGGGAATGGAACCCTCAATGTTGCCCCCTTTGCACACCTTAACCGTGGCCAAGATTGTTGCATGAGCCAAGCGCTCGTTAAGTCTTACGAAGCACCACGTGCTTCTTGGCCTTTATGCACTCCTTCCACCTAGGCAAAATAACGTGCTTCTTTGGTGCTTCCAACAACACACCACACGATTGCCTTCAACACACCTTACGACTTGCACCCATCGTGATTCGAACATGAACCTCCTCGTTGTCAATGCTTTGCGCTTTCCAAAAATGCCAATAGACCACGTTGTCTCATTCAACTTCGAAATTCAAAGTTTCACCTTTTCAATGCCTTGTTTTTCGCATACACTCCACGAGCTCTTAATTCGTAGGCCAATCATTTTATCTTTCGAGCAAGGATAATCGGAAATAAACTTTGGGCATGGTATTTATATGCATCTCCAATAATTCAAAAACATCGGCACTTCCCTTTGGCTTCTATGACATCGACGGAAATAAAACTTTGAATGCCTTGTTTAAATATTTAAATCCAACCTTTGGATTTATTAAAATATTCTTTGGTCTTAAACCTTTAAACCCAACCTTTGGGTTTATTAAAATATCTTTAGACTTTATAAACCCACTTATGCAATATAAAATATTGTAATGAAAATTACAAATATTTTATTTTGGGTTTTCACCATGGCACTTCTAATATTATAATAACCATTATAATATTTCACCTTTGATAAAGTACCTTTTAATATTTATTTATAAAATTTAAATTCATCCTGAATTTAAATAATTTATAAAATAAATATTATAACTCCTTTTTAACTTCTGTCTTTTGCATTGTTTTACTTGAACTTTGGCCTTCTCCCTGGATATCAAATAACCATATTTATCCCCTTTATTTCTTGCTAAAATATTTGGTATTAAATGATGACTTCATCTGGTGACATCAATGACAACTTTGACTTAGGAACTCAAAATGTCCAACAATCTCCCCCTTTGTCATTGATGGCAACCCATATCCTTTTACTGAAACCTGACCTTCTTTTTCCTTTTGCTCCCCTTGGGACATTGCTCCCCCTGGCTCAATGCTCTCTCAAATATCAAATCTCTCCCCCTTTGACATCAATGGCAAAGGGTCACCTTTGGGGCTTGGGGCTAAGAATGAGCCTCTTAGCTTAGCCCCTCCCCCACCTCCTCATGAGGTGGTTAATTCTAGGGTGGGAGTATTTCTACTCCCCGAAAGCACTTTTCTTTACCTTTATCTTTTTCCCTTCTTTTTTGAGTTTTCTGAATCCTCTGACTGTTTTTGTTCAAGTCATCATCCTTGTTCCTGACATCATTCCTGTTCATGTTCCTGTTCCTGTTCTCATCCATGTTCTTTTTTCATGTTCCTATTTCTGTTCATATTCCTGTTCATGTTCATGTTCCTGTTTCTGTTCATACCTATTTTTGGAATATTTGCTCTACACCATCTTGTTGTGTGACCATAATTATTGCACTTATAACACTTAATGTTATTATTCCTTGGAGGTGCAAATGTCTTAGGATTTCTCCTAGTGAAGCCATATCCTCTTTTGTCATGAACCCTGCAATCCATTGCCTTGTGACCAAACTCATTACATGAGTAGCAATACCCATGGAAAAGTTATCCTTTCCCATATTCATGTCTTTCATGTGTCCTACATTGTGAAGCCATGTGCCCAAACCTGTGACATGAAAAACATCTTCCATTGAAGAAACCTTGCCTAGACCCCATTGGTCTCTTAGTCTCTTCTACCTATTTCATGTTCCATATGTTCCTTACTTGTACATTGTTCCTTTCCTTGCTGAAATTTCTATTGTCCAACTTATCCTTAGAAGTCTCACTCTCTCTTTTACTTACTTCTTTTGACTCTTCTTCTTTTTTGGTGTTTGAGCTTGACTCTCCTTTTTTTGCTTCCTATTTCCCTTGTTCTTTTTTAGAACTAAGTCATGTTATGGTGACTGATGACCTTTGTGCATTGATAGTCCTTTCCAAGGTCTTTGAATTTTCCTCAAACTTGTGTAGCTTGTCCTTAGAACATTTTACTTCTATCCTTAGTGAAACTATCTCATGCTCTAATATTTCACACTCTAGATATTTTGTTTTTAATTTTTCGGCCATACCTTCTTCAATTTTTCTTGTCTCTTCAACTTTGATTTTGAAGTTGGTGAGTTCCTGTAGAAACCTTGCTTTTTCTTTCTCATATTCTTGAGCTTGAACCCTTAATCCCGAGTTCTCCCTTTTTAATTCTCCAAGAGTAATCATAAGCCTTTCACATTCTATCTCTTTTACCTTTGACTATTTAATCATACCTTCTTCAACTCTTCTTGCTTTTTCAACCTTATCTCTCAAGTCAGAGATATCCTGTAGAAGCTTTGTCTTACATTTCTCATCTTCTTGTATTTGAGCCTTCAATTCTAAATTCTCTCTTTTCAATTCAATAAGCTCCTTAAGAGTGGCTTTCCATTTTTCTTTTCTGAAGCATCTTCTTTTTCTTCTATTATTGAAAGTAGAGTTTCTTCTTCATACCTATTTTGATTGTCCCTGTTATCCTTTCTTGAACCAACCTCTAGAATTTCATTTTTGAGAATATCATCTTCATCTTCACTGCTACTAAACCCATTACAATATCTTGCATCATGGCCAAGTTGACCACAAACAAAACATTCTTGTGGACAATAAGTTGCATGGTGACCTGTGTTCCCACATCTGGTACAAAACTTTATCGGTCTGGATATTTCTCCATTACTTGATTCATCTCTTGAATCTATTTCCATTTGTCCTCCCAACACAACAATATTAAACTCATCTTCCTTTTCTTTCATGACCATAGGTGTTCTTTTCTTCTTGTGTCTCATGCTTCTACTCTTGCCTTTCTTTGCCATTTGTGTTCTTGTAGGATCTTCCTTCAAGTTGTTAAACTTCTTTCGAAGGAACCGGCTCTGATACCAATTGAAGAACACAAGCTTATACTGAGAGGGGAGGGTGAACAGTATAAGACCACTTTTTACTTTTCTTTCCCAAACAGTATTAATCAATATAATCAATGGCAATATCAATAGCAATAACCAAAGCAATGCATAAATCATCACACACAATAGAGACACAGATTTAATGTGGTTCACCCAAATATGGCTACCTCCACGGAGAAAATATTTCTTCTAAATATTTCTCAAATAATCTCATGGGAATCCTTTCCCTATTACAATGTTTATGGACCTCAGTCCAAAGGAGATGTTGATCCCCTAAATCTGGTTTGTGGATCTCTATCCACAGGAGAACTCCTTCTCCTCTGCTCTGGTTGGTGATCCTCTAGAAGACATTACCTCCACTGCACTGACTATGGATCTCTTTCCACTTGAAGACTCTTGTCCTCACTCAGAAGACCTGTCCTCAATGTCCTGGCTGATGGATCTCTATCCACTAGAGTCTTTGTCCTCTCTGCTCTGTCACCTCCAAAGCTCTGTCTCAATACTGTACTAAACATAGTCCAGTCGGTCTAGCACAGCTCTGCTCAATCTCTTGCACTAAACACAGTACATTCGGTCTAGCACAAATCTTCTCAACTCTTGCACTAAACACAGTCCAGTCGGTCTAGCACAAGTCCACTCAAATCTGCACTAAACACAGTTCATTCGGTCTAGCACAAATCTGCTCAATAGGTTCACTCAGAACCTTCTCAAATCTGCTCAACAGGTCCACTTAGAACCTCTCAAATCTGCTCAATAGGTCCACATAGAACCTGCTCAAATCTGCTCAATAGGTCCACATAGAACCTGCTCAAATCTTCTCAATAGGTTCACTCAGAACCTACTCAAATCTACTCAACAGGTCCACTCAGAACTTGTCCAAATCTGCTCAATAGGTCCACTTAGAACCTATCCAAATCTGCTCAATAGGTCCACTCAGAACCTGTCCAAATTTGCTCAATATCTATCTTTGGTCTGGCACAAACCTGTCCTCAAATATGCACCAAACTCTGCTCTCAAATTGCCTTGTAAGCTTCCACAAAATCTCACACCAATCTATCCATAAGTCCTCTCTAGAACTTGCTCAAATATGCTCTACAAGTCCTCTCTAGAACTTGTTCAAATCTGCTCTACAAGTCCTCTCTAGAACTTGTTCAAATCTACTCTACAAGTCCTCTCTAGAACTTGTTCAAATCTGCTCTACAAGTCCTCTCTAGAACTTGTTCAAATTTGCTCAATAAGTCCTCTCTAGGACTTAACCAAATTTGTATTGTAAGCTTCCACAAAATCTCACACAAAATCAGTCCACAAGTCTTCTCAAAGACTTGCCTCAAATTAGCTTAACAAGTCCACACAGAACTTGTCCAATCTCATAGAAGCATAAAGAGAATTGTTAGAGACTCAATATGTTCTATACTCAAATCTCAATCACTTTCTCAACTCAATCTCATAGAAGCATAAAGAGAATTGTTAGAGACTCAATATGTTCTATACTCAAAACTCAATCACTTTCTCAACTCAATCTCATAGAAGCATAAAGAGAATTGTTAGAGACTCAATATGTTCTATTCTCACAACTCAATCACTTTCTCAAATCAGAATATAGAATAGTTTGTTTCATGGAACTTGAACAACCACTTCACACATTCACTTGACTAGGCTCAATCAACTCTACTCAACCAATCACTTCAAGGAACAACCCTTTCTCACAAACCCTAGTCCAAGCATATATCAACCAACTCAAAATGTATCCAACAATGCTCAACAACAAATCTCACATAACAATGATACTCATGTTCTTTTCTAACTCCAGTTCAAGTTCATTGCATAACAACTCACTTCAACAACAATGCTCATAAAAAAATCTTCACATAACAATGATACTCATGTTCTTTTCAAACCCTAACTCAAGTTCCTCACACAATCCAATGGCTTCAACAACAATGCTAATAAAACAAGGTTTTAATCACAACACTTAATTCCAGAAAACCTTGAAGCATTAACTCAAACACTTCACTCAACCAATGGTCTCAACAACAATGCTTATTACACAAGGTTTAATCACAACTCTCAATTCAGAAAACCTTGAAGCATCAACTCAAAAACTTTCGAAAAGGAAACCCTAATCAAATCCTTTTCACTCCAAACTTAATTTTCAATCAAGCCAATCAACCAACTCAATAAAGAAGAATTTTACCCATACCTTTTCTTGAAGAGGAGTTGATCTCACAAATCTTCCAACACTCACAAATTTCTCTTTTCCAATCTTAATAAGGGTTAGAGGATAATTTCCTTCAACAAAATATATCACAAAAATAATATCAAAATTACACCTTATCACTCCAACTTTAATAATAATCAATATCCTCACAATAGTCACAAAAACCCTTTATTCAACATAACATACAACCCACAAAGTCTTAACCTTTCAATATTCCACAATAGCAATTTAAGACTATTAAAAAATAAAAACCAAAATTCTCCTTATAACTCCTAAGGTATTTCTCAACTACCCAAAACTTTATTACAAGGCAACCTTTCAAAACATACACCACTAATAAACCTTATACCTCCAACTTAGGCATGCAATAAAAATTAAAATTAAAAATGTTACCTTAGCCTTTGGAGGGAATGGAACCCTCAACGTTGCCCCCTTTGCACACCTTAACCGTGGCCAAGCTTGTCGCACGAGCCAAGCGCTCATTAAGTCTTACGAAGCACCACGTGCTTCTTGGCCTTTATGCACTCCTTCCGCCTAGGCAAAAGAACGTGCTTCTTTGGTGCTTCCAACAACACACCACATGATTGCCTTCAACACACCTTACGACTTGCACCCACCGTGATTCGAACATGAACCTCCTCATTGTCAGTGCTTTGCACTTTCCAAAAATGCCAATAGACCACGTTGTCTCATTCAACTTTGAAATTCGAAGTTTCCCCTTTTCAATGCCTTATTTTTCGCATACACTCCACGAGCTCTTAATTCACAGGCCAATCGTTTTATCTTTCGAGCAAGGATAATCGAAAATAAACTTTGGGCATGGTATTTATATGCATCTCCAATAATTCGAAAATGTCGGTGCTTCCCTTTGGCTTCTATGACGTCGACGGAAATAAAACTTTGAATGCCTTGTTTAAATCTTTAAATCCAACCTTTGGATTTATTAAAATATTCTTTGGTCTTAAACCTTTAAACCCAACCTTTGGGTTTATTAAAATATCTTTAGACTTTATAAACCCACTTCTGCAATATAAAATATTGTAATGAAAATTACAAATATTTTATTTTGGGTTTTCACCATGGCACTTCTAATATTATAATAACCATTATAATATTTCACCTTTGATAAAGTACCTTTTAATATTTATTTATAAAATTTAAATTCATCCTGAATTTAAATAATTTATAAAATAAATATTATAACTCCTTTTTAACTTCTGTCTTTTGCATTGTTTTACTTGAACTTTGGCCTTCTCCTTGGATATCAAATAACCATATTTGTCCCCTTTATTTCCTGCTAAAATCTTTGGTATTAAATGATGACTTCATCTGGTAACATCAATGGTGACATCAATGACAACTTTGACTTAGGAACTCAAAATTTCCAACACCTTAGTTAGTCCGTAAAAGCCACCTTAGTCAAAGCCACTCTCTAGAGCATCCCTATTTTATTTTTATCCATATTTCACATTTTGGTTGAATTTTGTAATAATATTGAACAACTCTAGAGGAATTTTATATGGTCAGGCTCAGAACACAAATAGAGATTCCATTCGGTTTCATGGGACTAGGTTTACTCCAAGAAATAATATGGTGGTATTGGTCTCAGGAATGTTAGACAGATGAACCTAGACCTCATTGGCAAGCAAGGATGGTAGATCCTTCAAAATGAAAATTCACTATGGGTTGATATCATCAAGGCTAAATACCTCTAGCATCAACCAAAGTTTCTAGATGATCCTTCACCTATTCAAGGTTCTACCACTTGGAATTTCATCTTGTATATGAGGTAAATCATCAACAAAGGAATCTATTGGAAACTTGGATAGCTAGAAGATACACTTTTGGGAGGAAAAATGGTTGGGTAACAACCCTCTTTATAATCGTCTTGATCTGATCTACCTCAAATATGTGATTGACATATTGTTTGGTACACAAGTGTGCAATTTCATTGATGTTGGCAGGAAGAGCTAGAAAACCATTCCTTACGATAATATTAATGAAGATAAAAAAAGCGATAATATTTTTTTGTCTAACATATTGCATCTTTATGTTATTCCCAATTTTTCCATTGAAGATAAGCTCCTGTAGGCACCCAATGAAAGCGGGCTTTATCTATAAAAACCACCTATTTCCTTAATTAGAAACCTAGTTAGCCATGGTTCTCTTCTAAGATCATTTGGAAGAAGCACCTCATTCCCAAATTTTGTTTCTTATTTTGGTGTGTTCAAGAGAAAATCCTCTCCATTCCAAATCTCTAGATTTGAGGGCTCCTCATTCCTAATTGATGTTACCTTTGCAAAAAGGAGTGTGAATCCATAAAATATATTTTCCTCTCCTACCCTTTCTCCCTCAAAGTTCTTTGCTACTTATTTTCCTTTGTGGGTATTGCCTGGGTTCCTCCATTTTCTCTGAATGGCCTCAATTTATAGTGGCTTAATCCCTTTAAAATTTTACATGTCTAAATATTTTGGACCTTCTGTCTCTCTCATTTCCTATGGGAATTTTGGCATGAACAAAATTCTAAAGCCTTCAATAACTCCATCCATGATTCTAATTATGTTATTTCCATAGTTATCCATGTGGTAGCTAAAAATCTCTTTGTTATTCAGGGCACTAGGTGGTCAAAGTCCCGAAGTGAAGCTTAGTTAGCCAAGTCCCTCCAACTCCCTTCTTGTAATATTTATTCTCTCTCTTCTATGTTTTATTGCTCAATTATCAAGTGGTCTCTTCCACATTTAGGATGGATCAAGTATAATTTTTATGATACCATCAGGGGCAATGCAAGGCCAGCTGGAGTAGGAGGTATCTTTCAAGATCATACAAGGAAGATATTATTGGCATTTGCAAAAAATCTTAGCATCCAAACCAACCATTTTGCTAAAGCTCGAGCCCTCTTCCAAGGTCTATATTTCCTATCCAGAATAAATTGCCCTAACATTATTATCGAAGGTGACTCTATGAATATTATTAAAAGCTTTGTAGGCACCTAGTCAACATCTTGGAACATCTCTAGTTTAATCTTTGAGGCAAAGTTTTTTCTGAGCTCTTCCCCTAATGTCACTGTCCAACATGTCTTTAGGGAAGGAAACCAAGCCACTGAATTTCTTGCTAACCTAGGTATTTCTTTGTCTAACCTCACCATTTGGAATGAAATTTCTCCTCCCCATTGGTCAATGGCAATCCCACACCTATATATATTTTGTAGGTTTTTTGAGGATTCAAGTTTCTTGGGTAGCCACATCTTCACCATGTTATGGGAATCCTCATCACATTGGATAGCATTTTTAGGATACATTAGTGGAGGTTTTATCGATTCGTGGAATTTTTTTAATTTCATAGGATCTATTTTTAACATACACTTTCATGCATGGCTTCACCTTGACAAGATGAATGTTTGGGTCACATGGAGCTTATGTCTCAACTTGAAAATTTTCTTTATGAGCCATATGTGGAGATATTGTACTGCACCATCTTCAATGAACATCTCCTATAGATTTTTTACTGCATGATGGATGATAAAATAGAGCCATCTATTATTTTACCTAGACACGTAAGAAGGCTCTATGTGATCCTATTGAGGCTTCCTCTTTTACCCCTACGAGGATTTCTCAATCTATTTTTGTCTTTCTTCTTGGTTTTTTTAAAGGTGTTTCCTTTTTGTTTTAGATGGTTGGGAGCATTTTTACTAACTAGATATTTTCTATAATAGTTTACGGGATCCTTTCAAAACCCCTCTTACCAATAAAAAAAAACACCACTGGAAAAAGCATCACTCATGGAAAAACTATCGTAATTTGAGAAAAACATAAAATAATGACCCCTAATAAAAATTTCAAGTCTTATTTTTAGGGCATACTCATAGAACCTCATTCGATGTCAAATTTTACCATAAAAACAAGTTCACATGATGCATGGGTATCCTAATATTATCCATCAAATTCTAAGTAGTCACTCACAAGCTCTCCCAACTAGCAACCTTACACGATGAAAATGAATTCACTTTCACCCCTGCTACTTTTACCTACCCAACCCACCCTAGAAAAATTTCCCTCCAAGATGCATTTTGTTCTCTAACAATTTAATCTAATGCCCAATTATATCAAAATTGATCTCCAAATTATATTTTGGCACAAATATCGATGGGGCACCCATGGGACATCAAATACGAGGTACCCATGGGGTATCAATTTTGAGGTATACATGCAACAATGATATTGATCAACCATTAATTTTTTATATCAACTCCAATCACAACCATTTCTTTACCACAATATTTTATGACATAAAAAAACATCATAATGTTAAAATTGGAGTCATATAACTTATTTTTATGCAATTATTTCATAAAAATCACATCAAATGGATAAAAATATAGACACCTAATTTTGACATTACTAGTGAACCTTAACTCTAGGCAAAGACACCAGGCATCACATCAACAGTCAAGCACCTCAACCCAAGAAATCGAGACATCAAATTAAGCCTTCTATAAAAAATACCACACCTATCAAAAGTTCTAATGGTGCTATTGTAAAATAGTGGTGCTTTTGCAAAAGAGTCATTTTTGGTAATTTTATTTGTCAACAAAACCATTGGTGAAAATCATCAATCAAGTGCAAAACTATCTTTGGTGCTTTTGACATTTAGTGGTGCTTTTTCCAACAAAATAAAAATCTCTTGGAATGAGCTAGAATCATGTGAATTCCTCAGTTCCACTCCCTTCTCTAATCATGCATGCTTCAAATTTGAATTAGACCTAAAAATTTAAATTTTGGTTTTTTCGTAAGGGTATATTTGACCCTCTTTCCCTCCTTGATCATCCCTCCCAAAATCATTAAATAGAGTTCTTGGGATGGGCATTTCATGAACAATTTATGATAGCATTACTCTATTAAAATTCTCTTCCATTCTCTCTCTCATTATCTATTGTTTTGCATTTGAAGCACTTGAATCAAGCACTAGGACAAGGAGAGCACATTTGGGCCAAGAGGAGGTCCTACTAGGTAATTAAATACCTAGATCCCTTCTCTTTCCATCTCTCTTGCTTTGATTATTTACATTTTATTACTTATTATAAGCCTTGCTAACATTTGTATCTCTCTTTGTAGCTACTAACCCTCATTTTTATTACCATTTTATGCATCTAATCATTATTTTGCATCCTTATAATGAATTTATTGTGTTTCTCTTATGTTATTTGCATGACTAAACATCTTGTGTAAGGTATTTACTTTGTTTTTGCTCCTTAATTCACTTTTTTATCTTGTGCAGATCTCCTAACATTTTCCATCAAATTCTAAGTAGTCACTCAAAAGTTGTCCCAACTAGCAACCTTACATGATGCAAATGAATTCATTTTCACCCTTACTCCTTTTACCCACCCAAACCACCTTAGAATAATTTACCTCCAAGATGCATTTTGTTCTCTAACTAATTAATCTAATACCAAATTATATAAAAATTTATCTCCAAATTATATTTTGGCACAAATCGCGATGTGGCACCCATGGGATATCAAATACAAGGTACCCATGGGGTATCAATTTTGAGGTATACATGTAACAATGATATTTGTTGAGCAAGGTGTTGCAAGAAGGTTGTCATTTTTGTCAACATAGGCAGTTAGATCCAAGGATGCAGTGGGTAGACAGATCAGAAGTCATTCAGATGCAGAAGATAGAAAAAATTCGAAGAAAAAGACAAGTTAGAAAACTGTCGCGATATCGCGACATGTTTTCTGTCGCGATTTCGTGACAAGTCGGAGGAGAGAGAAAGCACAGCCGAAAATGTCGCGATATCGTGACAAGTCGGAGGAGAGAGAAGGCGCAATCGAAAATGTCACGATATCGTGACAAGTCGGAGGAGAGAGAAGGCGCAATCAAAAATGTCATGATTTCACGACAAGTCGGAGGAGAGAGAAGGCGCAATTGAAAATGTCACGATATCACGACAAGTCGAAAGAGAGAGAAGGTGCAATCAAAAATGTCATGATTTCATGACAAGTCGAAGGAGAGAGAAGGCATAGTTGAAAATGTCACGATTTCATGACAAGTCGAAAGAGAGAGAAGGCGCAAGGCAAACTGTCACGATTTCGCGACATGTTGGAGGCCAAGAAGCTAAGTCGAGAAACTGTAGCGATTTCGCTACATGTTGAATTTTCCTCGGCCGAAGCAGGAAGAAAGTGTTAAGTGAAAAAGTTGTAGCGATTTCGCTACAAGTTGCAAAGGCGCAAAGTAAAGGTGTAGCGATTTCGCTACGAGTTGCAAAGGCACAAAGTAAAGGTGTAGCGATTTCGCTATGGGTAAAAGTTGCGCAAAACAAAGGTGTAGCGATTTCGCTACAAGGTGAAAATACTCAACACGAAGGTGTAGCGATTTCGCTATAGGTCTGAAGGGCAGAACTCAAAGGTGCAGCGATTATGCTTCAAGTCAAAAGTGTAAGGCACAAAAGTGTAGCGATTTCACTACGAGTCAATACTTCACGGGTAAAAGCAAAGTTGAAAGCACAAGGCACTAAGTTGTAGCGATTTCGGTACTGAATGAAGCACAAAATGTACGAAAGCCGAAAGCGTCGCGATTTCGCGACAAGAATGAGGATGACGTCAGCAACTGATCAAAGTGTCGCGATTTCGTGACAAGAATGGTAGTGAAGCGTTCAAAGGCCAAAAGGGTCACGATTTCGTGACAACAAGGTCGAGGAGGCGTACGGACACAAAAAGTGTCGCGATATCGCGACGTGTTGCTATTTCACGAAAATAAGCTACAGGAAGGAGAAGAAGGTGGCAGAGGAGTTTGAGGCCGACAAGTTTGAATCGAGGCCGACGGTTTTTAGGGTTTGAAGCCGACATTGTCAAGGGTTTTACAGTGGACGTCGTTAGGGTTTTAAAGCCGACATTTGCTAGGGTTTTACAGCGGACATCCTTAAGGTTTTAAAGCCGACATTTGCTAGGGTTTTACAGCGGACGTCTTTAGGGTTTCAAAGCTGACATTTGCTAGGGTTTTACAGCGGACGTCTTTAGGGTTTCAAAGCCGACATTTGCTAGGGTTTTACGATGGGCGTTTTTAGGGTTTGCAGCCGACAATCACAAAGTTTAAGCAGCCAAAAAAATTCTAGGGTTTGATGTTGACATCATTAGGGTTTGCAGCCGACGTCTTTGATTTACAGCCGAATATGTTTGATGTTGAATTCTCTTCTATAAAAAGGGGGCTGTTGCGAGGTTAATATGTGCGAGAAGTGTGAAATGTGCGAAACAAGTTCGCGTCAAGCAGAGAGCAAGTCGTTTCGATCCAGAGAGTGAGCAAAGTGATAGTTCTTTGGAGTTGCAGTAAAGAGAGCGTAGCAATGAGATAATGTGCGAGTGCGAGGAGCGTGATTGCATGAAGTTCGGTCAAGAAGAATGCAAAGTCGTAACTCGAATCTGTAGATCGTGATTGCATGAAGTTCAGTCGAGTAGTGTGCAAAGTCGTAGTTCGGATCTGCAGATCGTGAATGCATGGATGACAGTGCGAAGAGTTTTACGTAGAAGCAGAATGCAAAAAAATAGCAGACTATAAGGAATAAAGTTTTATTGTATCATTTTGATTATCTTTATTATTCTCCAAGTTGCAGCTTGGTATAAGGGGTTGGTGCCTCTTTCCAGTAGGTGCTAGAAAAATAGGAGTTGGTGCTCCATTCATTGAAGCGAGATAAAGCTAAGGGGTTGGTGCTCCTTCCGGTTGGTGCTTGGTAAAGGATTATGTAAAGTTGTAGCTTTGCATTGAGTGGATTTGGATGGTAGTCCAAGCAGTATTTTTGAGGAGTAGCCACATTGGTGAACCTCGTTAAAATTGTTGTGTTATGTGTGATGCTTTCTTGATGCGTTTAGTATCTCTTTTATCTGCTTTAAACTACTGCTGGATTTAAAATCATATGTTTTAGAAATTTTAAAGAACACACTGATTCACCCCCCCTCTCAGTGTCATTGTGATTACAACAATTGGTATCAGAGCCAAGTACCTGAACAGGCTTAAACAGCTAAGGTGATCTTGGAAGTTACGCAATGGCAAGTGGTGAAGGTTTCTCCTCGAACAAAGCACCATTGTTTGATGGGACTAACTATGCGTTCTGGAAAATTAGAATGCAGACATATCTCAGTGCTTTGGGTTTTGACATATGGGGTGCGGTAGTTAATGGTTACAAAGCTCCTGCCATCGCTCCAACGGACACTGCTGGTAAAAAGGCATTTGAATATGATTCAAAAGCAAAAAATGCCATCATGTGTGGACTAGTGGACAGTGAGCTAGTCAAGGTCATAAATTGTGAATCAACAAAAGATATATGGGATAAACTAGAGAACATCCATGAAGGAGATGATAGGATCAAGGAGGCCAAGCTTCAAGCACATCGAGCTCAATACGAATCTTTAAAGATGGACAATGATGAGAACATAGAGACCTTCATGCAAAGAGTCAATGGGATCACCAATTCAATCAGAGGTCTCGACGAAGAATTAACCGATCTTGCTATCGTGAAAAAGGTATTAAGATCGCTCCCTCCTAGATTTGATTCTAAAGTCTCTGCCATAGAAGAAGCCAAAGATCTAAATAGTTTTAGTATGGATGAGATGCATGGTTCTTTGACTACTTTTGAAATGAGAATAGGAAGGTCTAATCCCACAGACAGAGAAGCAACTTTCAAAGCCCTAAAAGGCAAAAGCACAAAACAAGAGTCTGAAGAAGAGGATGCTTCAGATGAAATGGAAGCAAATTTTGTCAGAAAGTTGAGAAAAGGAAAAGGAAAATACAAAGGAAAGCTACCTTTTAAATGTTTCAATTGTGGAGGCATTGGACACTTTGCTATCAAATGTCCTCTCCATGACAAGAACAAAGGTGAAGAAACTCGGCATCAAGAAAGAAGTGAATGGAGGAAGAAAACTAACTTCAGAAAAGGCAATTTCAAAAAGAAAAGCTTTATCTCCCGAAATGCGAGAATCTTACGAGGACAGTTCTAGTGAAGACTACGAAGAAGGAACAGGTGAGGCTCTCTTTATGGCGTTTGAAGTAGAAGAATCGGAAGAGGCGAGAAAACACACAAAAGAGAGAAGGAATGAACTCCGAAGTATCTATTGAAATAGGTGAGGCTGAAGTTGATTTAGAAGGTGAGCTGGTTTCTGCTCTTATAGAATGGAAATCCGAGAAAAGAAAGAATAAAAAATTGTTAAGGAAGCTTGAGGATGCAAATGACATTATAGCCGGTCTAAAAACACAGGACAGGAAGAGTACAAGAAAATGTTCGAAGATCTTGAAGTACGAGGTAACCATGAAGATAGATTCATGTTGCAAATTGGAAGAAGAAAATGTTAGTCTTCGAATACAGATACAAGAGCTGGATCGAAAAATCAGCTGTCATTTAAAACGTGATGAAAGTTCGATGAAGCTGGACAAAATCCTAAGCAATCAAAGACCCACAGGTATCAAATTCGGTCTGGGTTTTACTGAAGGAGAATCATCAAGTGGACCAAAGGCAAGCAATGTTGAAAGTGAAAAGAGTAAAGACAAGAAACAGGTTGTGGAAAGAAAAACAAATCAGGCAAAAGAAAGCTGTAATGCCAGTCCTGAAATAGCAGTTGACATTGATGGCTTCACCAAGGTCACACATCAGAAGAAAAGAAGATCTAAGGCTCCTGCAACAACTTGGCCAAGACCATCTTTCCAGGTTCAATCATTATTTCTATGGTTTCTATTTTAAATGTAATGGTTATGGGCATAAAATTGTTGACTGCAAGTACAATATAGGTTCAAGAAGTTTCACTAGTAGAAATGCTTTTGCTCCTCTAATGAGTTATGCAGTAGAATGCTTTAAGTGTCACAACTTTGGGCATATTGCCAAAAACTGTCGTAGTATTTCTGTTCCATATCAATCTCAGAAAAGAAGAACTCAACCATATAAGGCAAAACATAATAGAATTTCTTCTGAAGGATATGTGCAAAATTTTGAAAAGGGGAAATCCCAGCTAGAACCCAACACCACAGTTAAAACAGAATGGAAACAAAAGGAACAGCTCAGGAAAGAACAAGAATCTTTAATAGTGTAGACAGCTTTTAGAGCTCAGAATAAATATGTACCGTGGATTCTTGACAGTGGTTGCTCAAGTCATATGACAGGTGATAAACAGAAATTTGAAAATCTACAGAAATATGAGGGTGGTTCTGTGAAGTTCGACAATAATGATGGAGCCAAAATAATAGGTAAAGGATCGGTCAAAATTAGTGAAGGGAAAATCAAGTCAGAAGAAGTTTTATATGTGGATGGTTTGAAACATAACCTGTTAAGTGTGAGTCAAATCTGTGATAAAGGACATGAAGTGGTTTTCAAGAAGCAGGGTTGTG
This sequence comes from Wollemia nobilis, assembly GCA_028583015.1. Taxonomy (NCBI): domain Eukaryota; kingdom Viridiplantae; phylum Streptophyta; class Pinopsida; order Araucariales; family Araucariaceae; genus Wollemia; species Wollemia nobilis. The sequence goes on from JAQPPZ010003612.1 coordinate 6,389,863, forward strand.
AAGTCAGAAAAATAAACAACGGGAAATTGATAGCAACCGGCTCAAGGACGTCCGGCAACTTTGTACACACTCTCGAAATTTTCAGAAGGTATGTGCTTCATTGGACAAGAAGAAGAGAACTGGTTGTGGCATAAGAGGCTTGGACACATAAGTTTTGATAATTTGGCAAAAATCAGCTCTAAACAAGCAGTGAGAGATATTCCAACCATTAAGAAACCTGCAAATAGTGTGTGTGCTTCATGTCAGAAGGGAAAGCAAACCAGAGTTTCATTTAAAACAAAAGAATATCACACTAGCAGGCCTTTGGAACTCATTCATACAGACTTATGTGGACCCATGAGGACTCAAAGCATAAACGGCGACAAATACTTTATGTTGTGTATCGATGATTATTCCAGAATGACATGGATATTCTTCCTAAAAGATAAAACAGAAGCTTTTGAAATGTTCAGAACCTTCAAACAGCTAGTCGAGAATGAAACAGGGAAAAGGATTAAATGCTTGCGATCAGACGAGAGGAGGAGAATTCATTTCGAACGAATTTATAGAATACTATGGAAAATACGGTATCAGGAGACAATATTCAGTAGCCAGAACTCCTCAGTAGAATGGTGTAGTAGAGAGGAAGAACAGAACTATACAGGAAATGGCACGCACCATGCTGGCAGAGAACAAAATAGCAGATAGATTCTGGAAAGAAGCAGTTCACACAACAGTATACATTCAAAACAGGTATATGTTAAGAACTCGTGAATGCAAAACACCGTATGAGTTGTGGTTTGGTAGAAAAGCAACAGCTAAACATCTCAAAGTATTTGGCTGTAAGTGCTACATCGAAAAACTAATGACAATCTTGGAAAGTTTGAAGATAGAGCAGATGAAGGTGTTTTTGTTGGTTATTCTCCACATAGCAAAGCTTACAAATGCTACAACAAGAGACTCAAGAAAATTGTGGACAGTGTAGATGTTAAATTCGATGAAGGGAGGAAACAAATAGTTAATTTTCAAGAAAACTACCCAATCTACGAAGAAGTCATTGAAGGAGATGAAGTACATGGCACAGAAAATACATCTACGGCTGATGCAGATAACTTATCAGATGACTCAGAGGTACAAGAAAATAGAAAATTCAAAATGGGCAACTGGCAGAAAAATCATCCTAGAGACCAAATAATTGGAGATCCCACAGCTGGCATTCAGACAAGAAAGAAAGTAATAAGTAATTACTCTCTTTTATCCAACATTGAGCCCAAAAACATAGATGAAGCAAGCAAAGATGACAGCTGGATGAAGGCAATAAATGAAGAGTTAGATCAGATTGAAAAGAACAGAACTTGGGAGTTAGTACCTAGACCTGCAAACAAGAATGTAATCGGCACCAAATGGATATTTCGTAATAAATTAAATGAAGACGGTCAGGTCATTAGAAATAAAGCAAGACTGGTTTGCAAAGGCTATGCACAGGTCGAAGGCATTGACTTTGAAGAGACTTTCGCACCAGTGGCCAGACTAGAAGCTATTAGAATGTTTCTGGCACTAGCAGTTCACAAGAACTTCAGAGTTTATCAGATGGATGTAAAATCTGCGTTTTTAAATGGGAAACTTGAAGAAGAGGTCTATATTGAACAACCAGATGGTTTTCAAATCAGTGAAGATCCTAACCTTGTCTGCAAATTAAAGAAAGCACTGTACGGATTAAAACAAGCACCACGGGCATGGTATGCTAGGCTAGATAATTATCTCTCTCAACAGGGATTCAAGAAAGGTTTAGTGGACAGTAATCTATATGTGAAAACAGAAGGTGGACATCTCATTGTTCTTGTTGTCTATGTGGATGATATCATATTTGGCAGCAACAAAGATGAATCGTGTAAAGACTTAGCAAACAAGATGCAGAATGAATTTGAAATGTCAATGATTAGTGAAGCTGTCTTACTTTACGGGGCTACAAGTTAATCAGAATGAGAAAGGTATATTCATTTCCCAAATCAAATATGTGAAAGAAATGCTAAAGAGGTTCACTATGGAGGACTGTAAGCCAGTCAGCACTCCCATGACAACAGGCTGCAAGTTGAGTAAAGAAGACAAATCTCCACCTGTAGATCAAACCATGTACAGATCAATGATAGGAAGCTTACTATATTTAACTGCAACCAGACCTGATATTCTGTAGGCGGTTTGCATGGTAGCCAGATTTCAGGCCAGTCCCAAAGAGACTCATGTAACAGAGTCAAAAGGATTTTTCGGTATCTCAAAGGCACCATGGAGTATGGGTTGTGGTATCCAAAAGGCAAATATTTCACTCTTATATCATATTCGGATGCAGATTGGGCTGGATGTGTTGATGACGAAAAGAGTACCGGTGGAGGAGCATTCTATTTGGGGGACAGATTGGTTGCATGGCACAGTAAGAAGCAAGAGTCGGTTTCTCTATCTACAGCTGAGGCGAGAATATATTGCAGCGGCAACATGTTGTACACAAGTCTTGTGGATGAAACAAACTTTGAAAGATCTAGGCATTAATTTTAGTGAACCAATATCAGTAAAGTGTGACAACACCAGTGCAATCAACATTTCTAAGAATCCAATAATGCACTCACGGACTAAGCACATTGCTATAAGGTATCATTTCTTGAAAGAAAAAGTTGCAGAAGGAGAAGTTAAATTGGACTATGTCCCAACTACGGAACAGGTAGTGAGATATTTTTACAAAACCTTTGCCCAAGGAAGTATTTGAGTATCTTCGAAGCAAATTAGGAGTAGTCACACTTCCTAAGAAGTGACTAGCTACAGGGATCACTTTCTCGGGGGGAGCATTTGAGTATTTGAGGATGGACTCAGGGAGAGTCAAATTGTGCACGAGAAGAGTGAGGATGGACTCAGGGGGAGTCTACGATAGCCCTTTGGTATTATTGACAAAGGGGGAGAAGAGTTACAGGGAATGTATACGGGTGTTGCCAACAATTCCAAAGGGGGAGATTGTTGAGCAAGGTGTTGCAAGAAGGTTGTCATTGTTGTCAACATAGGCAGTTAGATCCAAGGATGCGGTGGGTAGACAGATCGGAAGTCATTCGGATGCGAGAAGATAGAAAAAATTCAAAGAAAAAGACAAGTTAGAAAAGCGTCGCGATATCGCGACATTTTTCTCAGATTCGCGACAAGTCGGAGGAGAGAGAAAGCACAGCCGAAAATGTCGCGATATCGTGACAAGTCGGAGGAGAGAGAAGGCGCAATCGAAAATGTCACGATATCACGACAAGTCGGAGGAGAGAGAAGGCGCAATCAAAAATGTCATGATTTCGCGACAAGTCGGAGGAGAGAGAAGGCGCAATTGAAAATGTCGCGATATCGTGACAAGTCGGAAGAGAGAGAAGGCGCAATCAAAAATGTCACGATTTCATGACAAGTCGAAGGAGAGAGAAGGCATAGTTGAAAATGTCATGATTTCGTGACAAGTCGAAAGAGAGAGAAGGCGCAAGGCAAACTGTCACGATTTCGCGACATGTTGGAGGCCAAGAAGCTAAGTCGAGAAACTGTAGCGATTTCGCTACATGTTGAATTTTCGCTGGCCGAAGCAGGAAGAAAGTGTTAAGTGAAAAAGTTGTAGCGATTTCGCTACAAGTTGCAAAGGCGCAAAGTAAAGGTGTAGCGATTTCGCTACGAGTTGCAAAGGCACAAAGTAAAGGTGTAGCGATTTCGCTACGGGTAAAAGTTGCGCAAAACAAAGGTGTAGCGATTTCGCTACAAGTCAAAATTACTCAACACGAAGGTGTAGCGATTTCGCTACGAGTCGAAGAGCGAGAACTCAAAGGTGCGGCGATTATGCTTCAAGGAAAGTGTAAAAAGAGGAGTCAATATTTCACGGGTAAAAGCAAAGTTGAAAGCACAAGGTACTAAGTTGTAGCGATTTCGCTACTGAATGAAGCACAAAATGTATGGAAGCCGAAAGCGTCATGATTTCACGACAAGATTGAGGATGACGTCAGCAACTGATCAAAGTGTCGCGATTTCGTGACAAGAATGGTAGTGAAGCATTCAAAGGCCAAAAGGGTCACGATTTCGCGACGACAAGGTCAAGGAGGCGTACGGACACAAAAAGTGTCGCGATATCGCGACGTGTTGCTATTTCACGAAAATAAGCTACAGGAAGGAGAAGAAGGTGGCAGAGGAGTTTGAGGCCGACAAGTTTGAATCGAGGCCGACGGTTTTTAGGGTTTGAAGCCGACATTGTCAAGGGTTTTACAGTGGACGTCGTTAGGGTTTTAAAGTCGACATTTGCTAGGGTTTTACAGCGGACATCCTTAAGGTTTTAAAGCCGACATTTGCTAGGGTTTTACAGTGGACGTCTTTAGGGTTTCAAAGCCGACATTTGCTAGGGTTTTACAGTGGACGTCTTTAGGGTTTCAAAGCCGACATTTGCTAGGGTTTTACGACGGGCGTTTTTAGGGTTTGCAGTCGACAATCACAAAGTTTAAGCGACCAAAAAAATTCTAGGGTTTGATGTTGACATCATTAGGGTTTGCAGTCGACGTCTTTGATTTACAGCCGAATATGTTTGATGTTGAATTCTCTTCTATAAAAAGGGGGTTGTTGCGAGGTTAAAATGTGTGAGAAGTGTGAAATGTGCGAAACAAGTTCGCGTCAAGCAGAGAGCAAGTCGTTTCGATCCAGAGAGTGAGCAAAGTGATAGTTCTTTGGAGTTGCAGTAAAGAGAGCGTAGCAATGAGATAATGTGCGAGTGCGAGGAGCGTGATTGCATGAAGTTCGGTCAAGAAGAATGCAAAGTCGTAACTCGAATATGTAGATCGTGATTGCATGAAGTTCGGTCGAGTAGAGTGCAAAGTCGTAGTTCGGATCTGCAGATCGTGAATGCATGGATGACAGTGCGAAGAGTTTTACGCAGAAGCAGAATGCAAAAAAATAGCAGACTGTAAGGAATAAAGTTTTATTGTATCATTTTGATTATCTTTATTATTCTCCAAGTTGCAGCTTGGTATAAGGGGTTGGTGCCTCTTTCCAGTAGGTGCTTGGAAAAATAGGAGTTGGTGCTCCATTCTGTTGAAGCAGATAAAGCTAAGGGGTTGGTGCTCCTTCCGGTTGGTGCTTGGTAAAGGATTATGTAAAGTTGTAGCTTTGCATTGACTGGATTTGGATGGTAGTCCAAGCAGTCTTTTTGAGGAGTAGCCACATTGGTGAACCTCGTTAAAATTGTTGTGTTATGTGTGATGCTTTCTTGATGCGTTTAGTATCTCTTTTATCTGCTTTAAACTGCTACTGGTTTTAAAATCATATGTTTTAGAAATTTTAAAGAACACATTGATTCACCCCCCCTCTCAGTGTCATTGTGATTACAACAATATTGATCAACCATTAATTTTTTTAATCAACTCCAATCACAACCATTTATTTAGCACAATATTTTATGACATTAACAAACATCATAATGTCAAAATTGGAGTCCTACAACTTATTTTTATGCAATTATTTCACAATAATCACATCAAAATGGAGTAAAATATAGACACCCAATTAACTCTAAGCAAAGACACCAGGCATCAACCAAAGCAATCGAGACATTAAATTAAGGCTTCTATAAAAAATGCCACACCTATCAAAAGTGCTAATGTTGCTATTGTAAAATAGTGGTGCTTTTGCAAAAGAGTTATTTTTATTCATTTGATTTGTCAACTTAACCATTGGTCAAAATCATCAATCCCTTTGGTGATTTTGACATTCAGTGGTTTTTTTTCCAACATAAGAAAAATCTCTTGGAATGAGCTAGAATCATGTGAATTCCTCAATCCCACCCTATTCTCTAATCATGCATGATCCAGTTTTGAATTAGAGCTACAATTTTGAATTTTGAATTTTGATTTTTTCGTAAGGACATCTTTGACCCTCTTTTCCTCCTTGATCATGTTGAAATATATCACATTATTTGGTACATGCTAATGTACCACCCTGTGTATATTTTTAGAGTAGGAGTGTGTCTTAGATTAGGATTTGAGTATTTACTTTATGCAATGTAATAAATGCACTAGTATTGTTAGAATGTGCAAAGTACTTAATGATGTAGATGTGCATGTTGTCCATGTGTACATTTGTCCATAGAATAGGAATATGAAGAGTCATAGGTAGGTGGAAGGCCAAGAGTCACATCTCATTATATAGGCCTTTGATAGATAACAAAGAAAGAAGGTAGATAGCATAAGTGAGATGGTAGATAGCATAAATTAGATACAATGTAGAGAATGTAAGGAATTTGGAGAGTTTGAGACCTTCATTTTATATCATTGTACTATTTTTGTGAGGTTTCATTAATGGTAGTTTTATGAGTAGTTTCAAAATTTTCTTATGATTTTTACATGCTTACTATATTGTCATTATCATATATTTAATATTGCATGCTCATTTTATATCTTGTGGTTGATTTCTCATTAAGTATCTAGCATCAAAAGCTAACAATGGTATCAGAGCACAAGGGAGATTGATAGGAGATAGGGAGAGCCACAAGAGATTGAGAAGAGATAGGGAGATTTCAATTTCAAAAAATTTAAAGTTATTTTTTGGCTAGAGTCTTTCCATAGGGTTACAGGAAAACTCGTGAAGACTAGGACTCAACATAGATCTCATTCCACTAGATTTAAGGATAACTAGTGAAGTTTATTGATTTTTAGAGATCTAGAGATTTATATGAAAATGCTTGTTGCTATCTAAGTTCTTTGTTGTAAAAAAAGAGAATATTGAAGGTATAATATTGAGGAGAACCAAGAAAGAGATCCCCATAAGAAGAAATAAGAAAAAAAATCTATTGAATATTGAGAAGAGGTCAAAATAAGCCCTATTGAAAATTGGATAAATAGAAGATCGAAGAGAAGAGATCTTATTTAAGAATTTCCAAATTTGGAAGATAGAAGATTGAAAAATAAGACAATGGAGGACTAAGCAAAATGTCCAATTGAAGATTTGTAGAGGTCTCAAGCAAATTTGGAAGAAGAAATAAGAAGGCTAGAAAATCCCTATTGAAGAAGTGGCCATTGGAGGAGATTTGAAGAAATCTCAAGGTGGAATATTGCAAGGAGTAGCTCTTGAAAAGAAGAATTTAGTATAATTGTCACCATATGACAACAAGCATTTTTTAGCTTCTTGAGAATATGGCAAGAATTTTGCCATATTTTGGAAACAATTTTGAAGACCTCAAGATATTTAGATTCTTGAGAAAGAGGCCAAGGAAAGAGGCTATATTTAAAGTCATAATTTGACAAGATGTTTGGAGTAGAAAGAAGCTAGAAGAGGCCACCAAATTTGAATTTTGAATATAACCATAAATGATGAGGACACAATATTCATGTGAGACTTCACATTAATCTCACGTTATATTTGGTTGTTAATTTGTTAATTTTTTAGCTCAATTTAGCTAAATGTTGCATTTTTTTTTTGTAATTTTTGCTATTTAAGCACTCATTAATAAAAAACTCAGTTTTATGTGATTCCATATCATTTGGTATCAGAGCCTCCTAGCTCCTAACTTGTGAGGGGGAATTTCCCTTGTGGAAATTCCCCCTACCTCTTTCACATTCATCCCTTTTCTTTCTTTCGAAAAACTAAATTTCTTTCCATATTTTTTTTTGTGATCTTTCGTAATGTTATGTTGTAGCTCATGAGCAAGAGCATTGCTCTTAAGAGCCCTATTTGACCTTGTGCCATCTTTGAAACTTTGGATGCATTTGTTGTCAAATCAACATGTGTTTTACATGGCTCATCAATAGTGGATATAGGATGAAGCCGTGCAAAGTACACAAAATGAATCATTGAGTTGGATGAAATTGTCTTGTTTCTACCCTTTGATAGATACAGGTTGGTGAGAAATTGATAATGGTTCATAAGTTACCCTTCAAAAAGTTATACATCACTATTACAACATCAACCCCTCACCACCTGACATAGCCCCAATATTATTAGCCCCAAATAGACTGTCTATGGAGGATCTAATGTCAAAATATACTATAGAAACATCTCATGGGAGTCATTGTCATTATGAGTCCCAATTTGTACCTACATAGGCATATTAATTTGCATATTCTGCCACGTAATGTTCTGGTGGATATTTCCCTATACACTTCCTTCACCAAGCATCTATCTAAAATGGAGGTGTCGTGGTGTGCAAGTTTCATGTGAGGATGGTTCAAAACCTTACACAATTTTGAGCGATGTTGACAACGTGATTAGATGATCATGCAAACCAAAGGACCATGTTAGAGGTTGCATTTATGTTGACCTTTCTTAGTGTACCACATGGTGATTTACGGATAAAAACTTCAAAGCAGGCAAGCAATAGTATCCATACGTGTGATGTTTGTTAGCTACGCGTGTCACCAAACAATGAATTACCATTGAAAAATATGGTATTTATCCCACATTCAAGGTAATGAGGGTATAAAGGCATTTAAATACATAATTGTAAGGATATGGAAATAGTAAGCTTGGTTGGCAAATGTCTATGTTTGAGTATCTTTCATTGGCCCCATATTTGGCACTTTCATGGACTAACGCACGTAATTGTGTCATTGATTTTGTGAGCCACTGTGAGCCAGCTCACAGTGATAAGAACTTCCATTTGACCTTCAAGCTTGGTTGAGTCCCAACATAATTGACCTACCACTTCTCACCCCGATGATTTTGACTAGCCACCAACACGTCCGTTGACATATTTTTGTCAACTATTTATTTTTAAGAATATTCTAAGGAAATATTCCGTTGTAAAGGGTAATTCAACCCTTTTGTTTTGTTGTTGCAGACCTCTTATTATTTTTCACGGTGTTGGCAATTTTGGGTACTTTGAGTACATTGCATTTGCTCAAGTGAATAAGTTGTCATTGATGTCAAGAAGCTTTTTGAAAGAATTTGATTTGATGTAAAAATAATGTGTTTTTGATTGAAGGTTCGGCTTGACAGGTTCGAAAGAAAGTAAGTTGGAAAAGTGTCGCGATATCGCGACATGTCGCATTTTTGCGACTTAGGCAGGAGAGAGAAAGCTTTTTGAAAAAGTGTCACGATTTCGCGACATGTTGGAAGAGAGAGAAGAAGCTGGAAAACTATCATGATTTCGCGACATGTTGGCAGAGAAAGAGAGCAAGGTGGAAAGTGTCACGATTTCACATCATGTCGCATTTTCGCGACTCAAAAAGTGTAGGAAGGCAAAGAAGGAAAAGTGTCACGATTTCATGACATAATGCAAGGAAGGTTGTACGGATGAAAAAGTGTCACGATTTCATGACATGATGCAGAAGGGAGAGTCCATAGTGTGAACTGTCATGATTTCATGACAAGTTCGAAGAGAGATAAAGTATCTCAAAAAGTGTCATGAAAATGATCACATTTCTGACATAAGTACTAGTTCATGATTTTTGACATGCTGAAAAGCTCAAAGTGAGAATTGTCATGATTTCATGACATGCAAAGGGGAAGAGTCTGAAATGAGAAGCGTCACGATTTCGTGATAGGCTACAAAGAAGTTGTACGGATGCAGAAAGTGTCACGATTTCATGACAGGTTGAAGAGAAAGCTTGCGAATGTAGAAAGTGTCATGATTTCATGATAGGTTGAGATGGCAACATTGAGTTGGAGAAAGTGTCATGATTTCATGAGAAATAGTTAGCAAGTCTTCAACAGAAGAAGCGTCATGATTTCATGATGAATTGAAGAAGGAAGAGCTCGAAGGCGAAAGCGTCATGATTTTGTGACATGTTCCATTTTCGCTAGTGCAAGCAGAGAAGAAGGCCATGAAGACAAAAGTGTCATGATTTCATGACAGGAGTGAAGATGACGTCAGCAAAGACAGAAGTGTCATGATATCGCGACAAGAACGTAGTCAAGGTAGACAAAAGCAAAAGTGTCATGATATCGCGACAATAGCCAAACGAAAGTGTACGGCTACAAAAATGTCATGATATCATGACATGTTGTGGTTTCACGGTAGAAGCTACTGAACCACAGAGGCGGTTGAAGCCGACAGAGTTAAAATTGGGCCGACGAAGATTAGGGCATGCAGCCGACGGAGTTAGGGTTTGCATTTGCATAACAGTCGACTAAGACCAAGGTTTAGATCTTGATTATGTTAGTATAAAAGGAGGGTTGTTTGAAGAGATTTGGCATCGATCGAAGTGTGCGTTCGAAGTGCGACTTTCGTAGATAGAGTGCGGGGAGAAGTTCGATCGTCGAGAAGTAGAGTGCAAATTCGATTGCAGTGTATAGAGTGCATTCCATCGAATCTTCTAAGTGAGAGAGATTGCAAGGAAGCAGAGTGCACGAAGATCATGTTGTTGTGATTGCGCAGAGGTGCATAAGTTGATGTTTGATCGAGTGTTGTTGTGATTGCGTAGAGGTGCAATTTCGAGGACATTTGTGCCAGACCGAAGGACTGTGTTTGGTGCAGAACAGAGGAAGCGAACGAGGACATTTGTGCTGAACCGAAGGACTGTGTTTAGTGCAAATTCGAGGACCAGCTTTGGAGGTGAAAGAGTTGAGGACAGAGGTCTCCAACCAGAGCAGGGAAGACAGGTGTCTTCTGTGGATAGAGTTCCACTTGCTAAGGGCAGAGGAGGCAGAGGTTTTCTAGAGGATCACCAACTAGAGCAGAGCTAGGGGATTGGTGTCTCCTTTGGGTTGGTGCCCATAAACTTTGTAATCGGGAAAGGTTTCCCAGAATTTGAGGTGATAAAATTTAGTGAAAGATTTTATCCGTGGAGTAGCCCGCATTGGGTGAACCACGTAAATTGTTGTGTCTCTATTGTGGATGGTATTTTGTGCATTGCTTTGATTACTATTTTTGATACTGCTATCTATTCACTGCATAATATTAATTTGAAAGTTGAAGGAAAAAGTTTAAAGTGGTCTTATACTGTTCACCCCCCCTCTCAGTATAAGCTTGTGTTCTTCAATTGGTATCAGAGCGGGTCTCTCCAAAAAAAGCCTAACAGCTTGGAGAAGGATCTATCAGAAGAACATACAGATTCAGAAAAGGATGAAGAGGTTAAGTTCGATCTCAAAAGTGAATTCTTCTGGGCTTTAAGAAAATTTTAGGGAAGAGAGTTCTGTTCTCAAGCATCATGACAGGAAGAAGAGACAACAAGATCAATCTTCATCCTGAAGAACGATGGATTCCAGTTGGTCACAAGAAGAACAATCATCCAAGGCATCAAAACAGGTTACATAATACTTTCCATGGCTACTGTTTTTCTTGCAAGGAATTTGGTCACAAAGCTATGCATTGCAATAAATCCGTGAATAGCCATAGTAAGGAAAATGTTAACTCTTTTGCACCTCTTATGGATAAAAATGTCATGTGTTACAAGTGCAAGAATTTTGGGCATATAGCAAGGATGTGCAGTTTGGATAGATCTAGCCTTGAGTTCACTAAAAAGAGAAATGAGATCAAATCTAAGTCAATGATAGTTCAAACTGCTTTTCATGCTCAAGACAAAGTAGAGAAATGGTATCTTGATAGTGGTTGCTCAAAACATATGACTGGTGAAAAGGAAAAGTTTTTGGTCTTAAAAAACACAAACAAAGGAACAGTTAGTTTTGGAGATAACGAGTCGACTAAAATCTGTGGTAAAGGGACTCTTAGTTTGGATGGGAAATCCAAAACAGAAAATGTGCTTTATGTAGAAGGCCTAAGACATAATCTTCTAAGTGTGAGTCAACTTTGTGATCAAGGACACATAGTATCTTTCTTTTCAGATAGATGTGAGATACGTAAAGAAAAAAATGGAAAACTCATTGCTAGTGCTACAAGGACTCCAAACAATCTTTACATGCTAAGTGAGATAAAAAGGGAAAAGTGTTTTCTAACTCAAGAAGATGAGAGTTGGTTATGGCATAAAATATTGGGGCATTTGAGCTTTGATAATCTTGTCAATATTAGTAACAAGGAAGCGGTTAGAGACTTGCCCAAAATAAAAAGGCCCCATAACACCATTTGCGGTCCTTGTCAACATGGAAAACAGACCAGAACCAGTTTTAAATCAAAAGGGTATACTTCTTCAAAACCATTAGATCTTATTCATACTGATTTATGTGGCCCCACCAGAACTCAGAGCATTCAGGGAGAAAGCTACTTCATGTTGTTTATAGATGATTATTCTAGAATGACTTGGGTTACTTTTCTCAAAGAAAAATCTGAAGCTTTTGAAAAATTTAAAGCTTTCAAAGAAATGATTGAAAATGAGACTGACAAGAGAATCAAATGCTTAAGATCGGACAGAGGAGGAGAATTCACTTCTAATGAATTTGTGGAATACTGTGAGCAACAAGGAATCAAAAGAGAATATTCAGCAACAAGGACTCCTCAACAAAATGGAGTAGTTGAAAGAAAAAATAGAACTATTGAAAATATGGCTAGAGCTATGTTAAATGAGTCAAAACTTTCAGATGGTTTCTGGAAAGAGGCGATCAAGTACAACAGTCTACATTATCACCAGGTCCCAACTTAGAGTCAATCATCATAAAACTCCTTATGATTTGTGAAAAGGAAGACCAGCTACGGTAAAACATTTCAAAGTGTTCGGGAGTAAGTGCTTCATCGGAAGGGAAGATCAGAATTTGGGTAAGTTTGATCCTAGGTGTGATGAGGGAATTTTTCTTGGTTATTCCAGTAGAAGCAAGGCTTACAGATGCTTCAACAAAAGAACGCATACGGTCGTAGAGAGCATAAATGTAACTGTTGATGAAAAGACAGGGATAAGAGAACCTGTCAAGGAAATCAGTGATGAAATTTGTCAAGAAGAATTCAGAGAGGTTTCAGATGAAGAAGAGGAAAGACAGCAACTGCTTCCCAAAACTCCTTCATGATATGTTCAGAAACATCATCCCAAATATTTGATCATTGGTGATCCAAACAGCAGGCAAACTAGAAGAAGAGTCATTCCTTCACACGATTCTACAAATGTTTCATTATTATCTCAGATTGAGCCAAAAGATTTCAGTGAAGCATGTGCAGATAAATTTTGGGTAAAAGCAATGGATGAAGAGCTAAATCAAATAGAGAAAAGTGAAACTTGGGATTTGGTTCCAAGACCTAAGGACAAGAATGTCATTGGCACAAAATGGATATTCAGAAATAAACTCAATGAGGATGGAAAGATTGTCAGAAACAAAGCTAGGTTGGTTTGCAAAGGTTATGCTCAAGTAGAAGGTGTGGATTTCGAAGAGACGTTCGCTCCTGTTGCTCGTCTCGAAGCTATCAGAATGTTTTTGGCCCTTTCAAGCTTCAAAGCATTCAAGGTGTATCAAATGGATGTAAAGTCAGCTTTTTTAAATGGAGTGTTGGATGAAGAAGTCTACATAGAACAGCCAGAAGGCGTGTCTCTCTCAGATCAATCAGACTATGTGTGTAAACTGAAAAAGGCCTTGTATGGGTTAAAGCAAGCACCTAGGGCTTGGTACTCAAGACTTGACAGGTACCTTCATGAGCAAGGCTTCAGGAAAGGTGTGGCAGATAGCAATTTGTATATTAAGGATGAAGGTGATGATATGTTGATTGTAGTTGTCTATGTTGATGATATCATTTTTGGGGGAAATAATACTCAGATGTGCAAAGATTTTGCTAACACCATGCAGAAGGAATTTGAGATGTCTATGATTGGAGAGTCGTCATTCTTTTTAGGTCTTCAGATTGCTCAATCAAAAGATGGTATATTTCTCTCTCAAGGAAAGTATATCAAAGAAATGTTGAAAAAATTTGGGATGATGGACAACAAACCTGTATGTACTCCAATGACTACAGGGTGCAAGATGAGTAAAGATGATGAATCTCCAGCGGCAGATCAGAGGTTGTACAGATCAATGATTGGCAGTTTATTATATGTTACAGCTACCAGACCAGATATCATGCAGGTTGTTGGGTTAGTAGCCAGATTTTAGGCAGCTCCTAAAGATTCTCATGTTATAGCAGTTAAAAGAATATTCAGATATCTGAAGGGCACTATGGACTTTGGGCTTTGGTATCCCAAAGGTGATGATTTCACTCTCACAGCCTATACAGATGCAAATTGGGCAGGCGGTAATGATGACAAGAAAAGCACCAGTGGTGGAGCATTCTTTCTGGGGAAGAGTTTGGTTTCTTGGCTAAGTAAGAAACAACCTTCGTTTCCTTATCTACGATAGAGGCTGAATACATAGCGAAGGTGGTCGGGTGTACACGGGTTTTATGGATGAAAACCACCTTGGAGGATTTCAAAGTCAAGCATGAACAACCCATCTCCATATTTTGTGATAATACAAGTGCCATAAGTATTTCCAAAAATCCGGTAATGCACTCAAGGACAAAGCATATTTCCATCAAGTATCACTTTCTAAGGGAGAAAGTGCAAGACAAGCGAGGTCAAGGTAGAATATGTGTCTACTAAAGAGCAGATTGCAGATATCTTCACAAAACCTCTTCCAAGAGATACGTTTGAGTATCTAAGGGAGAAATTGGGAGTTGTACTCCCACCCCAGAATTAATCACCTCATCAGGAGGTGGGGGAGGGACTAAGCTAAGAAGCTCATTCTTAGTCCCGAGCCCCAAAGGTGACCCTTTGCCATTGATGACAAAGGGGGAGAGATTTGAGTAAGGGGGAGAGATATGAGTAAGGGGGAGAGCTTCAATGTGAAGAGGAAAGCTTCAAGTCAGGGGGAGCAAAACTTTAAAAGGAGATTCTCAAGTGTTAGCACAGTTGGTTTCAGTTTTAGCTCCTGAGACGTGTTTTTAGTAAAGGGTTGCCATCAATGACAAAGGGGGAGATTGTTGGCAATTTTGGGTACTTTGAGTACATTGCATTTGCTCAAGTGAATAAGTTGTCATTGATGTCAAGAAGCTTTTTGAAAGAATTTGATTTGATGTAAAATAATGTGTTTTTGATGAAGGTTCGGCTTGACAAGTTCGAAAGAAAGTAAGTTGGAAAAGTGTCGCGATATCGCGACATGTCGCATTTTCGTGACTTAGGCAGGAGAGAGAAAGCTTTTTGAAAAAGTGTCACGATTTCGTGACATGTTGGAAGAGAGAGAAGAAGCTGGAAAAACTATCATGATTTCATGACATGTTGGCAGAGAAAGAGAGCAAGGTGGAAAGTGTCACGATTTCATGACATGTCGCATTTTCGCGACTCGAAAAGTGCAGGAAGGCAAAGAAGGAAAAGTGTCACGATTTCATGACATAATGCAAGGAAGGTTGTACGGACGAAAAAGTGTCACGATTTCATGACATGATGCAGAAGGGAGAGTCCGTAGTGTGAACTATCATGATTTCATGACAAGTTCGAAGAGAGATAAAGTATCTCGAAAAGTGTCACGATTTTGTGACATCCGCAAAGACTTTAAGTGAGGACTTTTTGACATGCTAAAAAGCTCAAAGTGAGAACTGTCATGATTTTGTGACATGCAACAAAGGGAAGAGTCTGAAATGAGAAGCGTCACGATTTCATGAAAGGCTACAAAGAAGTTGTACGGATGCAGAAAGTGTCACGATTTCACGACAGGTTGAAGAGAAAGCTTGCGAATGTAGAAAGTGTCATGATTTCACGACAGGTTGAGATGGCAGCATTGAGTTGGAGAAAGTGTCATGATTTCATGACAAAAATAGTTAGCAAGTCTTCAACAGAAGAAGCGTCATGATTTCATGATGAATTGAAGAAGGAAGAGCTCGAAGGCGAAAGCGTCATGATTTCGTGACATGTTCCATTTTCGCTAGTGCAAGCAGAGAAGAAGGCCATGAAGACAAAAGTGTCATGATTTCATGACAGGAGTGAAGATGACGTCAGCAAAGACAGAAGTGTCGCGATATCGCGACAAGAACGTAGTCAAGGCAGACAAAAGCAAAAGTGTCACGATATCGCGACAATAGCCAAACGAAAGTGTACGGATGCAAAAATGTCATGATATCGTGACATGTTGTGGTTTCGCGGTAGAAGCTACTGAACCATAGAGGCGGTTGAAGTCGATAGAGTTAAAATTGGGCCGACGAAGATTAGGGCATGCAGTCGACGGAGTTAGGGTTTGCATTTGCATAACAACCGACTAAGACCAAGGTTTAGATCTTGATTATGTTAGTATAAAAGGAGGGCTGTTTGAAGAGATTTGGCATCGATCGAAGTGTGCGTTCGAAGTGCGACTTTCACAGATAGAGTGCGGGGAGAAGTTCGATCGTCGAGAAGCAGAGTGCAAATTTGATTACAGTGTACGAGTGCATTCCATCGAATCTTCTAAGTGAGAGAGATTGCAAGGAAGAGAGTGTGCAAAGATCATGTTGCTTGTGATTGCGCAGAGGTGCATAAGTTGATGTTTGATCGAGTGCTGCTGTGATTGCGTAGAGGTGCAATTTCGAGGACATTTGTGCCGGATCGAAGGACTGTGTTTGGTGCGAAACGAGAGGAAGCGAACGAGGACATTTGTGCTGAACCGAAGGACTGTGTTTAGTGCAAATTCGAGGACCAGCTTTGGAGGTGAAAGAGTTGAGGACAGAGGTCTCCGACCGGAGCGGGGAAGACAGGTGTCTTCTGTGGATAGAGTTCCACTTGCTAAGGGCGAGAGGAGGCGAGAGGTTTTCTAGAGGATCACCGAGCCAAAGCAGAGCTAGGGGATTGGTGTCTCCTTTGGGTTGGTGCCCATAAACTTTGTAATCGGGAAAGGTTTCCCAGAATTTGAGGTGATAAAATTTAGTGAAAGATTTTATCCGTGGAGTAGCCCGCATTGGGTGAACCACGTAAATTGTTGTGTCTCTATTGTGGATGGTATTTTGTGCATTGCTTTGATTACTATTTTTGATACTGCTATCTATTCACTGCATAATATTAATTTGAAAGTTGAAGGAAAAAGTTTAAAGTGGTCTTATACTGTTCACCCCCCCTCTCAGTATAAGCTTGTGTTCTTCACACGATTTTTGAAGCTTGATATTTTTACAAGTATAGGCTTGCATATAGTCATTGGAAAGCTCTTTTCGAGCTGGTTCTAATGGAATTATTCTTTTACCATTTTTTAAAGGTCTTCCTTGACCTATGGTGCTCCAAAGTTTGGGATGATAAAACCTTCTTTGGAACCTTTGTATTAGTCCTATTTTAGACTTTATTTTTGGCTCTAAGCCATTTGTAAGTTTTGTAAGCTTTTGTCCTCAAGGATTTTTTATAGGGAGTGCATGATAGGTGGTACCAGAAACTCCTAAATACAAGTGAACATCGTAAGTAGTAATCTCCTCTATAACACTTGGTGATTGTAATGACTGGTTATCCATGCAATCCGGTAAGATGGGAAGATTACCATAAGGACACTTGGAGGATTTGTGCCTTTGTTATTTTATTCTCTTGTTGTATTGAGCATCATTGTGAAGCTCCTAAGGTGACAGGCCCTACACCAAATATATTTGAGCATCATTATGAAGCTCCTGAGGTGATAGAGGGTGTGAATATTACCCCTACATTGAATATATTTGAGCATCATTGTGAAGCTCCTAAGGTGACAGGTGCCTGCACCAAATATTTTTGAGCTTCACTTTGGGGTTTCCATATCACCATGTTTTTAGAAGCATGATTGATGTGAGGAGCAAGAAATATTTTGAGAAAGAAAAATAGCCCATGGAGCATAGTTTCCTTGGGTACTCCCATTGCAGGAGTGGTATTGATTCCTTGGTGGCGATGGTTGTTCTTCCAAGGGTTTTCATTTTTTTCAATAGTTTGAGGACTACATTTTGGGCACTTGTACACTCCCATGTTCACTCCCACTTTCTTGTTAAATTATTGGAGTCCAATTATTCTATGGTTGGGAGTAATAATGAGGACACAATATTCACCTGAGACTTCACATTAATCTCACGTTAGATTTGGTTGTTAATTTGTTATCTCAAGTTAGCTAACTGTTACATTTTTGTTTTTTAATTTGTGCTATTTAAGCACTCATGAATAAAACAAACTTAGTTCGATGTGATTACACATAAATAAAGGATTTTAAGGCTCATTTGTAAAGAAAAATATTGTTAATTTTTATAGCAGAAGTCACAGGACAGCAAAATGAAGGTGACATATAGTTGTGATCTGGAAACGATTTGGGAAATTTTTGAAGTGCTCTTGAACAATCAATTGAAGGAAGTATTTACAGCAAAAAAGATAGCAATTTGGAGAAATTACGAGATATTATTAGACAACAAGATAAGGATAATAAATCAGATTTTTGAAGCAACAATTTGAAGAGGTTTGAGCTGCAAATTTGAGCAACATTAAGAGAAGATATTAGAGCTGCATTTTGGAGAATTTTGGGACAGATTTGAACAACAAAACAAAGGAGGAATTGGCTGCATTTGAAGCTGCAAAAATTGCAGAGTTTTGAACAGCAAGAGGGCAGCATTTGGACAACACTAATAAGTGAAAATTTTAGATTTCGAGGGAACAAATTTGAAGGAGAAATAGGCAACAATTTGAGCTGCAAGATTGACAAGTTTAGGGCAACATTAGAAGGAGAAAAGAGAGTTATATTTTTGGAGAAATTTAGGGCATATTTGAGAGAGATTTGGACAACAAATCAAAGAAGAATTTGGCTTAATTTGAAGAAGGATAAATGCTGCAAATTATAAATATATTTGAACAGCATAGAAGCAGATTTTTAAATAGCATTGAAAGTCGCAAAATTGATAAGTTTGAGGCAGCAATTAAGTAGAAAGGAAATTTGTAAATTTTACAATTTTAGGACAGTAAAAATATGAATCAAATCACTAGGAAGATTAGCTACAAAAGAAGGCCAAAAGGTATGCCAAATTTGTGCTCCAAAATTTTATTATTTAAGCATTAAAATTAGTTTTTTTATAAAGTTATAAGAGCACCATATTAGAGCTATTAAAATCTGCAAAAGAAAGAGTCTTCAAGCCAAATAAGGAGGTAGTATTATTTCCTAAGGAAATGTCGAATAATTGCTCAAAGACAGCGTGCTCAAGGTGTCTAAAGACACCAAGTAAAGGCACCAAAACTCAAAGAAGGTAACACTAACATTAGATTAAAATTTGTAGCAAAAAGAATAAGTTAGAGGATAGAGCCAAATAAAGAATTAAGGTGCAATTTTCTTAGGAAATAAACATAGTTGAGAAAATTATAATCAGATCAGAATTGACATGGAAAAGAATTGGGAAAATTCGGTAATCGGTAAAAAATCGAGGACAAAATCAGCATTTTTTCATTGAAAAACTGAATAAATTGCAAATTTTCATTAAAAAAAAACTTTTTTCATGCATATCATATTTTTTCAAGAAAAAATTAACAAAATTTGGCTAGCCTATGAATCAGGAAACATTGGATTGAATCGGGATTTTTTGCAAATTTTCTTAACTATGGGAAATAAATATATTAAAAAGCAAAGTTTTTACCCAAGTTAAGAAGCTTGGATATCCATCCAAAAAACATTGAAAAGCTATCAAGAAAAGGGGTGGAAAAGCCACCAAGGAAGAGTTATTGGAGCACCACCAAAATAGGAGCCACCACTGTAGAAGAGGAGCAACCATTAACAGAGAAGAGACACCACCAAATGTTAGAACAAAGAAGCACCAACAAGAATCAGAGGGCTACAAAATACATTGGAGGAAATAAGAGTTGGAAGTTACAACTATCAAGTAGTGAAATATATTGTGAGAATTAAGGAAGAGCAAGCAAGTTTGAATGTCAAAGAAAGCTAAGATGTTATAGAGTTACATGCAAGAATTGAGAGGAGCGTAGCTACCATTTGTCACTTTGGTTGAGAATGTGAAAGAACTTGGATTCCACTTGGAACAGAGGAAAAGGAGTGCCGACAACCATTGATGGAAATAAAATGCTTTAGACAAGCTATGAGTGCCCCTTAAGGAAGGAAGACACTTGTCAAAGGTAATGCTCATATTATCATAACTAGGTAGAGTAACATAGCAAGAAGAAATGCCTAAAGAATAAATTGAGTGCCATGTGGCACATGAGAAGAGGAATATTTATAGGTGGAAGGAGCCCAAAAAATCTTCAGTGCACATATTAAGCACATTCAACAATAAAATAATGAATAAAAAGCATGAAGAGGATAGTCAAAGTCCAAAAAAGAGCATCATTCAAAAGGAAGGAACATTAAATGTAGTAAAAATATATCGTCAAGCATTAAATATTGAAATGTAGACAACAGCTAAAACAGCATGCAAGTTACAGTCAGAGGAGAAGCAAATTGAATATGTAGCACTCCATTTAAATAAAGGTACAAAATATTTAAATCAATTTGTATATCATAAAGGTCAAGGAGGTATATGGTATATCAATACTAATGTTAAGCTTAGTTAATCTATTATGCTTAAGATTAATTAAATGAATGGATATATAAGGAAGTGAATTGATAAATTACAACCTTAGATTATTTATTAAATAATTTGAAAGACTTTTGAAGTAAGGACGGTTTAATTTGAAAGCTTGTTTGAAATTGCTTATTTGAAATTCAAGCATAGAAATATTTGCAAATAATTTAACTTGGAGGAATAAGGTTTTCTACATCAAAATTGAAATATTGAATTTGCAAATATATTTGTTTTTCTAAATTTCTAATTAGGGAGTTATAAGGAATTCATCACCAACATAAATTCTTGAAATTTAGAAACTATATTATTGAGAATTGAAATATATAGGAAGCACAACATAGAGTTGTTAGAATGAGTCTCTTATTCAAATTGAAGGAACATAAGGAATCCAACTTAAAGTTCTTAAAGATAGAAAATTTTATCAATTGAAATTGCATAAAAATTATATTTAACCCTTTATTCATAAATAGGGAGAAATAAAGTGCTTATCTTGAAGTTGAACATTAGGGATACAAAAGGGATTCAACTCAAGGGAAAACTTAGAAAGGTAAGTATTTTACCAAAGCTATTTTACATTCAAAATACTAGGGAGCAAAAAGGAATTCTATCTAGATATTTGATCCTACAAAACTTGAGAATTGAAAAGATCTTATCAAATTTGATCACATAGTCAAAACACTTGGGAGATACAAGGTATTTTAAAAATTTTGAGAATTGAAAAAACATTATCAAATTTGATCATATACTCAAAAACTAAGGAGTCACAAGAAATATTTACTCTAGAAGAACAATGGAAGAACTTATTAAATATACAAAATTCAAGGAATCAAAATGGTTTAGAGATATACTTAATTCAAGGAATGACAATATGGAAAGCAAAAGAGAAGAACCAATATGGCTTAAAAGGTTTTTTGGAAAATCATAAACTAACAGTTTGGCAAGAGTAGATACTATAAAGACATCCTCTAACAATATGATAGAAGAAATTTATGACAATCATATTAATGGAAATATGGAGAATAAACTCAAAAATAATTCTCAAAAGGTAGCAAAGAATATTGATCAAATAGATGACTTACAAATTTACAAAAGAAGTAAAGATAGAATAGCTTCAGTCGTACACAAATGGTTTTTCTATTTTATCAAGGAAATGGATGAAATTGAAACTTCAAAGATAAGTAAAAATGAAATAGAGATATCTTCATTATGTACTTATTGCATTAATACTAATCATGAGAAAGCAAATTTTTGGAATTTCCATCCATGTAAATATTGTGGTGGAAAATGTCACTCATATTTTTTTTGCTACTATAAAGACAAGTACTACAAAATATTTAAAGATATATTAATATATATATTAGATTGTCTCTTTCAAGTTATTATTTCTAAAGCATCTACTAATGATTTTGAGTTTAATATTATGAAGAAATATCATTTAAATAATCAAAGGAAATCAATGGATTAATTTTGATCCACTCATAACATGTAAGATAATGATATCTCTTGTTCATCAAGGTTACTTTGACAAATTCAAGTATGAAGATCATATTAAAGTTTTTGAAACACAGAAAACAACGAATTGAAGAAAGCAAGAAAAGACAACATGAGTTCCAAGAACAAGGTGAATACTGAATAAAAAGAAGAAGAAGAACCTAATCAAGCTGAAGAACATTTGAAATATGAAGATCCATATTGAAGACTAAAGTATTCAATAACCAAACAAGGGGTGTTGGAATATATTACATTATTTGGTACATGCTAATG
Source organism: Wollemia nobilis (assembly GCA_028583015.1). Taxonomy (NCBI): domain Eukaryota; kingdom Viridiplantae; phylum Streptophyta; class Pinopsida; order Araucariales; family Araucariaceae; genus Wollemia; species Wollemia nobilis. The sequence goes on from JAQPPZ010003612.1 coordinate 6,411,947, forward strand.
TACCACCTTAGGTACATCTTTGGAGTAGGAGCGTGTCTTAGATAAGGGTTTGAGTATTTACTTTATGCAATGTAATAAATGCACAAGTATTGTTGGAATGTGCAAAGTACTTGATGATGTAAATGTGCATGTTGTCCATGTGTACATGATTCCATATAATAGGAATATGAAGAGTCATAGGTAGGTGGAAGATCAAGAGTCACATCTCATTATATATAGGCCTTTGATAGATAGCAAATAAAAAAGGTAGATAGCATAAGTGATATGGTAGATAGCATATGCTAGATACAATGTAGAGCATGTAAGGAATATGGAGAGTTTGAGACCTCCATTTTATATCATTGTACTATTTTTGTGAGGCTTCATTAATGGTAGTTTTATGAGTAGTTTCAAAATTTTCTTATGAGTTTTACATGCTTACTATATTTCTATTATCATATATTCAATATTGCATGCTCATTTTATTCTTGTGGTTGATTTATCATTAAGTATCTAGCATCAAAAGCTAATAGATCAGCCTCCCAAAATCCTTAAATAGATTTCTTGGGATGCATATTTCATGAGCAATTTGTGATAGCATTACTCTATTAAAATTCTCTTCCATTCTCTCTCTCATTATCTATTGTTTTGTATTTGAAGCACTTGAATCAAGCACTAGGACAAGGAGAGCACATTAGAGCCAAGAGGAGGTCCTACTAGGCAATTAAATACCTAGATCCCTTCTCTTTCCATCTCTATTGCTTTGATTATTTACATTTTATTACTTATTCTAAGCCTTGTTAACACTTGTATCTCTCTTTTGTAGCTACTAACCCTCATTTTTATTACCATTTTTATGCATCTAATCATAATTTTGCATCCTTATAATGAATTTATTGTGTTTCTCTTATGTTATTTGCATGACTAAACATCTTGTGCAAGGTATTTACTTTGTTTTTGCTCCTAAATTCACTTTTTTATCTTGTGCAGATCTACTATTTTCCATCAAATTCTAAGTAGTCACTCACAACCTGTCCCAACTAGCAACCTTACATAATGCAAATGAATTCACTTTCACCCTTGCTCCTTTTACCCACCCAACCCACCTTAGAATAATTTACCTCCAAGATGCATTTTTTTCTCTAACTAGTTAATCTAATGCCCAATTATATCAAAATTTATCTCCAAATTATATTTTGGCATAAATCACGATGGGGCACCCATGGGACATCAAATACAAGGTACCCATGGGGCATCACTTTTGAGGTATACATGCAACAATTATATTGATCAACCATTAATTTTTTTAATCAACTCCAATAACAACAATTTCTTTACCAAAATATTATATGACATTAACAAACATCATAATATCAAAATTGGAGTCCTACAACTTATGTTTTATGCAATTATTTCACAATAATCACATCAAAATGGAGCAAAATACAGACACCCAATTTTGACATTCCTAGTGGACCTTAACTCTAGTAAAAGACACTAGGCATCACATTGGTAATCAAGCACCTCAACCCAATAAATCAAGACATAAAATTAATCTTTTTATCAAAAATACACACCTATCAAAAGTGCTAAAGGTGCTATTGTGAAATAGTGGTGCTTTTGCAAAAGAGTCATTTTTGGCCATTTTATTTGTCAACTTAACCATTGGTCAAAATCATCAATCAAGTGCAAAACTATCTTTGGTGCTTTTGACATTCAGTGGTGCTTTTTCCAACATAATAAAAATCTCCTAGAATGAGCTAGAATCATGTGAATTCCTTAATCCACATTTCCTTTTCTAATCATTCATGCTATAATTTTGAATTAGGCCTAGAAATTTGAATTTTGGTTTTTTCCTAAGGGTATCTTTAACCCTTTTTCCCTCCTTGATAAGCCCTCCCAAAATCCTTAAATAGTGTTCTTGGGATGTGCATTTCATGAGCAAATTGTGATAGCATTACTCTATTAAAATTCTCTTCCATTCTCTCTCTCTCTCTCTCTCTCATTCTCTACTTTTTTGCATTTGAAGCACTTGAATCAAGCATTGGTACAAGCAGAGCACATTGGATCCAAGAGGAGGTCCTACTAGGAAATTAAAGCCCTAGGTCTCTTCTCTTTCCATATCTCTTGCTTTGATTATTTACATTTTTCTTTTATTCTAAGCATTGCTAACACTTGTATCTCTCTTTTGTAGATACTAACCCTCATTTTTATTGTCATTTTATGGATCTAATCATTATTTTGCATCCTTATAATAAATTTATTATGTTTCTATTATTTTATTTGCATGACTAATCATCATGTGCAGGGTATTTACTTTGTTTTTTCTCCATAATTCACATTTTTATCTTATTTTGCAATTTCTAGCCATTTATTTTTGCGATCTTGTTCATTTACAATCATATTGTTAGGCAAACGAATAAAGATCAAATTGATTCAATCAAATAAATAATACATCAAATGACTAGAATAGCTCAAAGGTTACGAAACAAACCAAGGCAGAATTAGATATTGTTATAACAACATAATAATAACCTAAAAAATAATTAAATAATATAGCCACGCTAACATCCCCCCTTATTGATAGCCTGCCCGAATTCGTTGCGGCTACCGATTCCACCATGTAAATTCAAAAAAAAAAAAACATCCCCCCTTATTACATTATTTGGGTAATAGGATAACTACTAGTTATACTAACATCCCCCCTAATTACATCATTTAGCAATACAAATAGAGCTGCGAAACAATTCAAATTTAACACGTGCAAGTGCCTTAGTGAAAATGTTTGCACTTTGAGCATCGGTGGGAATGTACTGAAGCTGAATTCAGTGCTTTGTAACTTCGTCTTGAATGAAATGACATCGTGTGTCAATGTGCTTGGTTTTCTCATGATGTACTAGGTTCTTAACAAGGTTCAAAACACCCTAGTTGTCACAGAATAAGTGTATTGGATATTTTGATGGAAGACCCATACTTGTCAGAATGCGATGCAACCATATCACTTCGCACACAACTTCACATGCGGCATGATACTCTGCCTCTGTAGATGAGATAGCAACCACATGTTACTTCTTACTGTGCCAAGAGACAGGACCGGATCCAAGATGAAATATATATCCTAAAGATGACTTACAATCATCATATGACTTGGCATAGTCAGATTTTGTGTATCCTTGCAAGAAGAATTTGTTATTCCTCTTGTATTCTAGGCCATATTCCATTGTGCCACGAACATAGTGAAGAACACGTTTTGCTACTTTCCAGTGAGTAGTCTTAGGTTCATGCATGAACCTCAAAAGATAGTTGACAGTAAGCATGATATTTGGCCTAGTGTTTGTTAGATATATGAGACTCCCAATCAACTTTCTATGGAGAGTACCATCTACCTGAGGTGAATGATCATATAACAATAACTGAAGCCTAGATTCCATCGATGTTGCCATTGGCTTGCAATCCGTCATGCAATATTTTTCTAACAGTGTCTTGGCATATTTGTTTTGAGACACTTTAATGTAGTGCTCCTTCTAGTACACTTCCAGACCAAGACAGTAATGGAGAAGTCTGAGATCTGTCATCTCAAAATATTTACACAAGTCTCTTTTGACAATAGAGATCATAGTTTCTAAACTCCCTGTAATGAGCAGATCATCAATGTAGAGTACAAGCAACACTATCTTAGAACCTTATTTCTTGAAATAGAGGTTTGCATCTGACGAGCATCTCTTAAATCCATGTTGTAGGAGGTGATTATCCATTTTTATATACCAAGCTCGAGGAGCTTATTTTAAACCATATAATTATTTGACCAACTTGCACACTTTTTGCTCTTGGCCTTCCACTTTAAATCCTTCAGGTTGAGTCATGTAGACTTCCTCTTGGATATAACCATTCAGAAAAGCACTCTTGACATCCATTTGGTGAACTTTCCACCCATACTATGCTGCCATAGCACAAAGGACTCAAATAGTGGTCATTTGAGTAGTAGGTGCAAAAGTTTCCTCGTAGTCAATGCATTCCTTTTGAGCATAGCCCTTTGCAACAAGACGGGCCTTATGCTTATCAATTATCCCATATGCCTTGTACTTGACTTTGTACACCCATTTGCAACCTATGGGCTTCTTTCTATGTGGCAGATCGAAAAGCTTCCAAGTTTTGTTTTTCATCAAAGACTTATACTCAGCATCCATAGTAGCCTTCCATTTTGGCTTACTAAGGGTATCTTTTACAAAAGCAGGTTCATGTTCATTCATTGAAGACATAAACACCCTATCATCATCTATATCCATATCCTCTAAATGTTTCTCTTGATCAACAAAAATTTCCTCAAAAGATTGACAAAGATCATCAACCCCAGTAGTCTCTACTGTTGCTCTTTGTTGTCGAGCCATGCTATGATTATGAGGTCTATCCAAAGTCAAATCTAGTGGAGTGGATAGTTTGGAATCTCTGATTGTATTTGTATACCATTTTGGATTCTTCTTCTATGGTGATGAAGAATATGAAGAAGTCGAAGGACCTCCAATATTTGGTGGTGAAGGGGACTTCTCAACTTTAGTTTCCACAAGATATAGGTATACATCTGATGTGCTTTGTGATGTGAAAGCCTCATCAAAAACAACATCTCTATTGATATGAATCTTCTTGGTCAAGGGATCTATCAAACGATAACCCTTAGAGTACTCATCATAGCAAAGAAGAATACACTTCAATATCTTCTCATCTAGCTTCTTCCTTTTCTCTTTTGGTATGTGCATGAAAGCATTACACCCAAATATACGTAGATGAGATATGGAGGGTTTTCGACCACTCCAAGATTCTTATGGAGTCATTCCTTGTAGGACCTTTGTGGGTGCCCTATTCAATAGGTATACCATTGTGGTAACAACTTCTGCCCAATATTGTTGCTCAAGACTAGCTCCTGTGAGCATGCAATGAACCATTTCCATGATGGAACGGTTCCTCCTTTCAGCAATACCATTTTGATAAGGAGTATAAGCAGTAGTTAACTGTCTCTTGATCCCATGTGCAATCAAGAATGCTAAAAATTATTTAGAGGTAAACTCCCCCTCTTGATCTGAGCGGAGGGTCTTTATAGAAGTCCCTGACTCCTCAACAGATTTCTTGAATTGCTAGAAGAAACCAAATGCTTCAGATTTCATATGAAGAAAGAACACCCACATTTTACATGAGTAATCATTCACAAAAAATTGAAAATACCTCTTCCCCCCACTACTGATGGGTGTGAAAGGACCGCACATATCAGTGTGAATCAACTCTAGAGGTTTCTTTGTTCTTGTAGAGCTTTTCTCAAAAGGTACTCTATGTTGCTTTCCTGCCAAGCAGTCAGAGCACATTGGAAAGATGGAAGAAAGGGAAGGAAGACCCTTTACCATCTCATACTTACTTAGCTCAAGTAAGTATCCAAAACTATGATGCCCATGTCTCTTGTGCCATAGGGATGTTGCCTCTTTTGTAGAGACTGTCATGGCTACTTATGGAGAAGAGATAACATCTAAGTCAAATAAGCCATGCATATATGAAGTGGTTGCAAAGTTCTTACCCCTCTTGGTAATAGAACAACACTTCTTGCCTCCCTTAACACTAAATTTTACAACCATATCCTTGTCCAAAATTTGTGTAACTGACAATAAATTGTTTGCCAATCCTGGAACATAGAGAACTTTTTCAATATGACACTAGCCATCAGGAAGAGTGACTAAAATTGTACCTTCTCCATGAACCTTGTAGGTTTTATCATCGACAATAGTTACAGGTTTGCCCTCTTTGGCATAAAGGACTCAAACCATGATTTGTCACCAGTCATGTGCTTACTAGCACCAGAATCGACATACTATACAAGATTTGTCTACTTGGAGGTTGTGGTAGTCATGAGCACCTTGTGTTCCCACTCATAATCTGAGTTAGATTCCTCAACAGCAACATTCACCTTGGGTTGTTTGTTCTTGTTCTGTGGTTTATTCTGGCCTTTTTATTTTGGTTGCTTATTCTTATACCAACATCTATTTGTATCATGACCTTCCTTGTCACATATCTTGCAATATCTCTTAGTTTTTTGAGTTTGTTGAGTTTTTTTCCCTTTTGAATCCTTTTGATAACTCCCTCCCTTCTAAAAATTACCCTTCTTCTTGGGGCCCTTCCTGTTGGTGTAGAGGGCGGTGTTAGAAGAATCATCTCGTTGAAGTTGGCGGGCCTCCTCCTCTTGAAGCTTATTGACCAACTCAACAAAGGTAACTTTTCATTGTGACACCTGAATGGAAGTGATCAACACCCTATAATAATTAGGTAAATCTCTCAATACAATGGAGGTAAGAAGCTTGTCATCAACCGGTTCTCCCAAAGAATTCAACTTTGCTTTCAATTAGACACTCTACAAAGAAAGAGTTCAATTATCTCTCCATGTTTCATGCTTAGATTGTATAATTTATATTGAAGAAATAGAATGGTGGAATCATTATTTCCTTCTTATATATTTTTAAGGGTATTCCATGCCTCTTTACTATTTTTACAATCAGCAATATGGGGTTGAACTTCATCAGAAATAGCAAGCAAAATGAGCACTTTTGCCTTGTTGTCTATCTTGTCAAAGTCTTTCTGATCAATAGATGGAGTTGTAGCACCTGAAGTAGATGAAGGTCTTGTTGTTGTACCAGATACAACATCCCATAAGCCATCCATTTCAAGGATTACCTTCATCTTATTTTTCCATGGTGTATAGTTAGGACCTTTCAACAACTGATGAGCATCAGTCATTAATTTTGCAAACATTGTGAAGGTTCCTTATATCACCAAATGGTCCCCCTTTCTATATACTATAATTCCATGCCATTATACTATACAAAATACCAACCCTTATGTGTGGGATACAATAGGTATTTTGAAAAATCAGAGAAATTACCTGCCCTTAAGTGAGGGAGACTATAAGTAATTTCAATGATTATACGATGCGTGGTACTTAGGCGGTACTAAAATGGAATCATCTTGTTGATGACACCTACCATATAAAGTCATCAATCCTCATGCGTGGGGTGTAACTTCCCCTAAACACTTTGAAAATCAGAACATTCATCAGGATTTACGTCTAAACATGAGAACGATTGAGGTAGTGGATGGAGTAAAAAAATAGCAAATGGTAAACTTATATCTCCCCGATGATTAATAGAGAACAAACTCAAACATCATTGTGGTAGCTATATTAGGTGCCAGATTAGTAGCACAATCATGACAGCATTACCTGTAAGTGCTGGCCAGAGGTATCACAAATACCGAACGCTGCAGTGCAATAAATTGCACGGATGGATTTTAATTATTCCAAGGACTTAGGGAGTGTATTTGATTTTAACTTTTAAAGAAGTAGTGCAAAAAATGGAAAATGCAAGATACAATATAAAAGTGCCCACATAAATAAACCACTAGGTGCTGGGCACTGCCGAAAATACACCTTTACAATAATGCCAAAATTGTCTTTTTTTTTTTTAAATTACTCTCTTTCCCCCCTTCATTTTTGAAAAAAAAAATAATGCTTCCCCCTTAAAAAAAATCCTCTTTAAAGCATATTTTTAAAAAAAATTATAACTAAAGTTAATAAAATAAATAAATTATCTTCTATAGAAAAAAAAAACTATTAAAACAATAACCTTTTTAATCTATATAAGAAAAATAATTTATAATTTTAATTATTAACTTTAATAAAAAAAAATTAAAAAGAAATACTTAAGAAAAATTTTACCTTTGTTTGGGGGGTTGGTGGGTTTTGACCCCGCGACCTCATGGCTCCCAGAGCCCTACCGCTCGGCTCACTACCACGTGATCCAGCGAGCTGATCCAACAAAGGATCAAGGTGCCCTCATTTAAATAGAGGAGCCACAAGCCCAAAGATTGACGTGGCCACTCCGCCACCTCAGTCGCGGCTCAAGTGGTGCTCGGGCGATGCTTGGGTTGCAGTGCTCAAGCTATGTCTGGGTGGCACTCGGGTGGAGCTTGGATGGTAGAGGGGTGGCGAACGACAAAGCACAAAAAAAAATGTTTTTTTTCAATCAAAAACTCCCAAAACTACTCGTTTTAGGTGCTTAGTGCTTTCAGCTATCGATTTTGATCAACTCGGTATCCAAAAAACTCAGCAAATCATAAAAATACACTGCCTCTCATAGTTTTTTTAACGCCCTCCAGAAAAAAAATGATTGCAGGATGATATCTGATGATGAAAACAGAATTCCAATCTAGCAAATCGGCTCAATTTTGCCTCCTCTATCCAAGAAAAAACTTAGAATCCAGATTCATTGATCCCAGAGATAAAGAAAAATAGGAGGTGGCTCTTTGTGTTGACATTTTTGATAGGTTGTTCGCATACTATGCAGGTGACAGAGTGTGCTTTTGAATGACCAATGTCCCAAATTTATGGGACTTCATGGTGTTAGGGTGTTTATAACACCTGATACTCCTCCTTAGAAGTATCTCCTCTCGGGGAGATGCTCTTCCAAGAGGGCGTGGGCTCTCTTCCCACATGGTGTTGGTCACCTTGTTGGCTGCCATGCGATGTGCCTAGATTTGTTTGATCCGACCTTTGCCTTACTTTGTCGTTCGATCCGATCTTCTACTTCCACCTTTCGACCTGTTGGTCGATTCCGATTCTGCCCTTCGACCTGTTGGTCGATCCCAACATTTTGGGATAATTCAGGCATAGATCCCAATGATAATTAGGAATAATTGCTCCACCTGAATCTTCACATTGCCCACTAGGGCATAGATCCCAATGATCCAATGATAATTTAAAAAATTCTCAAAAAATCTTATGTTGATGAAATTAAGAATTAAAAAAAAATTCTCCAAAGCCAAAGCTCCGCTGCTACAAGATCATTCGAAAATGAGAGTGGCAAAGTTAATATCTAATACCATGTTAGGCAAATGAACAAAGATCAAATTGATTCAATCAAAAAAATAATACATCAAATGACCAGAATAGCTCAGAGGTTACGAAACCAACCAAGGTGGAATTAGATATTGTTATAACAACATAACAATAACCTAAAATTTAATGAAATAATATAGCCACGCTAACATATATATGCTCTTTACTTCTTAAAATAATACTCATTGTAGGATTTTTTCACATTCTAATCATCTTTTATGGATTGTAACATCATGTTTGCAGGCTATTGCATCTCCTTTATTAGTTATTTACACTCTTTTTGTGCTTAAATCACCAAATATCTATTATATGTTTATATTGTGTTTATTTACAGACCCATAGGCCAATTTTGAACTCATAACCATCTTATTTGTAGGACTAATACTATTCTAACACTTTTATTATAGCACTTCATTTCATTTTGTGTATTTTTGGTGATCTTCAAGCATTAAAAGCTCTCTAATCTTGTTGCAGTCTTCCCTTTAGCCATAACAATGTCATATAATTTTATTTGGCATATTATCATTATTTATTAACATTTAATTTACATTATCTCAAGTCCAATTAGGATTTTTAGTATCCTCATTGCATTTAGTAACCACTTTAGATAATTTTCATCATTTTAGGCATCCATAAACTTTTATTTAAGATATTCCAAAAAATCAACTATCATTTCTCCTTTCTATCTACCATATTCAACTAATTTCATAAGCTTTTTGGAATTTGTAAATCATTTATCAAGTATTTATAAATCTCCAAGTCCTCAGACCTTGGGGATTGGTGGTTTTAGCCCCTTAGTTGATTTGAGGACTATTTGGACCCAACCAACCTCAATTTCTTCCCAAAATTAATCAATTACTAGTTATAGGTCAAAATCCCACTCAACCTAGCAATTGAAAATTTTGACTCTCTATTTTAACATAGTGCAAAATCACTAATCAAAATCAAAATGATAGTTTGTTCAATTGTGGTGATTTTAATTGTTCACTTTTTGCTTCCAAAAACAAGGTATATTTCATTTTTATTGAAATATTCAAAATTCAACACACATACAATGCTTTGAACAAAATAAAATGTAAGGTAACACAAGGTTGCACAACAGAATAAATTCTTTATTGACGGGGGGAGCCTAGAAACTCCATTGTTTACAAGCTTGGATCCTTGAATCCTTTTGATACAATATTACAATAATTTAGGGTTTTCCAAAACCCTAAGAAGCAAGGTTTTGATGTCTTCAAGAGTGTCTTGATCCCAATAAGGTTGAGTGGGCTTTTCGATATCCAAGGTTGGGCCACTCCAGATGTTGATGTAATGCTCCAAATCTGCACACAAAGACACAGAAAAATAGTCAGTAGTATATGCGAGGGCTCCAAAGTGTGAGGCCCTCTATATGCAATGATAAAACACTAACTATATGCTACCAATAAAATTAATAGAAGCTGGAACACATATATAAAATAAACAAATACAGGGAGATCTGTCTTACTTACGTACTTTGTAGATGTAGATGATTGGTACAACGATGCCCTAGCATTGCTCGAAGGCTAGGGGGATTTCAAAAATGGGAGCATAAAATACTCATGGGTGCCTGATGACTATAGAAAATACCTATGGGAACTTGGGACTGGTAGGGAGGTGCCCAGAGGTGCTTGGTGTTGACAGGAAGCACCCAAAGGTGCCTAGTGACTGATGGGAAATTCTATAAAAGTAGATGGGACAAGGGCAAGGGATGTGGCAGTAGTGATGGTGAGTGAGGGATGTGGAATGTGATGGATGGAATAGGTCTAGGGCACAAAGATCTTATTACAAGGCTTTTGGCACTTAGGGAATCAAGATACTCAAAAACTCAAGGGTTTAGCCATCAAAATGGCTCCTATTTATAATCTAACCTAGGGCATGCTAGGGTTTCAACGATACTAACAGTGTGGCTGAGATTAAAGCACGTCTAAGGGTAGATAATAAATCTAGGGTGTGGCATGGATTGATGTAAATGGATGGTCAAGATTAAATGAAATTGGATGGATGGGATTAATTCACTTAAATAAATACATATTTATTAAATATATATTCAAATATAATATAATATAATATAATATATTTAAATATATAAAATAAATGTGAATAATAATCAAAAATAGTGGGAAATATGAATGGTGGACCAATTGGCTATTCTTTGATGGTGGAAATGGTGGTAAATTCTAGATGGAAGGCAAATGGCTAGGATTTGGTATTTATAGATGCACCTTTTTGTACTACATTGTGTGAAACACAATGTAGTGCAAAAATACAAGACACTTGTTTTGGCCAAGTGCAAAAGCAACTTCTCTTGGGATGTGGAGCATGAGCTTGAAGAAAAAATAATAAAATAATTTGGAATTTTGTGTAGCTTACACTTTCAATTGGTGAATGAGGTTAATCTCATGAGCCAATTGAAAAATATATGCAAATGAATGATGAATGATGTGATACTCTTTTTACCCCAAAATTGGGAAGGGGGTTGGTGAGAAATGTTATATGATGGGTCTATTTTTGTCCCAATAGATGAAGGTTTTTGTGCAAATATGAAGTTATGAGGACGATATGAATGATGTAAAATTTGATACCTTTTTTACCCCAACAGTAGGAAGGGGGGTTTTGTAATTTGGTGATATGAGTGTGTCTATTTTTGCCTCAATAGAAGAAGAGATTTTTATCAAGTGTAGATACCATGATCATGTAATATGTATCCCATTGTAGTAAAGTTAAAACCAAAAGTGGTTGTCCCAAATTTGGGGTGATTCGATGTTGTTGAAACACTTTACCTTTTTGGCATCATTGATATGCAAAATGATGATGCAAAAGAAAAATAATCAACCTTGGATGGCCTGCTAGTGACTGTGGAAAACTCTTCGCCTAATTCCCGATGGAACCAATAATCCTAGCTAGTGTCTATCTCTAAGGTTTTAAGGAGATTTTGAATGATGAAATTTGAGTTTTGTTCATGTTTTAAGCCCCATGAACTAGGCCATCAATGACAGTGGTTGTGCAAATTATTCTTGGCAATGTTTCACTCTAAAATTAAGGAATTGCCAAATATGATTGTGATTGTGAGCAAGGAGATAAGTGATGATTATCATGGTCACGTTTCCTTATGTTGAGATATTCATCTTACTGAATTGCATGGATGTAAATTGTTGCAATCGTCGAGTGTGTAGAATAACCCACTAGATACAAGATTCACTTGCATGTTATGTGAACTTGGAAAATATGTAAATTATAATGTCAAATGAAGTGGAAATGATGTATGATTTATGAAAATATTGATGGTCATATTTTTGTGAATATTTGGACCATTTTAGGTACTTTTAGAATATGTTTGGTGAATTTTGGTCAATATGGTCGCAAATGATATTTATGCATCCAAATTAGTTGGAATCTTCACAAAACCTGATAAAATGATGGAATGCATTGATGAGTGAAATTTGGAGTGATTTGGTTGGGGGTAGCTACTATTTTGTGCTAATTTGACTTTTTTCCATGCTGACACAAAACGCCCATGGATGCTTGTGATCTGTAGAAATGTTCGTAGTTGCTTCAGTGCACTAGGAAATACCCATGGGTATTCCAAAGTGCCTGAAACAACTATAAAATAGATTGCTAGACGATATTGAAGCTCAATTGTGCATCTATGGATTTTGAGAAGTTGCATCTAAGGAGTGAAGGGTGAGTGAGGAGGAAAGTGAGGTGAGGTATTTGGTGCGTAGAAGCTATGGTAGCAGATGGAGCTAGCATGGGGCTCGAGGCTACATATTGAGCATGAGTGACAAAGGTAACCCATTTTTGATTGTGCATTTTGTTTTTGTAATTATGAACAATTTATTAATAAATGTTTTGTGTTGTGCTATAGCTTAGATTTTTGGAGGCTCAATACCAGTTTTTGCCTTACATCCCTGGTATGAGGAAGGCAATTACAGGGGATGAGTGGAAGCTACTTATGGAGGTGGGGCTAGAAGAGGTAGCCCAGTTGGATGTGTTTAGGGTAGATTAGGGGTACCTCTTTGCCTTAGCAGAGAGGTGAGATGCGGATAAGGGGACATTTCAACTCCCCATAGGTAAGGTTACCATTACCTTGGAGGATTTATACTGCATCCTCAAGGTACCAATGGAGGGAATCTGTGTTGAGGTTAGGCTCAATCGAAAGATAGAGATGAGGTATATGTTTGGTAATACATGGGAGGGGGTGACGGTAGAGAGTGGAGATATACCTTATCTATCCATGTATGTGGACAATGAGTTAGACCCACTTCAAGCATTGGTGAGGTTCGTGTTGGCCAACATTGTGGCCCTAAATAATATTAAGTGTAGGTTCCCTTGAAACCTGATAGGGGTGGTGATAAATATGCTCACTATGAGGTTGGTGTATGCATGGGCTTCCACCTTATTGGTGTAGGTGTACCGAGAGCTTTATGATATGATGAGGTGGGGATGGAAGGGATTGGGGTGCAACTTACTGCTGCAATGCTAGGGATGGAAGCACTTCAGGGTTGCTTGATCAAAGGGTTACCTATAAAGGATTTTAGGATGGAGAAGCCCTATGTCAGGTTATGGGTATTGGCAAAGGAGATGTAGTCGAGTCATCTAGTGAGGATGGGTCAGTGGTATAGGGATCTATGGGCTAGATTTATATCCAGCCAAGTGGTGTGGATGCTATGGTTTGGTGCTTAGTTTACTGGGGATGGAGTGCATTTATAAAGGGTGTAGTAGGGTAGATGGGTGGTTGGGAGACATAGGAGTGAGACGGAGTACTTCTAGTTCTCATGATTGCTCCACTAGTTTGGGTTGCGATAGGATATCCTTGATGAGCTAGTGTGGTACAAGAGGCATCAAGAGGATATGAGGCTACCAGGCATGGAGCCATGGATTTTAGCCTTGTAGGATGATGAGGAGGTGGAAATATCAGATTTGAATGATGTGATGATGATCGTAGAGTATGATGCATGGTTCACGACTCAACCAACATGGATGCCACCTTGAAGAGTAGTTGATGGGGATGGCAGTCAAGAGGCTAGGGGTGAGGATACCTAGGAGACCTAGCATGAGGGTGATACTCAGTCTTAGTGTGATGGGGTCTAGGATGCCCATAAGTAGTCGCAGTACCTTTGATCTAACAGTCAAAAGTAGAAGGTGAAGGGTGTATCTCAACAGGCATCTAAGGCTAGTGGATATGACAGAGATGGAGATGAGATGGAGGAGGTTCTAGATGTACCCCTAGGTTTGAGTGAGGATAAGTGGTCATAGCTAGAGCAGTAGGTGGTAGAGTGGGATGCAAGGATTGTGGTTCTCTAGGCAGAGCTAGCATAGAGGGAGCATCGACATGAGGTTGATATACAACACCTTTAGTTGTAGCATAGATACATCGAGGTATTGGAGGATAGGTTTATGGAACATCATATTCCACTTCCTGATCCTCCATCCTCTTTTGTATCTGAGGGTACTAGGTATTTTTAGTCTAGGTATAGCTCTAGGTCTAGGACTCCTGCTAGGTCACAAGGATCTTCTTGGAGTATGTAGCTAGTGCTTAGATGAACTTTTTGTATATGAGCCTTGGTGCTCCATTGTATGTAGTCATTTGGCACTCATTTTACATGTGATATTCATATATATATACATGGGTTTTACTTTTGTGTTATATACAAGGATCTTCTTGGAGTATGTAGCTAGCGCTTAGATGAACTTTTTGTATATGAGCCTTGGTGCTCCATTGTATGTAGTCATTTGGCACTCATTGTACATGTTATATTCATATATATATATATATATATATATATATATATATATATACATGGGTTTTACTTTTGTGTTATATTTTTGTGTGAATGCTTTTTGTGGAATGCATATTTTATGTTTATGACTAATTTATATAAGATGTTATGGATTATTAATGCAAGGTGGAATACGAGTGTTCTAATAATCATTTGTGGTTTATATCTTTCTTGGTCGTGTTTAGAATTGTTGTTTAATCAGGGGCACCAGACTTGGTGGCATATGGTATGAGTGACTTGCCAACTGACATGGACATTGACATGGAAGAAGATATGGATGTTGATATGGAAGAAGATATGGATTTTGATATGGAAGAATATATGGATGTTGATATGGAAGACTACTTGTTTTGCAAAGACTCGAACATCCTAGTGGTATCAAACAAACCCACTAAAAATTACCTAATCCTTCTAGGACCAAATGTGTGTGCAGTGAATTCATTTACCAAATCAAGAGTAAGGTAATGATCTGAGACAATCGAGAACCAGTGTGTGTGCAAGTGAGTTCATTAACTCATATTTTTTGAGAAATTTAGGATAGATTTGAGATTTGGACAACAAATCAAAGAAGAATTTGGCTGAATTTGAAGAAGGATAAATGTTGCAAATTATAAATATATCTGAATAGCATAGAAGCAAATTTTTAAATAGCATTGAAAGTCGTAAAATTGATAAGTTTGAGGCAGCAATTAAGTAGAAAGGAAAGTTGTAAGTTTTACAATTTTAGGGTAGCAAAAATATGAATCAAATCACCAGGAAGATTAGCTACAAAAGAAGACCAAAACGTATGCCACGTTTGTGCTCCAAAATTTTATTATTTAAGCATTAAAATTAGTTTTTTTATAAAGTTATAAGAGCACCATATTAGAGCTATTAAAATCTACAAAAGAAAGAGTCTTCAAGACAAAAAAGGAGGTAGTATTATTGCCTAAGGAAATTTCGAATAAGTGTTCAAAGACAGCGTGCTCAAGGTGTCTAAAGACACCAAGTAAAGGCACACAAACTCAAAGAATGTAACACTCACATTAGATTAAAATTTGCAGCAAAAAGAAGTTAGAGGATAAAGCCAAATAAAGGATTAAGGTGCAAGTTTCTTAGGAAATAAACATAGTTGAAAAAATTATAATCGGATCAGAATTAACATGGAAAAGAATTGGGAAAATTCGAGAATTGGTAAAAAATTGGGGACAAAATTGGCATTTTTTCATTGAAAAACTGAATAAATTGCAAATTTTCATTGAAAAAAAGCTTTTTTCATGCATATCAGAATTTTTCGAGAAAAAATTAACAAAAATCGGCTAGCTTATGAATCAGTAAAAATTGGATCGAATCGGGATTTTTTTCAAATTTTCTTAACTATGGGAAATAAATATATTAAAGAGCAAAGTTTTTACACAAGTTAAGAAGCTTGGATATCCGTTCGAACAACATTGAAAAGCTATCAAGCAAAGGGGTGGAAAAGCCACCAAGGAAGATTTATTGGAGCACCACCAAAATAGGAGCCACCACTGTAGAAGAGGAGCAACCATTAACAGAGAAGAGACACCACCAAATGTTAGAACAAATAAGCACCAACAAGCATCAGAGGGTTACAAAATACATTGAAGGAAATAAGAGTTGGAAGTTACAACTATCAAGTAGTGAAAGATATAGTGATAATTAAGGAAGGGCAAGCAAGTTTGAGTGTCAAAAAAAGCTAAGATGTTATAGAGTTACATGCAATAATTGAGAGGAGTGTAGCTACCATTTGTCACTTTGGTTGAGAATGTGAAAGAACTTGGATTCCACTTGGCATAGAGGAAAAGGAGTGTCGACAACCATTGAGGGAAATAAAATACTTTAGACCAACTATGAGCGCCCCTTAAGGAAGGAAGACACTTGTCAAAGGCAATGCTCATATTATCATAACTAGGTAGAGTAACATAGCAAGAAGAAATTGAGTGCCATGTGTCACGTGAGAAGAATATTTATAGGTGGGAGGAGCCCAAACAATCTTCAGTGCACATATTAAGCACATTCAACAATCAAAGAATGAAGAAAAAACATGAAGAGGATAGTCAAAGTCCAAAAGAGAGCATCATACAAAAGGAAGGAACATTAAATGTAGTGAAAAGATATCGTCAAGCATTAAATATTGAAAGGTAGACAACAGCTAAAATAGCATGCAAGTTACAGTCAGAGGAGAAGTAGATTGAATATGTAGCACTCCATTTAAATAAAGGTACAAAATATTTAAATCAATTTGCATATCATAAAGGTCAAGGAGGTATATGGTATATCAATACTAATGTTAAGCTTAGTTAATCTATTATGCTTAAGATTAATTAAATGAATGGATATATAAGGAAGTGAATTGATAAATTACAACCTTAGATGATTTATTAAATGATTTGAAAGACTTTTGAAGTAAGGACAGTTTAATTTGAAAGCTTGTTTGAAATTGCTTATTTGAAATTCAAGCATAGAAATATTTGCAAATAATTAAACTTGGAGGAATAAGGTTTTCTACATAAAAATTGAAATATTGAATTTGCAAATATATTTTTTTTCTAAATTTCTAATTAGGGAGTTATAAGGAATTCATCACCAACATAAATTCTTTAAATTTAGAAACTATATTATTGAGAATTGAAAGATATAGAAAGCACAACATAGAGTTGTTATAATGAGTCTCTTATTCAAATTGAGGGGACATAAGGAATCCAACTTAAAGATCTTAAAGATAGAAAATTTTATCAATTGAAATTGCATAAAAATTATATTTAACCCTTTATTCATAAATAGGGAGAAATAAAGTGCTTGTCTTGATGTTGAACATTAGGGAGACAAAAGGGATTCAACTCAAAGGAAAATTTAGAAAGATAAGTATTTTACCAAAGCTATTTTTACATTCAAAATACTAGGGAGCAAAAAGGAATTCTATCTAGATATTTGATACTACAAAACTTGAGAATTTAAAATATCCTATCAAATTTGATCACATAGTCAAAACACTTGGGATATACATGGTACTTTAAAAAAAATGAGAATTGATAAAACATTATCAAATTTTATCATATACTCAAAAACTAAGGAGTCACAAGAAATATTTACTCTAGAGGAACAATGGAAGAACTTATTAAATATACAAAATTCAAGAAATCAAAATGGTTTAAAGATATGCTCAATTCAAGGAATGACTATATGGAAATCAAAAGAGAAGAACCAATATGGCTTCAAAGGTTTTTTGGAAAATCATAAACTAATAGTTTGGCAAGAGAATATACTATAAAGACATCCTCTAACAATATGATAGAATAAATTTATGACAATCATATTAATGGAAATATGGAGAATAAACTCAAAAAATATCACAAAAGGTAGCAAAGAATATTGATCAAATAGATTACTCACAAATTTACAAAGTAAAGATAGAATAGCTTCAGTCGTACACAAATGGTTTTTCTATTTTATCAAGGAAATGGATGAACTTGAAACTTCAAAGACAAGTAAAAAAGAAATAGATTTATCTTCATGATGTACTTATTGCAATAAGACTGGTCATGAGAAAGCAAATTGTTGGAATTTCCATCCATGTAAATATTGTGGAGGAAAATCTCACTCATATTTTTTCTACTACTATAAAGACAGGTACTACAAAATATTTAAAGATATATTAATATTTAGATTAGATTGTCTCTTTCAAGTTCTTATTTCTAAAGCATCTACTAATGAGTTTGAGTTTAATATTATGAAGAAATATCATTCAAATAACCAAAGGAGATAAATGGATTAATTTTGATCCACTCATAACATGTAATATAATGAGATCTCTTGTTCATCAAGGTTACCTTGACAAATTCAAGTATGAAGATCATATTAAATATTTTGAAACACAGAAAACAACGAATTGAAGAAAGCAAGAAAAGACAACATGAGTTCCAAGAACAAGGTGAATACTGAATCAAAAGAAGAAGAAGAACCTGATCAAGTTGAAGAACATTTGAAATATGAAGATCCATATTGAAGACTAAAGTCTTCAATAACCAAATAGGGGGTTTTGGAATATATTACATTATTTGGTACATGCTAATGTACCACCTTAGGTACATCTTTAGAGTAGGAGCGTGTCTTAGATAAGGGTTTGAGTATTTACTTTATGCAATGTAATAAATGCACAATTATTGTTGGAATGTGTAAAGTACTTGATGATGTAAATGTGCATGTTGTCAATGTGTACATGAGTCCATATAATAGGAATATGAAGAGTCATAGGTAGGTGGAAGATCAAGAGACACATATCATTATATATAGGCCTTTGATAGATAGCAAAGAAAGAAGGTATATAGAATAAGTGAGATGGTAGATAGCATATGTTAGATATAATATAGAGCATGTAAGGAATATGGAGAATTTGAGACCTCCATTTTATATCATTGTAATATTTCTTTTAGGCTTCATTAATGGTATTTTTATGAGTAGTTTCGAAAGTTTCTTATGAGTTTTACATGCTTAGTATATTTCCATTATCATATATTTAATATTGTATGCTCATTTTATATCTTGTGGTTGATTTATCATTAAGTATATAGTGTCAAAAGCTAATAGATCAGCCTCCCAAAATCCTTAAATAGAGTTCTTGGGATGCATATTTCATGAGCAATTTGTGATAGCATTACTCTATTAAAATTCTCTTCCATTCTCTATCTCATTATCTATTGTTTTGCATTTGAAGCACTTGAATCAAACAATAGGACAAGGAGAGCACATTGGAGCCAAGAGGAGGTCCTACTAGGCAATTAAATACCTAGCTCCC
Organism: Wollemia nobilis; assembly: GCA_028583015.1. Taxonomy (NCBI): domain Eukaryota; kingdom Viridiplantae; phylum Streptophyta; class Pinopsida; order Araucariales; family Araucariaceae; genus Wollemia; species Wollemia nobilis. The sequence continues at coordinate 6,431,448 of JAQPPZ010003612.1, forward strand.
TTCTCTTTCCATCTCTCTTGCTTTGATTATTTACATTTTATTACTTATTCTAAGCCTTGCTAACACTTGTATCTCTCTTTTGTAGCTACTAACCCTTATTTTTATTACCATTTTTATGCATCTAATCATTATTTTTCATCCTTATAATGAATTTATTGTGTTTCTCTTATGTTATTTGCATGACTAAACATCTTGTGCTAGGTATTTACTTTGTTTTTGCTCCTAAATTCACTTTTTTATCTTGTGTAGATCTCCTAATATTTTCCATCAAATGTTGAGCAAGGTGTTGCAAGAAGGTTGTCATTGTTGTCAACATAGGCAGTTAGATCCAAGGATGCAGTGGGTAGACAGATCAGAAGTCATTCAGATGCAGAAGATAGAAAAATTCGAAGAAAAAGGCAAGTTAGAAAACTGTCCTCTGAAGATTCTGCATTTCGGGAGATAAAGCTTTTCTTTTTGAAATTGCTTTTTCTGAAGTTTGTTTTCTTCCTCCATTCACCTCTTTCTTGATGCTGAGTTTCTTCACCTTTGTTCTTGTCATTGAAAGGACATTTGGTAGCAAAGTGTCCAATGCCTCCACAATTGAAACATTTAAGAGGTAGCTTTCCTTTGTATTTTCCTTTTCCTTTCTTCAGCTTTCTTACAAAATTTGCTTCCATTTCATCTGAATCATTCTCTTCTTCAAATTCTTGTTTTGTGTTTTTGCCTTTTAAGGCTTTGAAGGCTGCTTCTCTATCTGTGGGATTAGATCTTCCTATTCTCATTTCAAAAGCAGTCAAAGAACCATGCAACTCATCCATACTAAAATGAATTAAATCTTTGGCTTCTTCTATGGTAGAGACTTTAGAATCAAATCTAGGAGGAAGTGATCTCAATACCTTTTTCACGATAGCAGCATCGGTTAGTTCTTCACTAAGACCTCTGATTGAATTGGTGATCCCATTGACTCTTTGCATGAAGGTCTCAATGTTCTCATCATTGTCCATCTTTAAAGATTCGTATTGAGCTCGATGTGCTTGAATTTTGGCCTCCTTGATCCTATCATCTCCTTCATGAATGTTCTCTAGTTTATCCCAGATATCTTTTGCTCATTCACAGTTTATGACCTTGACTAGCTCACTGTCAACTAGTCCACACATAATAGCATTTCTTGCTTTTGAATCATATTCAAATGCCTTTTTACCTGCAGTATCTGTTGGAGCGGTGGCGGGAGCTTTGTAACCATTAACTACTGCACCCCAGATGTCAAAACCTAAAGCACTGAGATATGTCTGCATTCTAATTTTCCAGAATGCATAATTGGTCCCATCAAACAATGGTGCTTTGTTCGAAGAGAATCCTTCACCACTTGCCATTGCGTAACTTGGCCAAGACCATCTTTCAGGTTTAATCATTATTTCTATGGTTTCTGTTTTAAATGTAATGGTTATGGGCATAAAATTGTTGACTGCAAATACAATATAGACCCAAGAAGTGTCACTAGTAGAAATGCTTTTGCTCCTCTAATGATTTATGTTGTAGAGTGCTTTAAGTGTCATAACTTTGGGCATATTGCCAAAAATTATCATAGTATTTCTGTTTCATATCAATCTCAGAAAAGAAGAACTCAACCGTATAGGGCAAAACAAAATAGAATTTCTTCTGAAGGAAATGTGCAAGACTCTGAAAAGGGGAAATCCCAGCTAGGACCTGTTGGTCCAAAATCTGCCACAGGAAAGGATTTTATAATTGCACCCTAGACCTGGCCAACATTGAAAGGCTGGAAGCAAGAAATGGCTCCCAGACCAATCTCCAGAGCGGGCTGGTTCCCTTTACTATTCTAAATTTCTGTTTGAAGATAAGGGTTGCTTGGAAAGAAATTAAAAGTTGCGAGAAAGAAATGAAATATGGCCACGAGCCGGAGTTATGGGATCGGAAGAACAACAACGAGAAAACTTAAAGTGCGGCAACGACAAGCAACGGAATATAATGACTCAACTCCCACGCAATTGTATGCGAGAAAATCTCTCCAAGACTACACTCCAAGAATCATATCCTTATAAGCAATATTCAAATCCAATATGCAGAATTTGAATGTAACAGCACTCAAGGAATATAAATTTGATTAGAAATGCAACGAACAGAAAAGACAATCACCCAAACAACTGCTTGAAAAATCCGAAGCCAATAATTTATTCTTGCAAAGGCACTTCCAATTTTTAGCAAAACTTCCAACCTTCGTAAATGAAAATTACATTGGTTTTTATAGAGGTCCGTCCTCTTTGCAACATTAAAAACGTAAAACCAACTTCCTCGTGATCTACAATAATATCTTGAAAATCAGGAACACGACCCCTTAATAGCGGCCTCGAGGAAATAAAAATTAAATACCATTAAACGTTCGCGGCCCTTCATTAAATTCGTTTTTTCAAACATGTGCATGAAAACGTTACGCCAATCCACGAACAAATACTTTGAACCAATAAATCCTTTAATTTTGGTGGCCTGGGCGCTTCTTCGACTTTAACCGCCTCGGAAATCCGCAAAATATTTAATTCGGGTTAGCATTAAATCATCGAAAATCGAAAAAACCCTTTCGGCCGTTCATATTGCACTTGGCGGGAAAACTGCGCAGGTCGCGAAAATGCGACGGGTCGCGAAATCGCGACGTGTTTTTCCGCCGTATGCTTTGACCACCGTTGACCCGTGAAAATGGCACATGTAGCGATTTCGCTACGTCTCTGACTTCCTCTTCGCCATCGCAAGCTTGCTCCGCGAAATCGGAACATGTAGCGATTTCGCTACATGTTTCGTCGTTAGCTCCTCCCTGCGCTCTGCCCCGCGAAATCGGAACATGTAGCGATTTCGCTACATGTTTCCGTCGCCGTACCAAACGCCATTTTTGGTCGCGATTCGCTGACATGTCAGCGACGCGCTGCAAGTTTGCACTTTTTGCCTTCGACGCTGCCCGGGTCGCGATTCGCTGACATGTCAGCACGTCGCTGCAATTTTTAGACTTAGTGCTTTTTCTGCCCGCCGACCCGCGATTTCGGAACACGTCGCGATATCGTGACGGTTCCGCCAACCTGCCTGCGTTGACTGAGTTGACCGCGATTCTGCAACATGTCAGCGCGTCGCTGCAGTTTTCAGACTTAACCATTTTTTGCTCAATTTTTCTCCTTTTTTTGCCCAAGCTGCATCAATCAAAGGTCAGATCCCCAAGAATACATCAATGCATTCATCAATGAGAATCAATGTGGCAAAAATGCCAACATTCTTGGCGGCTCGCGGGGTATACAGCTCGCTGTATGCAAGAATCCAGGCCTTAGTCCATTGGGCATAGAGTCATATCCGAACAGAAGGCGGGCTGCTGCAATACATGTTCTGCTGAAAAATTGAAACTGGAAAAAACCTGCATATAACTGATTATGAAAAAACTAACGAAATGCGATGATGGAGTGAGCTCTTGCGGTTGCGCAAGCGGTGACTGCAATGGAATGATGAAATGAAAATGAACGAAGTTATGGAGTGGGAATGGAACTAGGAAAGCTGTGAAATGAAATGAACTAGACTGTTAGCAAATGCGTAAAAGACTGAACTTAGAGGAAAGGGATAAGAAGAGACGGGGAAAAACAGAAAAGGGAAAAAGAAACAACAGTTGTGGCTTATTTTGTTTTAATGCAGAAGAAAAAGAAGGAAGAAGATGAAGAAAAGGAAAGAGAGGAAACGGGTAAGGGAAAAGAAGAAAGTGCTAGAAAGCCACCAAACTGTTGGGAGGAGAAAAACAAAGGAAAAAACAAGCATCTACGGCTCGTGAGCAACAAGAACCGAGATGAACAAATAAAAACAATACCAGTTTTTTTTTTTTTTTCTTCTTCTTTTTCTATTTTTTTTTGTTTTTTTCAAAATACTATATACAATAATGCACGACATGATTGGCATGTCGCCACCAGACACCCAATCTCAGAATGTTATCCGGTAAATCTGCAATGTCCTGACCAGATCTGATCATACTTAAGTCGGTCCTTGAAATTAGGCTGGCTCCTTCCTGTTGTTCTCCATGGTGCTGATAGGATGCAATTCAGCAGATTATCCTTCTTACTAGTACCCCCATGGAAGACTTCTTCAGGTACCGGATGTAGTGGCTGGAACCAACACCACCACTTTGCAGACTTTACTGGCTGTGGGCTGAGTACAAGCTCCTCTAACTCCTTAATGTGATCACAGGGCTCTTCAAGTGAGAAATCTGATTCTGGGATCTCCTCAGGTTCTGGAATTTGCACTTGTTCTTCTACTTGGCCCATCTCTTGATGAAAACTGCAAGCAACCATATTGTTCATTGCTGGAAAAGTGCTTGCATGTTCCAATCCTTGCCTTTGGGCGAGATCTGTCCCTTGAACTTCACATGACTGCATCTCAGGGATCTGGCATGAATGTGCAGGGTAAACAGGAGCAGCAACCATCGGAGAAGGTAATGGAGTTTCTCCCCACGGTAACTTTCTTGATAAGTGCAACATCTGTTCTGCTCGCACTGCTTCCTCAAAGATTTGTGGGAACCGTTGTTCACCTGACTGCAGCAAAAAGAGACCTATGTCAGAGTTAAAAGCTCGAACATAAAAGAGGTGGGCTTGGGTGGGTGATGGACGAATCTTCTCTGGAATTCTCTTCCAACTTATCAAGAATCGAACATTGAAGTCCGTGATGCTTTCTTGAGGTGCTCTCTTGATGTGCATGAAAATTTGGTAGAGATCCAAAGAACTGTAGAAAGGATCTTCGTCAAATCTTTTGATCAGTGCTCCCGCGAGATCATCCCATGAGCTGATGCTTTGACGTTTGAGCAGTCTGTACCATTGCAACGCTCTTCCTTCCAAAGACTGAACCAGAAGTCGGATCATGACATCTTCATGTTCTATGACATGGATCATGGACAGAATAGCAATGTCTTCAACATGTGCCAGAGCCATGCCTTCGGTACCGTCATATTTTGCCAGATTTTTCAGGGCACCTTCGGGAATTTCATGCCGAACTTGCAGATTCAGAGGGCCAGGATCATCCCATCTAGAAAAAACCCTCGCCTTTGTGGCAATGGTCTGCGGAATCACGGCCATCGCCATTAAGTCAGAGTCGCCAGATGAACATTCTTTGAAATTTTTTTTTTTTTTTTTTTTTTAAACAAAAACAGGCGTCCACGAACAGATCTTCAACTCAGCAAAGTCGCCAGATGAACTTACAAATCTCCCCTGTGAGGCCAAGACAGCTCATCTAATCTTGAGACCTCCGGGTGTTAAAACGTGCCAAAACTGTTGGCACCGGTGGGGTTATCACTTTGGAAAATTATGCGTATCCCACCGATTATGAATTCTTGGAGACAGAAACAGTCTGTCCCACCGGGCGTGCCAAAAACTGTTGGTCCAAAATCTGCCACAGGAAAGGATTTTATAATTGCACCCTAGACCTGGCCAACATTGAAAGGCTGGAAGCAAGAAATGGCTCCCAGACCAATCTCCAGAGTGGGCTGGTTCCCTTTACTATTCTAAATTTATGTTTGAAGATAAGGGTTCTTTGGAAAGAAATTAAAAGTTGCAGAAAGAAATGAAATATGGCCACAGGCCGGAGTTATGGGATCAGAAGAACAACAGCAGAAAACTTAAAGTGCGGCAACAGCAAGCAACAGAATATAATGACTCAACTCCCACGCAACTGTATGCAGAAAATATCTCCAAGACTACACTCCAAGAATCATATCCTTATAAGCAATATTCAAATCCAATATGCAGAATTTGAATGTAACAGCACTCAAGGAATATAAATTTGATTAGAAATGCAACGAACAGAAAAGACAATCACCCAAACAACTGCTTGAAAAATCCGAAGCCAATAATTTATTCTTGCAAATGCACTTCCAGTTTTTAGCAAAACTTCCAACCTTTGCAAATGAAAATTACATTGGTTTTTATAGAGGTCCGTCCTCTTTGCAGCATTAAAAACGTAAAACCAACTTCCTCGTGATCTACAATAATATCTTGAAAATCAGGAACACGACCCCTTAATAGCGGCCTCGAGGAAATAAAAATTAAATACCATTAAACGTTCGCGGCCCTTCATTAAATTCGTTTTTTCAAACATGTGCATGAAAACGTTACGCCAATCCACGAACAGATACTTTGAACCAATAAATCCTTTAATTTTGGTGGCCTGGGCACTTCTTCGACTTTAACCGCCTCGGAAATCCGCAAAATATTTAATTCGGGTTAGCATTAAATCATCGAAAATCGAAAAAACCCTTTCGGCCGTTCATATTGCACTTGGCGGGAAAACTGCGCAGGTCGCGAAAATGCGACGGGTCGCGAAATCGCGACGTGTTTTTCCGCCGTATGCTTTGACCACCGTTGACCCACGAAAATGGCACATGTAGCGATTTCACTACGTCTCTGACTTCCTCTTCGCCATCGCAAGCTTGCTCCGCGAAATCGGAACATGTAGCGATTTCGCTACATGTTTCGTCGTTAGCTCCTCCCTGCGCTCTGCCCCGCGAAATCGGAACATGTAGCGATTTCGCTACATGTTTCCGTCGCCGTACCAAACGCCATTTTTGGTCGCGATTCGCTGACATGTCAGCGACGCGCTGCAAGTTTGCACTTTTTGCCTTCGACGCTCACCGGGTCGCGATTCGCTGACATGTCAGCGCGTCGCTGCAATTTTCAGACTTAGTGCTTTTTCTGCCCGCCGACCCGCGATTTCGGAACACGTCGCGATATCGCGACGGTTCCGCCAACCTGCCTGCGTTGACTGAGTTGACCGCGATTCTGCAACATGTCAGCGCGTCGCTGCAGTTTTCAGACTTAACCATTTTTTGCTCAATTTTTCTCCTTTTTTCGCCCAAGCTGCATCAATCAAAGGTCAGATCCCCAACAATACATCAATGCATTCATCAATGAGAATCAATGTGGCAAAAATGCCAACAGGACCCAACACCATAGTTAAAACAAAATAGCAATATCAAAACATCTCAAAGTATTTGGTTGTAAGTGCTACATCAGAAAAACTGATGACAACCTTGGAAAGTTTGAAGATAGAGCAGATGAAGGTGTTTTTGTTGGTTATTCTCCACATAGCAAAGCTTACAAATGCTACAACAAGAGACTCAAGAAAATTGTGGACAGTGCAGATGTTAAATTCGATGAAGGGAGGAAACAAATAGTTAATTTTCAAGAAAACTACCCAATCTACGAAGAAGTAATTGAAAGTGATGAAGTTCATGGCACAGAAAATACATCTACGACTGATACAGATGACTTATCAGATGACTCAAAGATGCAAGAAAACAAAAAATTCAAAACGGGCAGCTAGCAAAAAAATCATCCTAGAGACCAAATAATTGGAGATCCCACAGCTGGCATTCAGACAAGAAAGAAAGTAATAAGTAATTACTCTCTTTTATCCAGCATTGAGCCCAAAAACATAGATGAAGCAAGCAAATATGACAGCTGGATGAAGGCAATAAATGAAGAATTAGATCAGATTGAAAATAATAGAACTTGGGAGTTAGTACCTAGACCTGCAAACAAGAATGTAATCGACACCAAGTGGATATTTCGAAACAAATTAAATGAAGATGGACAGGTCATTAGGAACAAAGCAAGACTGGTTTGCAAAGGCTATGCATAGGTCGAAGGCATTGACTTTGAAGATACTTTCGCACCAGTGGCCAGACTAGAAGCTATTAGAATGTTTCTGGCACTAGCAGTTCACAAGAACTTTAGAGTTTATCAGATGGATGTAAAATCTACGTTTTTAAATGGGAAACTTGAAGAAGAGGTCTATATTGAACAACCAGATGGTTTTCAAATCAGTGAAGATCCTAACCTTGTCTGCAAATTAAAGAAAGCACTGTACGGATTAAAACAAGCACCACGGGCATGGTATGCTAGGCTAGATAATTATCTCTCTCAACAGGGATTCAAGAAAGGTTTAGTGGACAGTAATCTATATGTGAAAACAGAAGGTGGACATCTCATTGTTCTTGTTGTCTATGTGGATGATATCATATTTGGTAGCAACAAAGATGAATCGTGTAAAGACTTAGCAAACAAGATGCAGAATGAATTTGAAATGTCAATGATTGGTGAATTGTCTTACTTTCTGGGGCTACAAGTTAATCAGAATGAGAAAGGTATATTCATTTCCCAAATCAAATATGTGAAAGAAATGCTAAAGAGGTTCACTATGGAGGATCGTAAGCTAGTCAAGCACTCCCATGACAATAGGCTGCAAGTTGAGTAAAGAAGACAAATCTCCACCTGTAGATCAAACCATGTACGGATCAATGATAGGAAGCTTACTATATTTAACCCGCAACCGGACTCGATATTCACGAGGCGGTTTGCATGGTAGCAGATTTCAGGCCAGTCCCAAAGAGACTCATGTAACAACAGTCAAAAGGATTTTTCGGTATCTAAAAGGCACCATGGAGTATGGGTTGTGGTATCCAAAAGGCAAAGATTTCACTCTTATATCATATTTAGATGCAGATTGGGCTGGATGTGTTGATGACAGAAAGAGTACCAGTGGAGGAGCATTCTATTTGGGGGACAGATTGGTTGCATGGCACAGTAAGAAGCAAGAATCATTTTCTCTATCTACAACTAAGGCAGAATATATTGCAACAGCAACATGTTGTACACAAGTCTTGTGGATGAAACAAACTTTGAAAGATCTAGGCATTAATTTTAGTGAACCAATATCAGTAAAGTGTGACAACACCAGTGCAATCAACATTTCTAAGAATCCAGTAATGCACTCACGGACTAAGCACATTGCTATAAGGTATCATTTCTTGAAATAAAAAGTTGCAGAAGGAGAAGTTAAATTGGACTATGTCCTAACTACAGAATAGGTAGCAGATATTTTTACAAAACCTTTGCCCAAGGAAGTATTTGAGTATCTTCGAAGCAAATTAGGAGTAGTCACACTTCCTAAGAAGTGACTAGCTACAGGGATCACTTTCTCAGGGGGAGCATTTGATTATTTGAGGATGGACTCAGGGAGAGTCAAATTGTGCCTGAGAAGAGTGAGGATGGACTCAGGGGGAGTCTGCAGCAGCCCTTTGGTATTATTGACAAAGGGGGAGAAGATTTACAGGAATGTATACAGGTGTTGCCAACAATTCCAAAGGGGGAGATTGTTGAGCAAGGTGTTGCAAGAAGGTTGTCATTGTTGTCAACATAGGCAGTTAGATCCAAGGATGCAGTGGGTAGACAGATCAGAAGTCATTCAGATGCAGAAGATAGAAAAATTTGAAGAAAAAGACAAGTTAGAAAACTGTCGCGATATCGCGACATGTTTTCTATCATGATTTCACGACAAGTCGAAGGAGAGAGAAAGCACAGCCAAAAATGTCGTGATATCACGATAATTCGGAGGAGAGAGAAGGCATAATCGAAAATGTCACGATATCACGACAAGTCGGAGGAGAGAGAAAGCACAGTCGAAAATGTCACGATATCACGACAAGTCGGAGGAGAGAGAAGGCGCAATCAAAAATGTCACGATTTCGTGACAAGTCGGAGGAGAGAGAAGGCACAATTGAAAATGTCACGATATCGCGACAAGTCGGAAGAGAGAGAAGGCGCAATCAAAATGTCGTGATTTCACGACAAGTCGAAAGACAGAGAAGGCGCAAGGCAAACTATCGCAATTTCGTGACATGTCGGAGGCCAAGAAGCTAAGTTGAGAAACTGTAGCGATTTCTCTACATGTTGAATTTTTGCGAGCAAAAGCAGGGAGAAAGTGTTAAGTAAAAAGGATGTAGCGATTTCGCTACGAGTTGCAAAGGCACAAAATAAAGGTGTAGCGATTTCGCTACAAGTTGCAAAGGCACAAAGTAAAGGTGTAGCGATTTTGCTACGGGTAAAAGTTGTGCAAAACAAAGGTGTAGCGATTTTGCTACAAGGTGAAAATACTCAACACGAAGGTGTAGCGATTTCGCTACAGGTCTGAAGGGCAGAACTCAAAGGTGCAGCGATTATGCTTCAAGTCGAAAGTGTAAGGCACAAAAGTGTAGCGATTTCGCTACGAGTCAATATTTCATGGGTAAAAGCAAAGTTGAAAGCACAAGGCACTAAGTTGTAGTGATTTCGCTACTGAATGAAGCACAAAATGTACGGAAGCCGAAAGCGTCGTGATTTCATGACAAAGATGAAGATGACGCCAGCGAAAGCTGAAAGTGTCACGATTTCATGACAGGTTGCAAGAAAAGGTGCCAGAAGCCGAAAGTGTCATGATTTCGTGACAAGAATGATGATGACATCAGCAAAAGCTAAAAGTGTCGTGATTTCATGACAGGATGCAAGAAAAGCTGCTGGAAGCCGAAAGCGTCATGATTTTGCGACAAGATTGAGGATGACATCAGCAACTAATCAAAGTGTCACGATTTCATGACAAGAATGGAAGTGAAGCATTCGAAGGCCAAAAGGGTCATGATTTCGTGACGACAAAGTCAAGGAGGCGTACGGCCACAAAAAGTGTCACGATATCGCGACGTGTTGCTATTTCATGGAAATAAGCTACAGGAAGGAGAAGAAGGTGGCAGAGGATTTTGAGGCCAATGATTTTTAGGGTTTAAAGCCGACATTGTCAAGGGTTTTACAGCGAACGTCTTTAGGGTTTCAAAGTCGACATTTTCTAGGGTTTTACAGCGGACATCCTTAAGGTTTTAAAGCCGACATTTGCTAGGGTTTTACAGCAGACGTCTTTAGGGTTTCAAAGCCAACATTTGCTAGGGTTTTACAACGAACGTCTTTAGGGTTTCAAAGTCGACATTTGCTAGGGTTTTACGATGGACGTTTTAGGGTTTGCAGCCAACAATCACAAATTTTAAGCAGCCAAAAAAATTCTAGGGTTTGACATTGACATCATTAGGGTTTGCAGCCGACGTCTTTGATTTACAGCCGAATATGTTTGATGTTGAATTCTCTTCTATAAAAATGGGGTTGTTACGAGGTTAAAAGTAAGGCGAGAAGTGTGAAATGTGTGAAACAAGTTCGCATCAAGCAGAGAGCAAGTCGTTTCGATCCAGAGAGTGAGCAAAGTGATAGTTCTTTGGAGTTGCAGTAAAGAGAGCGTAGCAATGAGATAATGTGCGAGTGCGAGGAGCGTGATTGCATGAAGTTCGATCAAGAAGAATGCAAAGTCGTAACTCAAATCTGTAGATCGTAATTGCATGAAGTTCGGTCGAGTAGAGTGCAAAGTCGTAGTTCGGATCTGCAGATCGTGAATGCATGGATGACAGTGCGAAGAGTTTTTACGCAGAAGCAGAATGCAAAAAAATAGCAAACTGTAAGGAATAAAGTTTTATTGTATCATTTTGATTATCTTTATTATTCTCCAAGTTGTAGCTTGGTATAAGGGGTTGGTGCCTCTTTCCAGTAGGTGCAGGAAAAATAGGAGTTGGTGCTCTATTCCATTGAAGCGAGATAAATCTAAGGGGTTGGTGCTCCTTCCAGTTGGTCTTGGTAAAGGATTATGTAAAGTTGTAGCTTTGCATTGACTGGATTTGGATGGTAGTCCAAGCAGTATTTTTGAGGAGTAGCCACATTGGTGAACCTCGTTAAAATTGTTGTGTTATGTGTGATGCTTTCTTGATGCATTTAGTATTCTTTTCATCTGCTTTAAACTGCTGCTGGTTCTAAAATCATATGTTTTAGAAATTTTTAAAGAACACACTGATTCACCCCCCCTCTCAGTGTCATTGTGATTACAACATCAAATTCTAAGTAGTCACTCATAAGTTGTCCCAACTAGCAACCTTACATAATGCAAATGAATTCACTTTCACCCTTGCTCCTTTTACCCACCCAACCCACCTTAAAATAATTTACCTCCAAGATGCATTTTTTTCTCTAACTAGTTAATCTAATGCCCAATTATATCAAAATTTATATCCAAATTATATTTTGGCACAAATCGCGATGGGTCACCCATGGGACATCAAATACAAGGTACCCATGGGGCATCACTTTTGAGGTATACATGCAACAATGATATTGATCAACCATTAATTTTTTTAATCGCCTCCAATTACAAAAATTTCTTTACCACAATATTTTATGACATTAAAAAACATCATAATGTCAAAATTGGAATCCTACAACTTATTTTTTATGCAATTATTTCACAATAATCACATAAAAATGGAGCAAAATATAGACACCCAATTTTGACATTCCTAGTGAACCTTAACTCTAGGCAAAGACACCAGGCATCACATTGGTAATCAAGCACCTCAACCCAATCAATCAAGACATAAAATTAATCCTTCAATCAAAAATACACACCTATCAAAAGTGCTAATGGTGCTATTGTAAAATAGTGGTGCTTTTGCAAAAGAGTCATTTTTGGCCATTTTATTTGTCAACTTAACCATTGGTCAAAATCATCAATCAAGTGCAAAACTATATTTGGTGCTTTTGACATTCAGTGGTGCTTTTTCCAACATAAGAAAAATCTCCTAGAATGAGCTAGAATCATGTGAATTCCTTAATCCACATTTCCTTCTCTAATCATTCATGCTCTAATTTTGAATTATGCCTAAAAATTTGAATTTTGGTTTTTTCCTAAGTGTATATTTAACCCTTTTTCCCTCCTTGATAAGCCCTCCCAAAATCCTTAAATAGTGTTCTTGGGATGTGCATTTCATGAGCAAATTGTGATAGCATTACTCTATTAAAATTCTCTTCCATTCTTTCTCTCTCTCTCATTCTCTACTTTTTTGCATTTGAAGCACTTGAATCAAGCATTGGTACAAGCAGAGCACATTGGATCCAAGAGGAGGTCCTACTAGGAAATTAAAGCCCTAGCTCTCTTCTCTTTCCATATCTCTTGCTTTGATTATTTACATTTTTCTTTTATTCTAAGCATTGCTAACACTTGTATCTCTCTTTTGTAGATACTAACCCTCATTTTTATTGTCATTTTATGGATCTAATCATTATTTTGCATCCTTATAATAAATTTATTATGTTTCTCTTATTTTATTTGCATGATTAATCATCGTGTGCAGGGTATTTACTTTGTTTTTGCTCCCTAATCACATTTTTATCTTATTTTGCAATTTTTAGCCATTTATTTTTGCGATCTTATTCATTTACAATCATATATGCTCTTTACTTCTTAAAATAATACTCATTGTAGGATATTTTCACATTCTAATCATCTTTTATGGATTGTAACATCATGTTTGCAGGCTATTGCATCTCCTTTATTAGTTATTTACACTCTTTTTGTGCTTAAATCACCAAATATCTATTATATGTTTATATTGTTTTTATTTATAGACCCATAGGCCCATTTTGAACTCATAACCATCTTATTTTTAGGACTAATCCTATTCTAACGCTTTTATTATAGCACTTCATTTCATTTTGTGTATTTTTTATCTTCAAGCATTAAAAGCTCTCTAATCTTGTTGCAGTCTTCCCTTTAGCCATAACAATGTCATATAATTTTATTTGGCATATTATCATTGTCTATTAATATTTAATTTACATTATCTCAAGTCCAATTAGGATTTATAGTCTCCTCATTGCATTTAGTAACCACTTTAGAGCCTTTTCATCATTTTAGGCATCCATAAACTTTGATTTAAGATATTCCAAGAAATCAACTATCATTTATCCTTCCTATCTACCATATTCAACTAATTCCATAAGATTTTTAGAATTTGTAAATAATTTATCAATTTTTTGTAAATCTCCAATCCCGTAGACCTTGGGGATTGGTGGTTTTAGCCCTTTAGTTGATTTGAGGACTATTTGGACCCAACCAACCTCAATTTCTTCCTAAAATTAATCAATTACTAGTTATAGGTCAAAATACCACTCAACCTAGCAGTTGGAATTTTTGAATCTCTATTTTAACATAGTGCAAAATCACTATTCAAAATCAAAATGATAGTTTGTTCAATTGTGGTGATTTTAATTGTTCACTTTTTGCTTCCAAAAATAAGGTATATTTCATTTTTATTGAAATATGCAAAACGCAACACACAAACAATGCTTTGAACAAAATAAAATGCAAGGTAACACAAGATTGCACAATAGAATAAATTCTTTATTGATGGGGGGAGCCTAGAAACTCCATTGTTTACAAGCTTGGATCCTTGAATCCTTTTGATACAATATTACAACAATTTAGGGTTCTCCAAAACCCTAAGAAGCAAGGTCGTGGTGTCTTCAAGCGCATCTTGATCCCAACAAGGTTGAGTGGGCTTTTTGGTATCCAAGGCTGGGCCACTCCAGATGCTGATGTAATGCTCCAGATCTGCACACAATGACAAAAAAAATAGTTAGTAGTATATGCGAGGGCTCCACAGTGTGAGGCCCTCTATATGCAATAATAAAACCCTAACTAGATGCTGCAAATATAGTGAACAGAAGTTGGAACACATATATAAAATAAATAAATACAGGGTAGATCTATCTTACTTACATACTATGTTCTGATGTGGAAAATATGATGTAGATGATTGGTACAATGATCCTAGATGATTTCAAAAATAGGAGCATAAAAAGCTCATGGGTGCTTGGTGACTATAGGAAATGCCCATGGGAACTTAGGACTGGTAGGGAGGTACCCAGAGGTGCCTAGTGTTGATAGGAAGTCCTAAAGGTGCCTGGTGGATGATGGGAAATTCTGCAGAAGCAGATTCGGGCGAGGTGAAGGGATGATGAGAGTGATGGTGAGTGAGGGATGTGGAATGCGATAGATGGAATAGGGCTAGGGCACAAAGAGCTTATTACAAGGCTTTTGGCACTCAAGGAATCAAGAACTCAAAAACTCAAGGGTTGAGCCATCAAAATGGCTCCTATTTATAATCTAACCTAGGGCATGCTAGGGTTTCAATGACACTAATCGTGTGGCTGAGATTAAAGCACATCCAAGGGTAGATAATAAATCTAGGGTGTGGCATGGATTAATGTAAATGGATGGTCGAGATTAAATGAAATTGGATGGCTAGGATTAATTCACTTAAATAAATACATATTTATTAAATATATATTAAAATATAATATAAAATATTATATTTAAATATATATAATAATAATATATATAAATAAATGTGAATAATGATAAATGGTGGGAAATATGAATGGTGGGCAAATTGGCTATGCTTTGGTGGTGGAAATGGTGGGAAAGCCTGGATGGAAGGCAAATGGCTAGGATTTGGTGTCTATAGATGCCCCTTTTTGTACTGTATTGCGTGAAACACAATGCAGTGCAAAAATATGAGACACCTATTTTGGCTAAGTGCAGAAGCAACTTCTCTTGGGATGTGGAGCACGAGCTTGAAGATAAAAGAATAAAAGAATTTGGAGTTTTGCATAGCTTACCCCCTCAATTGGTGAATGAGGTTACGGATGAATCTCACGAGCCAATTGAAAAATTTATGCAAATGAATGATGGATGATGTGATACCATTTTTACCCCAACGGTGGGAAGGGGGTTGGTGAAAAATGTGATATGATGTGTCTATTTTTGCCCCAATAGATGAAGGGTTTTGTGCAAATGTGAGGTGATGAGGATGATATGAATGATGTAAAATTTGATACCATTTTTGCCCCAATAGTGGGAAGGGGGTTTTTTAATCTGATATGATTGTGTCTATTTTTGCCCCAATAGAAGAAGGGATTTTTGCCAAGTGTAGATGCCATGATCATGTAAGATGTATCCCATTGTGGGAAAGTTAAAACCAAAAGTGGTTGTCCCAAATTTGGGGTGATTCGATGTTGTTGAAACACTTTGCCTTTTTGGCATCATTGATATGCAAAATGATGATGCAAAAGAAAAAGAATCAACCTTGGATGGCCTGCTAGTGACTGTGGAAAATTCTTCACCTAATTCCCTGATGGAACCAATCATCCTAGCTAGTGCCTATCTCTAAGGTGTTAAGGAGATTTTGAATGATGAAATTTGAGTTTTGTCCATGTTTTAAGCCCCACGAACTAGGCCATCAATGACAATGGTTGTGCAAATTGTTCTTGGCAATGTTTCACTCTAAAGATGAGGAAATACCAAATATGATTGTGATTTCGAGCAAGGAGATAAGTGATGATGATCATGGTCAAGTGTCCTTATGGTAAGCTATTCATCTTACCGAATTGCATGGATGCAAATCGTTGCAATCACCAAGTGTGTAGAATAACCCACTAGATACAAGATTCACTTGCATGTTACTTGAACTTGGAAAATATGTAAATGATGATGTGAAATGAGGTGGAGATGATGTATGAATGATGAAAATGTTGATGGTCATCATTTTGTGAAGATTTGGACCATTTTGAGGTGCTTTTGGAATTTGTTTGGTGAATTTTGGTCAATGTGGTCGCAAATGAGATTTATGCATCCAAATCAGTTGGAATCTTCACAAAACTTGATAAAATGATGGAATGCATTGATGAGTGAAATTTGGAGTGATTTGGTTGGGGGTAGCTACTATTTTGTGCTGATTTGGCTTTTGTCAATGTTGATGCAAAATGCCCATGGGTGCTTGTGGTCTGCAGAAATACCCGTAGGTGCTTCAATGTGCCAAGAAATGCCCATGGGCGCTCCAAAGTGCCTGAAGCAGCTATAAATAGCTTGTTGGGTGAGATTGAAGCTCATTTGTGCATCTAAGGAGTTTGAGAAGCTGCATCTAAGGAGTGAAGGGTGAGTGAGGAGGAAAGTGAGGTGAGGTATTTGGAGCGTAGAAGCTATGGCGAGGAGGGAGCTGGTGTGGGGGTCAAGGCTATGGATGGAGCATGAGTGGCTGAGGTAACCCTTTATTGATTGTGCAATTTTTTTTTGCAATTATGAAAAAATTATTAACAAATGTTTTGTGTTGTGCTACAACTTAGAGTTTTGGAGGCTCGACACCGGTTTTTACCTTATATCCCTAGGATGAGGAAGGCGATTACGGGGGATGAGTGGGAGCTACTTAGGGAGGTGGGGCTAGTGGAGGTAGCCAGTTGGATGTGGTGAGGGTGGATGAGGGGTACCTCTCTACCTTAGTAGAGAGGTGGGATGTAGATAGGGGACATTTTAGCTCCCCATAGGTGAGGTGACCATTACCTTGGAGGATGTATATCACATCCTCAAGGTACCGATGGAGGGGATCCGGGTTGAGGTTGGGCTCAACCAAAATATGGAGATGAGGTAGATGTTTGGAGATGCATGGGAGGGGTGAAGGTGGAGAGTGGAGGCATACCTTATTTATCCATGTATGTGGACAAGGAGTTAGATCCCCTTCAGGCATTGGTGATGTTCATGTTGGCCAACATTATGGCCCCAAATAATATCGAGTGTAGGTTCCCTTGGAACCTGATAGGGGTGGTGAGTGATATGCTCACGATGAGGTAGGTGTATGCATGGGCTCCTACCTTACTAGTGTAGGTGTACCGAGAGCTTTATGATGTGATGAGGTAGGGAGAAAGGGATTGGGGTGCAACTTATTATTACAATTTTGGGGATGGGAGCACTTTAAAGTTGCTCAATCGAAGGGCTTACCTATGGAGGATTTTGGTAGGGAGAAGCCCTATGCTAGGTGATGGGTATTAGTGGAGGAGGTGTAACCGAGTCATCCAATGAGGATGAGTCAATGGTACAGGGATCTATGGGTTAGATTGATATCTACCCAAGTGGTATGGAGGCCATGGTTGGGTGCTCAGTGGACTGGGGATGGAGAGCATCTACGATGGGTGCGATAGGGTAGATGGGTGATTGGGAGGCATAGGAGTGAGGTGGAGTACTTCTAGTTCTCATGAGTGCTCCACCAGTTTGGGTTGAGGTAGGATGTCCCTGATGAGCTAATGTGCTATAGGAGACATCAAGAGGAGATTGGGCTACCATGCATGGAGCCATGGAGGGTAGCCTTGGAGGATGATGAGGAGGTGGATATCTTAGATGTGGAGGATGTGAGGATGACCATAGAGTATGATGCATGGTTCATAGCTCAACCACCATGGATACCACCTCGAGAGTAGATTGATGGGGATGGAGGTGGAGAGGCTAGGGATGAGGGTACCCAAGAGATCCAGGATGAGGGTGCCTAAGAGACTCAGGGTGAGGGGACCCAGGATGCCCACAAGAGGTAGTGATGCCTTCGATCTGATAGTCAAAGGTGGAAGGCGAAGGGTGTAGCTCAGTAGGCACCCAAGGTTGGGGGAGATGGCGGAGATGGAGAGGAGATGGAGGAGGTTCTAGATGTACCCCTAGGCTAGAGTGAGGAGGAGTGGGCACAGCTAGAGTAGTAGGTGGTAGAGCAGGATGCAAGGATTATGGTTCTCTAGGTAGAGCTAGCAGAGAGGGAGCATCGACATGAGGTCGACATACAATGCCTTTAGTTTTAACATAGATATATCGAGGCATTGGAGGATAGGTTGATGGAACATCATATTCCACTTCTTGATCCTCCAACCTCATCTATATCCAAGGGTGCTAGGCATAGTCAGTCTAGGCATAACTCTAGGTCTAGGACTCCTGCTAGGTCACAAGGGTCTTCTTGGAGGATGTAGCTAGTGCTTAGATGCACTTTTTGTATATGAGCCTTGGTGCTCCATTGTATGTAGCCATTTGGAACTCATTGTACATGTGATATTCATATATATATACATGGATTTTACTTTTGTGTTATATTTTTGTGTGAATGCTTTTGTGGAATGCATGTTTATGTTTATGATTAATGCATATGAGATGTTATGGATGATTAATGCAAGATGGAATGTATGTATTTAATGAGATGTGCTAATGATCATTTATAGTTTAGATCTTTGCTTGACCATTTTCTAGCATTGTTGTTTAATCAGGGGCACCAGACTTGGTGGCATATGGTATGAATGACTTATGAACTGACATGGATGTTGACATGGAAGAAGATATGGATGTTGATATGGAAGATATGGATGTTGATATGGAAGACTACTTATTTTGTAGAGACTCAAACATCCTAGTGGTATCAAACAAACCCACTAAAACTACCTAATCCTTCTAGGACCAAATGTGTGTGTAGTGAATTCATTTACCAAATCAAGAGCAAGGTAATGATCCGAGACAATCAAGAACCAGTGTGTGTGCAAGTGAGTTCATTAACTCATCTTGAGTAAATTGGGTAAACTTATTATGGTTGAAACCAAGAGGCTAGCTTGTCTGTATGAGTGGTCAGAGGTCTCTTTTTAAAAGAGACATGTCACCATGCATGAGCGTACTCCACTGCCAGTCAAGTGTCTATAGCTCTAGTGGAGGCTAACTCCATAGTCCATGATTTTATTTTTGATTTCTTGAATTTTGGGGATGACTACCTAACCGTATGACTAGAAAGGTAGTATGATCCTTACAACCCAATGATCAGTGGTGTGTGATGTAAAAGGTTTAGAGCTTTGGGGAATTAGATTCTCAACCTAAGTGTGATGAGAATTGTACCCTATCCTTACTACTCTATATTTTGAATTTGAAGCAACTATGATAGTGGTGCAAACCACTATTCTTATGGACTATGTTGCATGATGGGACTAGCAAGGATGACCCTTTTCACTTCAAGGTTCATACCAAGTATGGTGTTATCCCTATTTGACACAAGATGTTTTTAAGATGTGAAAATTGTGCTTGGTTCAAGAATATTTTTGGAATCAATTCCCAAACTCAATATTTTCTTAGTGTAAGATGTGCAATGGTCCTAAAAGAACTCGACATGTATTTTGGAGGTTGCTTAAAACACTAGGAGTGGCTGAGTGACCAAAAACACCTAGGACTTTGTGAATGTGGCTTGTGCTGATGGCAATTTGACTTTGTGGAATTGTGTGGATGACATTGTGAAGGTGCCCCTGATTAAGGCAACATGACTTTTGTTGGACCAATTAAGACCTTGAATAAATGATCCCTATATGAAATGTGGAATGTGGATGTGAATGCAATGTATGAAATGCAATTTATGAACGTGTGAAATACAGAATGCATTGTTTTTGAAATGTGAATGCAGGTGAAATGCAATGTTATGAATGAAATGTATGCAAATGTTTTTGTGTATTAGCCATGTATACATATACATATATAGTAATCATATCATGCATAGAATGCTTTCAAGTGTATAACATTAAGTGGTTCGGATTCTTCCTCTCCCTCTAGACTGGCAAGTCTATAAGTACCATTACCCACTCTTTGTGTAACTATGTATGGACCTAACCAATTAGCCATGAATTTATCATGAAGATGTGGTAATGCATTGGTGTTTTGTTGATTCTCTTTAAGGACAAGATCTCCTACTTGGAATTCATGTAGATGAACTTTGGCATTGTAAGCACATTTGAGGTGGTCTTGGTAAACTCGTAAATGCTCTAAAGCATTGACTCACCTCTCATCAAGAAGTGTGAGTTGGTCAAGATGTGCTTGTCTAGCAGTGTCATCATCTATGAATTCCTGCAAAGAAATTTGCAAGGAAGGGATCTCAAGCTCAAGAGGCATGATTGCTTCGGCTCCATAGACCAATGAAAATGGTGTTGCCCCTGTAGGCATGCGGATGCTTGTTCGATAAGCCCATAATGCCAAGGGAATTTGTGTATGCCAATATCTATGATTTTCTTTGACAAGTTTCTTGAGAATAGCAATTAAGGTCTTGTTGGAAGCTTCAGCTTGTCCATTTGCTTGTGGGTAATAAGGAGTCGAGAAACTATGTTGAATATTATATTTCTTGCAAAGTGCTCGAACATCCTTGTTCTTGAAAGACTTGCCATTGTCTGAAATGATTTTTGAGGGGATACCAAAATGATAAATGATATGATGGAGTATAAACTCCACAATTCTAGGTCCTATCATGTTGGTTAGAGGAATTGCCTCAACCCACTTTGTGAAGTATTCAGTGGTTGTGATGATGAAAGTATGTTGTCCCGAGGAAGGAGGTGAAATTTTTCCAATTAGATCTAGGCCCCATTGTGAAAAGGGCCAAAGGCTTTGAATAGGCTGTAAAGCTTGTGATGGTACATGAGTTAGATTAGCATGTTCTTGACACTTTTTGCAATGTTTAACATAGGTGCAACAATCACGTTCCATTGTGGGCCAATAATAACCCATGCATAGAATACGCTTTGCAATGGCCATTCCACTAAAATGACCACCACAAGTACCATCATGGGCTTCAACTATGGCTCTTTGAGCCTCACTAGCCTCGAGACAATGAAGGAGGATTCCATCATAACCATGTTTATACAACACATCCCCCAAAAGAATGAAACAGGCTACCTTTTGCTTGAAAGTGCATTTGGTAGTTCGAGACATATCAGATGGGAGTGTTCCAAACTTGAGAAAGGCTACTATTTGGCTTGACCAAGGCTCATATGAATCTGATTGGATAAAGCAAACATCCTTTTCATATTTTGACTCAACACGGGAAATTGTAGATTTAGAGACCGTTGAAATGATAAGGGGTTGTACCTCTCCAAATGAATCTTTTGGAATCAAGGATCCAAGGGAGGCCATCGCATCTACAAATATGTTAGTCAAACATGGCAAACTATTGATTTCATACCAATCAAACTTAGAGAGCAACTTCATTGCTACTTCATGATAAAGCTTAATGGTAGGTTCTTTGCATTGGTATTCTCCATTGATTTGCTTTACAACAAGTTGAGAATCATCAAATATCCTAATACGCTTAATGCTCATAGCTATAGCTGATTGAAGACCTAAGATTAAGGCTTCATACTCTGTAGTGTTGTTTGTGCATTGGAAGTCTAGTTTGAATGACAAGGGGATAGGTACCCCTTATGGTGTGTGAAATATGACTTCGACACCTTGACCTTTCATGCACTTAGAGCCATCAAAGAATAGTGTGATATCGATATCTTCCTCCAGAATGACATCTTCTTCTTGTTCAATGACAACAAATACTGAATCATCTAGGAGCTCAATAATCAAAGGATGATCACTAGGTAGTGGAGCTTCCACAAGTTGATCGGCTATTACCTGACCTTTAATGGATTTTTGGCTAATGAATTCTAGGTCAAATTCAATAAGGAGCATTATCCATTTAGCGGTGTGGGTGTTATTGTAAGTGTGGGACATCATGTAACGCAGAGGATTTTCTCTAGCTATGACATAAGTTGTGTGGCTAAGCATATAATGTCAAAGTTTCTTAGTGGTGAAAACCACTGCTAAGCACAATTTTTCTACATAAGCATATTTAGTTTCATAGCTTACCAATGTTCGACTAATGTAGTAGACAACTTGCTCTCGATTTTGTTCATTATTTTGTGCAAGCATTGTCCCTAATGCAAAGTCTATTGTTGAGATATAAAGATAAAATGGGACCCTCGGATGAGGAGGAGCTAAGACTGGTGGAGAAGCTAGGTATTGCTTAATGTCATCGAAGGCTTTTTGACATTCATCTATCCAAGAGAATGGCACCCCCTTTTGTAGTAGGTGATTGAATGGCCTACATTTATCAGAAAGTTGTGCAATAAAATGATGGATTGATTGGATCTTTCCTTGTAAACTATGCAATTCCTTTAAGTTAGTTGGGGGAGGCATCTCTAGGATAGCCTTGACCTTATTAGGGTCCACCTCAATGCCTCTTTTGGAGATAATGAATCCTAGAAGTTTGCCCGAGGTAACACCAAAGACACATTTCTTGGGATTCAACCTTACATTATGCTCTAGGAGTCGATCAAAAACTTTCTCCAATACACCAATATGTTCTTGTCGAGTTTTGGATTTAGCCAAGAGATCATCCACATAGTCTTCGATAATCTTATGCATGTAGTCATGGAAAATGTATGTCATGGCACGTTGATAAGTGGCACCTACATTTTTGAGGCCAAAGGGCATCACCTTGTAACAAAAAGTTCCCCAAGGTGTAGTGAATGTTGTTTTGTGTTGGTCATCAAGATTTATTCGAATCTGGTTGTATCCTAAAAAATCATCCATGAGTGAAAGCATTTCATGGCTAGCATAGGTATCGACAAGAGTATCGATGTTTGGGAGAGGGAAGTCATCCTTAGGACATACTTTGTTAAGATCTCGAAAGTTAGTGCATACATGTATCACCCCATTAGGCTTACGAATGGGTACCATGTTTGAGAGCCACTCAAGATAATCGATAGGAACTATGAAGTTCACATGTCTAAGAGTTTTTGAAGCTCTATTTTTACCAAGAGGGCCACGGTAGGATGCATTCTCCTAAGATTTTGTTTGATCGGCTTAGCATCAGGTTGTAAGGTGAGATTGTGGACCACTAGACTAGGGTCAAGACTAGGCATGTCCTTATAGGACCATGCAAATATACCCTTCTTCCTCTTGAGGAGAGCAATGAATTGCTCTTGTTCATTGGGTGATAAAATTTTGCCAAGCTTGACAATTTGGGGATTGTCTTTGTCTGAACTAAGGTCCACATCGATGGTATCTTCAATAGACATGTGGGAACCTTCCTCAAGTTGATGGGGTGTAGGGATCAGATGAATATCATCTAAGATGTCATCAAACTCTTATGGCTTATCCTCATCTATATCTGCCTGGAAAACCTCAGGATCCGAAGGTGAAGGTGAAGGCGAAGGTGGAGGGGATGGAGGAATGTAGTTGGTGGAAGCCCTTAACAATTCCTCGGATAAGACAAACTCGGCAAAGGTTGGAGGTGAGGAAATCTGGTCCATATCAATGAGGCTTATGTCAATTGGAATTGGCTTAGCCGGATCGTATGGATTGTGGAGTGGGGTGAATAAATCAACAGGATTCATGTTGACTTATGGGCAAGGTGGACAAGGTTGGATGGAATGGATGGAACCTAGGAACCGGTGCTAGGAGCTTGGTTAACCTAAATAGCAACAAGCAACACAAAACATATTTTATTAAATGATGTATTTACATATGTAATGCAAAGAAAGAAAACATGTTTTTGATTTTTGATTGATTTTTTATTTTTTTTTGGTAGTGGTGATAACCACTATTTTGAATTATGTACATATGTTACAAGTTGGCTTATGGAATGGCTTAATGGAATGGAGGTGGTGGTTCACCGGTAGGGGTGGCTCGCTCTTGTGGAAGAAGCAAGTGAAATATGGGCTCATGGATGGGGAACATGTTGAGATAAAACTCATCTTGTTCGGTATGGGGAATGATGGGCTCCGATTCTTCTTTAGATTCATCTAAAATTATCGACATAAGCTCGAATTCTTCATAGATTTCATCATCAAAATTATCGGGATGGAGGGCTTCTTCTCTTGAATTGAGGTTAAGCCTTTGGAAGGCTTGTTCAAAAGAAGAGGTGGTAGGAAGTGGGTGGAAACCTAGACCTGAACGGTCATGCACCTCTTGATATGGAACATCGATAGGTTGATGCACGCCCTATTCATGCAATCCTAGGCCATGGCCTTGCCAATTGACAATGTGGAAATATCGAGATGGAAATCCTGACATGTTTGAAATATTGGCAAGTTTTGGTTCTTTGGGCTCTTCTATGGGTGTTGGGCTTGATGAAGATTCAATTCCCCCATATACAAAATTAATGCTATTTGGAGCTGAACCCATATTGTAAACTACTCCTATTGCTAAAGGTTGGTCACGTGGGTGACCAAAATCCTTAGCACTAGGGATGGTGAGGGGTGTGATGGTGATGTCATCGACCATGTATTCACCAATACCAGGATTGGTGAGATGGAATTTGACTTGGGATGATATGGGAGGATCATGGTCAGGTGATGGATCAAGAAATGGTGGAAATGGAGGTATCTCACAATCCATCAATTTGACTTGTGAGACATTAGGTGAAGGAGATGGATTGGATTGGGAAGGTTGTGAAATGGATGATGATGAAGTGGATGGCAATGATGTTGATGATGTGGATTGACTATGACCACATGTGCATGTAGTCATTGATGATGATGATGAGGGTATGGAGGTTTGATGATGGTTGGTGATGGGGAGCTCTTCAGGAATGGGATCCTTTGATGAAGAGGTTGGTGGAGTGGTGGATGGATTGGATGATGGTGATAGGAAAATATGAGTGGAAGGGAGCATGGACTCATAAGGATTTGAGATGATATTGCAATACTTAAATGGTTCGACATTCATTGGTATGCAATGTACCTATCCCTCATGAACATATTTCAAGCATTGATGTAGTATTGAAGGGACACATCTCATTTCCCTCATCCAAGGTCTTCCAAGGAGTACATTGTATGCCATGGATCCTTCCAAGATGTGGAACATTGTGTGCAATATTTTAGCCCCTACTTCGATGGGAAAAATAATAGTGCCAACTGTGGAACACAAAGCATCATTGAATGCTTTGAGGGTGAAGGATGATTTGGTGATGTGAGATGGAGGAAGGTTCAAATGATGGAGAGCGGATGTGGTGATAATGTTGATAGAGGAACCGGTATCAATGAGGACTCTCTTGAAAGGTTTCTTGTCAATTAGAGCCATGATATGCAATGGAGGGTCTACTGATCCTGATGAGATTGGCTTAATATCAAAGTCATAAAATGTTATGGAAGGCTCCATGCATGTTTGAATGCTCCCCACAAAGTTGTTGAAGGCATTAGGATCTTGCGATTGCAATTCGATGGATTTTAAAATTTCCATTAATGCCTCTCGATGTGGGGGAGATTGTTGGATTATCTCATATATTGACAATTTGGTGGATGCCATTTTCAAACTTGTGGTTAACTGACTACTCAATGAGATGACTGGTCGGGGTGGATGATTGATGGGTGGATTTGATGGATTCGATTGACTAGGTATATGAATGGGTGATGATGGAATGGGGGAAACTTGGATGGGTGGCAATGTAGATGGTTGTGAGACACTTGCTTGAGGTGGTTGCCTTTGTTGGTTATTCCGTTGACCTCTAGTGACCACATGTATCATGCATAAAATTATTTTGATCATATAGGAACATAGTATACTCTCTCTGCAGTCATATAAGCCCTTAAAATAGATGCATTTAATGTTTTTTTCTCAATTTTAATAGGTTTCAAAATTACCATCCTGTTTCAAAAGTGCCAATGGCACTTTTTCTTTTTAGTGGTATATTTTTATTAGCATAAAATATAGGTAATTCTAATCCTATGACCTTTTGCTTATTTATATTGCTATTTTTGTTATGCATTTCTTCTCTGTATTTTGTAATTTTTTTCCTAAAATACACTTATTGTGGAAAATCAATGAACACTTTAGGATAGTCAAATTTCTTTTCATAAAATCAATTAGGCAAGAAATTAAATTCATTTAGATGCATACTAGGATAACTTATTTGTTGCATAATCCCTTGTTTTCCTTGGAAAATAAAGAGTTTCTTTAGCCTAGCATATCATTCAAACTTGAAAAGCATCCTAGGTTAGAAATATTGTTTTCTTTCATTATTGTTTAATTTTATCTAGTGATCATTTCCTTTAAGTTTACTAAAATTTTATATTGAAGTCTATTAGAGACAAAACTTAAGTTTTTGTTCAATTAAATCATAAAACACCACATGAGTTTTAAGATAAACATAGTAACATAAAACTGGAATTAGAGTTAGAGCCTCCTCATGTGAAGTAAATGTCTAGGTCTCCTTTGGAAAGAGACTCATAATTCTAGTGAATCCCACATGGCCAAGTGATGTTATGAATATACACTTCTTAGCAATATGGTGAACCCTAGTGGAGATAATATAATATGTACATCCAATTAGAGACCTTTTAAACATATTCATATCAAACCTCGATGAGCAATTAGCCTTCTACCTAGAGATGGTTAATGTGTCTTCCTTCAAATATGCAATTGGCATGTCCAAGAGATTAGAAGCCACACTTTTTAAATGAGAAAAATTAAATACTAAGCTCCATAAAGAGGAAGATAAGCCTCCCTTTGTTTGGAAGTTAAAATACAATAATAAATATATTGTAGTTAATGGACTCATAGACTCACACCAGGGCAACATCATTAGTACTATATTGACCCTTCAAAAGCTTTTTTTAAGAAAGCCTCAACAACAAAAATATAAAAGGAGGTACTTCCAACTAGATGAACCTCTTTTAGCCATCCTAGAGTGAATCCTAAAGGTTAAGATGATAGTTCTCCCACCATTAAACCTATTGAACCTAGAAGAGAAAAGGTTCTTTTGTTTTGTGCTAGTGAGCAATGTGCCTTCCACTACATCAATAGTCATGCAACCAACCATTGTACAAGCCTTAGTAATATAGTCAAAGAACATTTACTATAGAAATATCCCAATTCTAAACCAAGGAATGGTAGGGGTACTCTAATCTCCTAATCATATCTCTTACATTTATGTTATAACCAAACAACACAAAAATCAACCGTATGATAAACCTTCAAGACCTCCTCTAGTTATTTATACAAAAATAACTTCTTTACCTAAAGGACCTCCTCTAATAATCCAATAAAGGGCCAAGGTTGAGGGTGTTTTTTATTTTCTATGATAGCTTGATAGAACCCTAGTCAAGATCTCCCTTCTTGAACTTCTCTAGTCTTCTTTAGATCACCAAGACATCTTAGTCAAAATTTGGATTGAATATCCCAAATGACCTTACTTTTTTAGTAGAATTTATTGGGACCTCGGTGGTCATATATCTACCATTATACATCATAGGTCATATCAGTGACAAGTTCATTAAGTAAATATTAGTCAATAATAGTTTTGGTCTCAATGTTTGTAACTTGATATTTAAAAGTAATTTTTAGATAACCAAATAATATCTGGAGAAACTTGATCTTATTATCAATGATTTTCAACAAGGAGGAATGTGAGTCTAGTGGCACTATAGTCTTATCCCCCAAATTCTAACCCTCCACTCTCATTACTCTCTTCTATGTCATGTCATGTGATCTAATATATAATATTCTTGTTGAAATGCCATGGATCCATGAGATATGGGCCATCCCTTCAACTCTTCATTATTACCTTAAATTAAAATACAAGGGAAATACTTATTGTATTCCATCAAATCCTAAGACTTTCATTTATTGTCAGGTGAACAATGTTGAAAATCCTAAGGCTTGCCTTTTCCCTTCTCTCAATTCATCTTTTGAATAATCTTGTTCTTATAATTGGTCTTCTACCATTAATGAATTAAGGTATCTCACCTTTGTTTTTACAAGAAAAAAATCATAATTTTATTTCAAGAATGAAATAAAATTACACTTCTCAGTGTCTTGGTACAAACAAAAACCTAGATAAAACCAGATTATTGGGAGTCAAAATAAAATTATAGATAGGCAGATCAGAGAGGAAACCCATATTCAAAATAGCATGGGTATAATAAGGATAAAAATACCTATATCAATACATAATCATCAAAATAACATCCATGTCCATAACCTAGATAGAAACCAACGAAAAAGAAACCAACAAAAAGAAGAAAATAGTAAAAAGAAAAGAAATAGTTAAAATATGCCATAAATATCTAATCAAATGAACAAACCCATAGTAAAAACATAGAGCTAGCATAGAAACTAGGGGTATGATATGTGGGTGAAATAAGAAACTCCATCCTTGATCTCTTCCATTTGCAAAAACCTTCTAGAACATGTTGACCTTTTGATAAGCTATTTGTTTCTTGATTTAATTCCTTATAAACATGAGTAAAAGAGATATTTTCAAAAATGGAAATTACCTCTAGCAGTTCATCTCCCACCGTTAAGAGTAGATTATTTTATAATTGAGTAGATCTATTCATTGAGTTGATAACCAGAATAGAATCTCCAAAAATTTATAATTTTTTTCACATTCCTCTCTAAAGCACATTTTATTAACAATCTCAATATCTGAAACTTAAAAAAGTTGTTGGAAACTATCCCAAGAGCTACTTTAAAATTTATATAGTGGGTATCTGAGAAGTACCAAATGTATTATACGCTACTAAAACCCAACTGTCTCTTACTAGCCCCATCGAAAAACCCCATGGATGCGACTTTTCAATGAACAAATTGTCTACTTGTCAAGGTTTCTTATATTTGCAAGGCCCTTTATTGATTGAGACCAAAGTCCTCACCTAAAATATGACCTAAAATGAGGTTATTAACTTCCCTTTAAAAATAGTTGCATTCCATGCCAACCATATACCCCAACATATAAGACATGGTAAAGAAAGAAATTGTTTTAGCTCTTTTTTTAAAAACCATTGTCTTAAGCATACCTCCACTATTTTTCATTCCCAAATATTTTGAACTTCATTTATTTTTTTAGCTTCAAAAAAAACCTATTGATAAAAAATGCATTTGATTATTAAATGTATGGTGTTTCCCTCCTTTGACTAACATAGCATACAAATACTTAGACCTTGTCTACTTCTCCTCTATAAAATTTCCCAAGTCAAAGCCTTATTTCTCAAAGCTAACCACATGAAAATAATTATCATTTTTAGGGTAGATAATTTCTAAATCTACTTCCACCACCATGTAGGCCCTTGAGTATCAAGGTCAAAACTTTATTTATATCCAAGTCTAGTTGTATACTAACCTCCAGATTTTATTGAAATTAGGAGCTTAGGGTTAGAAACCAAAGGAGTCGAAAATAATATTCATTAATCATTAACATAAAACAATAGGTTACAAGGTTTAAATACAGATAAAATAAACCATAAGCCTAACTTAGGGGAAGAGAATAAGGAGAAAGAAAATAGGGAGGAAAAGAGGAAAGGAAATTGACATTGAACTCTCTGCCGCCCATGTCATCCAAACTCCATCGTCCACGAGGTAAAAAGGTAAGGTCCAAAACTTACCATGGTAAAACACTTTTTACCACCCGTAATTTCCAACATTCTCCCCCTTAAAGTTGAGAGGACTGACTATACAGTCTCTCAGCTTTATAAATTGAGCTTTATCCATTGCTTTGGTGAATATGTCAGCAATGTTATCCAAAGTGTTACAATATTTAAGCTCAACAATCTTATGTTCCACCATATCTCATATGAAGTGAGACTTCATATCAAAATGTTTTGATCTTTTGTGGTGGAT
Source organism: Wollemia nobilis (assembly GCA_028583015.1). Classification (NCBI taxonomy): domain Eukaryota; kingdom Viridiplantae; phylum Streptophyta; class Pinopsida; order Araucariales; family Araucariaceae; genus Wollemia; species Wollemia nobilis. The sequence goes on from JAQPPZ010003612.1 coordinate 6,461,403, forward strand.
AGGATTATATGCTAGTTGAATGGCACTAATATTATCACAATTCAATTTTGTTGGACCACTTTGAATTTCGCCAATCTCTTCAAGGATTTTCCTCAACCAGAGGACTTGAGTACTAGCATGTGTAATGGCGATATACTCTGCTTCAGTAGATGATAATGCTACAACATATTTTTTCTTGGAACTCCAAGTTATTAGTCCTGAACCTAGACTAAAACAGTTCCCTAATGTAGATTTTATGTCATCTATATTGTTGCCCCAATCACTGTCACTAAAACCAACTAAATTCACTGAGTTACATTTGTGGTAATGGATTCCAAAATCCAATGTACCTTTTACATATCGTAAAATTCTTTTAGTTGCTTGAAGGTGCAACTCATATGGACTTGCCATAAACCTTGAAACTAGAGAAATAGCATATTGTATATCAGGCCTTGTGTTGGTAAGAAACATCAGACTCCCAACCATGCTTCTGAAAGTGGTCATGTCAACCTTTGGTGCTCCATCATCTTTGCTCAGCTGGATTCCATGTCCTGTTGGAGTTGCAAGTGATTTGCACTGCTCCATGGCAAATTTCTTTATCATGTCTTGAGCATACTTATGTTGACATATGAAGATCCCTTTCTTTGATTGGTGTACTTCCATGCCTAGGAAGTATCGCATTAACCTAATATCTTTCATCTCAAACCGATTCATCATGGAGTTTTTGAACTCCATATTCATTTTATTATTACTACCCATAAATATGAGATCATCCACATGTAAACAAACTATGAGGATGTCTATTCCATTCTTGAGGTAGTAAAAATTTGGTTCACTTTTGCTTTTAGTGAATCCAAACTCATTAAAATAGCCATCAATGCGTGAGTACCAAGCTCTTGGTGCTTGCTTGAGGCCATAAAGTGCTTTTTTCAATTTATAAACAAGGTTCTCTTTTCCTTGTTCTTGGAAACCTTGAGGTTGTTGAACATACACCTCTTATGTTAAGTATCCATTTAAAAATGCACTTTTAACATCCATGTGTTGTACTGCCCATCCTTTGTGAGCAGCTAAGGAAAGAACTATTCTAATTGTCTCATGTATTGCTACAGGAGCAAAGGTTTCCTCATAGTCAATACCATATTTTTGAGTAAAACCTTTTGCAACTAGTCTTGCCTTATGTCTCTCAATGCTTCCATTAGCATTGAATTTGGTCTTATAGACCCATTTACAACCAACACATTTTTTACCTTTGGGAAGCTTCACAAGCTCCCAAGTATCATTCTTGTTTATAGAGGATATATCCTCTTTCATGGCATCTTGCCATACATTTTCTGTACATGCCTTTTCATAGCTAGATGGTTCTAGCTGTACAATAGCCAATAAAGCATAATTGACTACATCTTCTCTTGGTTCGTGAGATTCATCATCTCCGAACATGTGTAGCTTTTCAAGTCTGGATAATATGTCATCCATCTCACTAGCTTGACTTCTAGTGTATCTTCGTTGGAAATTCCTATCCAACATTTGAGAAGATAGATGAATTTGTAGTGTTCTCTTTCCTTTATTGGTCTCTTTCCTTTGAGAATATGGATCAATATCCATAGGACTTGGAGCACTAACAGATCTCTAAAATATTTTCGAAGAATTTGGGGGTGCCTTCAAAGGAGTTCTGCTTGGACTTGGTGTACCACTGGATGTACTCGAAGAAGATTCCTTATGAGGACTTTGTGGTGGGGTACCACTACTATTCTTTGGCTGTAATTGTGAGGAACTTTCAGAATTAGATCCTACATCAACAAATTTTTGGTGACCCCATTCTCCCCCTTCATCAAAAATTACATCCCTTGAGATTATTATTTTATGGGTCTTGGGATTGTAAAGTCTCGTATCCTTTTGTGGATTCACAGTACCCTACAAATATATAGGCTTGACTCTTGGGATCAAGCTTCTTTCTTTTCTCTTCTGGAATATGTGCATAGGCTAAAGAACCAAAGACTCTAAAATGCTTTACATTTGGCTTCTTGTCGTACCATCCTTCATAAGGAGTGATACCATATAAACTAGAAGTTGGACTTCTATTTATAATATATGCACTTGTTCGAACTGCATCTGCCCAATATGTGTTTATAAGATGCTTAGTTTGAAGCATTGTTCTTGCCATCTCAACAAGGGTACGGTTTTTTCTCTCTACCACACCGTTCTGTTGTGGAGTATAGGTAGTGGTGAACTGCATTTTAATCCCATTTTCTTTACAATAGTGCAAGAATTCATTGGATGAGTACTCACCTCCTCTATCTGTCCGAAGACATTTTACATAGTAGTCACTTTATTTTTCTACATTATTTCTGAAATCTATGAAGCAATCAAATGCTTCATCTTTATGTTTCATAAAATAAATCCAGCACATTCTGGAAAAATCATCAATAAAAGTAAGAAAATATGAATTGTTTCCTAGACTTTTAGTTTGCATAGGACCACAGATGTCCGAATGCACTAGCTGAAGAGGATAACTGGCTCTCCAGGCTTGTCCTTTTGGAAACTTCGATCTTGAGTGCTTTCCCAAAGCACATCCTTCGCACACTTTCTTATGATCTTGAATTTTTGGAAGTCCTGTCACCATAGCTTGAGAAGTTAACAATTTCAAGCTAGTGGAATTAAGGTGACCATATCACAAGTGCCACAATACACTTGGATTTGAAATAACAACATTCACAAGTTGTGCTCCCCCTGGCTCACCAAATTTCAGAGGGAATAACCTATTTTTGGTCATAGGTACTTGTGTAATGACTCTATTACAATTGTTTTTATCAAGTATTGTACATCTGCCTTCATCAAAAACAAGTTTATAATTCTTCTCCATAATTTGCCCAACACTTAGCAGATTGTGTTGGAGCTTTGGAGTGAAATACATGTCATTCACTTTTTTAAGGCCTTCTTTTGTTGGAACCTCCATGGCTCCAATGCCTTCTACTTACAATATTTTATCATCCCCTAACTTAATATGGGATTTATAATTTGAATCTAAAGTAGCAAAGAGTTGTTCTTTACCACTCATATGATTGGAGCAACCAGTATCCAAAATCCATGTATCATCTAGATTTTGATCTGATTGTCCATAAGAAAGAAAAATATTAGATGGGTCTTCTTCTTCTCCATAGAAGGAACCATACTGACTGCTTTGTCCTTGTGAAGTTTTCAACCAGCAGTCACGAGCGAAGTGTCCTGGTTTGCCACAAGTGAAGCAAGTTGTTTTGGACTCGGTACTTCCTCGTCCTTGATTTCCACCACGGCCTGAATTGCCGCCTTGATTCTGGTTGCCTCCTCTATTTTGATTACCTCTTCTATTCTAATTACCTCCTCTGTAGGAGGTAACTCCTCTTAAGTTGCCTCGGCCTCTGCCTCTTTGTTGTTGTCCTCTGCCTCTGCCTCTTCCTTGTCCTCGCCCTGCGGCTTCGTTAGAAGTGAAGGCATTGTCTTCACCTCCATAGCTTGTTGAAGGTGCCCCTTGTAACCTCTCCTCATGAGAAGTTAATGATCCTATTAAGTTATCAAATGTGAGAGTAGCAAGGTCTTTTGATTCTTCGATTATTATTGATATGTGATTCCACTTAGGAAGAAGTGTTCTCAACACTTTCTTCACCACTGTTTCATGTTTTGTGTCATCACCCAAGGTTTGCATCATATCGGCTACGGCTTTGACTCGCACGTAGTAATCTTCGAATCTTTCATTTTCTCTCATTCTGAGATTTTCAAAATCTCTCTTCAGTGTTTGAAGCCTGACTTGCTTCACTTTATCATTTCCTTGGAAACCTTCTTGCAAGGCCTTCCATGCATCTTTAGCAGTTGTGCTAGATGCAATCCTAGGAATATACTTTTAACTAATGCCGCTTGAAGGAGGGATAGGGCAGAAGAATTATTCTTTTGGGCTTCTTTTAGGGTTTTCTTATTAGCTGCACTCAAAGTAGTCCAATCCATTGGAGCTTTGTAGCCTTCTTCTACTATGTCCCATAAGCCTTTTCCAATGAGTAATGTCCTCATTTTTATGGACCAGTACTCATAATCATCCCCATAAAATTCAGGGATTGGTAGATTGTAGTTTGATGCCATTACAATCAAGAACAAAAAACTACTTTTATTGTGCAATTACAAGAAAATAAAGGAAATTACAAAGATCGAGCCTTGCTTGATTTACCCATTCACAAATAGATTATTCTTCTCGATGAGACTCTATTATTTTTGGATTCACAAAATTGTCAGCAACTTCTTCCTTGTCATCACTGATCAAGATGATTTCTGGTGATGCGGGTTCAAGGATTTCTACGGAATTACTATAATGAGTATATTTTGATTCTTCTGGAGCAATTGGGATTGATTCAGATTGTTCAAATCTGCTTCCAAAAGAATTATCTTTTGAGTCTGCTTCGTAGCCTAAATCAAGATTCCTCTGATGTGATATTACTGCATTTTGTAACTGAGAAAATACAGTATTGAGGCCAAGCGTACGCACAAGTTCATCAAAGTTTTTGGCGTTCGTTCTTAGTAACAAATTACAAAGAGCATGATAACATCCATTCGACCTTATCATCTAGCTACCCTGTAGAAAATTTCCTTGAAATTTTCTTTTTACAACTTATTTCCTCTTACAAAATATCTTTAAAAAACTTCTCTAAATTTTCACCTTTCAAAGCGTGAAAATTTTTTACATATATTTCCTCTTAGGAAATAATTTTATCACAAATTTGATAAATAAAAACCCCTTTTAAAATAAAATTTTAATGTATTAAAATATTAATTTTAAGTATATTTTAATAATAAAGTTAATTTGATAAAAAATAAAATTAATTTTTATATCAAAAAACTTTAATTTATCAAAAAATAAAAAAACTTTAATATATAAAAATTTATATTTTTTTTAAAGATGCTAAGGTTTTCTTTTAAAAAAATTTAATACTCCCACGAGGATTCGATCCCACGTCTTCGTGGGAGAGGGCGCCCTAGCTGGCACTCAAATGTCAGTCGGCCCCTATGCCTAATCCAAAGGCCACAGAGAGCTACAATGTATTTGAAGCACCCGACGCTTCAATTTTATAAAAAAAATCACGGGACTTTAGTCCCACATCCGCAGTGCATATGATGCTTTGAGGGTTTAAAAACCCTTGAGCGCAGGTATGTTCTCGATTGCCTACGGGCAATCGGGACCGCCTTTTGCCTCTCGCGCGAGCCGCTCCTCCTTCTGCCATGTGTCCTGCATCGTCCGTCCGCCATGTGTCCAGTCTGCCACGTGTCCTCCTTTGATTTGCTCCTTGATTTACATGCCTCCAAGGTCACCTCGATTCACGAGCTATGGGCTAAGCTAACCTCCTCGAGATTCGTGCCTACCTTGGTTTGCGTGCTACCGGTTGACCTCCTCCTCGAGATTCGTGCCTCGCCTATGCAATGCCTTCCAGCCTCGCTTCCAACCTGCTCTGATACCAGATATTGAAATTAGGAGCTTAGGGTTAGAAACCAAAGGAGTCAAAAATAATATTCATTAATCATTAACATAAAACAATAGGTTACAAGGTTTAAATAAAGATAAAATAAACCATAAGCCTAACTTAGGGGAAGAGAATAGGGAGGAAAAGAGGAAAGGAAATTGACATTGAACTCTCTCTGCCGCCCATGCCGTCCAAACTCCGTCGTCCACGAGGTAAAAAGGTAAGGTCCAAAACTTACCGTGGTAAAACAGTTTTTACCACCCGTAATTTCCAACATATCTATTGTATGCCTAAGCAATAGTATTTGGTTCATCTATTAGCTTGATATGACTCTTATTAGGAGTTTTAATATAAGTCTTCTACAAAATAGCCTACTCTTTGATAAAATCTAAGGCCTGAGCCTACTTCCAACCTTCGATCCAAAGACCAAAATAATTTAATTCTCCCACCTGATAAATAAATTAAAAATCCTTGTCTTGCAAAGAACCTATCATAGCTTCCAGTAAAAAAATATTTTATCCACAACTCAAAATAGAATTAGCCCCTATTTTAATTTGTTCATTGTTGCCCACTTTCCAAGCCAAATATTTTCCAATCATAAGAAAGGCTTATACTAGCACCTTTAATTGAATGTAAACATTTTTTATGATTTTTGTGGACTTTTGATCCAATCCATAAAGGCCCCTAGACAAATATACTTTTGTTCAATAATCTTCTTCCATAATCCTTCTCTAGTTAGAATCCTCCACAAGCTATTTTTTGCCAATGAAGAACAAAAAATATGGATACTTTTAAGTCCTCAACCACCTTCCTCCTTTGGTCAAGCAATACTCTACCACTTAACTGAAGGATTGCCTTCATATTCCTTATATCCAGTCCAAAGAAATATGAAGCAATGTTTTCTTATTTTCTTTAGAACTCCTTTGGAAATGAAGGTCAAGGAGTGCCAAAACATAGGAATTACCTCAAAAATAAACTTTACAAGTGTTAATTTCCCACCAATATACAACCATCTATTACACTAATGCTTAATCCTAACTTCCATCTTCTCTAAAAGCCATCCCCAGTCTCTCTTATTATAACTATTCAGATTTAGTACAAAACCCAAATATTGAAGCCTTCTTGGAAATTTAAGAGTTACAAAAAAGGACTGATCAGACCCTGTTCAATCTCCTAATCTAGACCATCAAAGCAAATAGATGATTTTTGTAAATTTATCTCCATGTTGATAGCAATACTGTAAGTGTAGTGTTATGGTTGCTCCACAATGTACCCCAAAATTAGGGACCCACTTTTTACTTTGAGTTTGAAAGGAAAACTTGGTTTGATTAACAGTTTATAGAGGTCCTCCACGAATATCATATGGGATTCTTGATCGATGTTCTTCACATGCAAACCTTAGTGTTCGATTGATTTTCCCAAGTCATTGTCTTGCGATGATAGTTGTGGTTTGAGACACTTTAGTCCTTCAAATCCTTGCTTGCATTTGTTGTTGTAGTTTGCATATTTAGGAGTTTCGATTGTTCTTGAGTGCGGTTTTGATAGATCCCTCTCCATGAAGAATGCAATGCAATTTGCTTGTGGGATAGTGCCTCAGTGCCTTCTTCTAAAGTGTCTTTTTTGTTGGTTAGATTTGTGGGTTTTTCTTTAGTTTTAATATTTTCCCTTTTAATTTAGTTTTCATTTATTCAAGCCTTTAAGGTTTCAAAAGAAAATAAAAGATATATATATATATATATATATATATATATATATATATATATATAATAATGTATATTAATAAATAAATAAAAATTACAAAACAAAATAAAAATTAAACTTTTATATTTATATAAAAATTTAAAATAAAAATTTAAAAATAATAAATCAAAGTATATATTATTATTATATATATTTTATATATATATATAACCTTTTCAAACATTACCCATAATCATTACAAGGTAAAGCACCTTGAAAATTGTTTGTCTACCCTTTCGAAAAAATTCCAAAGACGGATATCCTTCTGCTCCGTTCTGAGATGTGTCCAGTTGGGTTTTTCAATTTCTAATGGTCTCTGTGCTAGCTTTGTGGTTATTTGGTCCCGATTAGTGTGTGATCCAATTAGTCAATGACATCCACTAGCTGCGCACATTCCAACCCTTTCTGGTAGTCCCTGCTGGATGAAAATCCTTTTCGACCCAAGTTCTATCGAATCCATGATCCATAGCCTATTTTTTCCTTTTCGAGGTTTCATATTTTTGTCGAAGGGTAGTGCTTAAAATTTCCATTTATACCACTTCTTGCATGCTCCCTTCACAAGTATTCCTCATTTCCAGTCCTTATTATAGATTGTTTTCTCCCTGTACTTTTTTATCCTCTATGAATTTATTTGCTCTGTAACAATGAAGGGAAGATTGAGTATGTCGAGCCTGAGGTTTTTGAAATCAAGACCATCGTCGCTAAAACCATCTTGAATAACAAAGGAGGTCTCATTCCATTCTTTAAAATGTTCACAGACACCAATTGGGACATGACTATGGCATTTGCAGAGACGTGGGACAATGGAGTTATCACAATTCATGGAGTTGAATTCCAAATCACGTTGGAGATTCTTGCTAAGCTAATAGGCCAGAACCTTGAGGGTCATGTGGTTAGAAGAAACAAGCACAATTGGGACTGAGTTACCACATTTTTACAGCTCGTCTACGGTGAGGAAGCTCCACAAAAAAGGTTTGTACCGAAACCATTTATCCTCTCCCTGGAAAGAAATTCTCAAGCCTATTATGCAATATCTTACTATAGATGACCTTGAATCCCAATTATGTAGTTTACACCTGTCTTTCATTAATCATTTCAGAGATGCTAAAATGTCAAACATTCTTATTGCTTTAAATTTATCTATTGACTATGCCATCACCTCTACCCAGGGCAAGAAAGAAGAAGGATGGTCATCCCATTAGGGGCTTTTCAAAATCCTTTACGGCTATTTACTCTAGAAATTTCCTAAAGGAAACCTTCCTTCCCCTGACTCTTCTGAAGAAAATTTCTCTTCTACTCCCAGTCCTAAAGCCACTAGATCCAAAAGGAAAAGCAAAACCGACAAACTCCAGTCTGTCTCAAATATTAAAAAGAAGGTCAAACTTGAGAAAACTCATGTTCGATGATCCTAGAGGATTAATTTTAATGATACCCCTAGCTCTAAAACCATCAAGAAAGAACACAAATCTGATTATGATTCTCCTGATGTGGTGGAAAAGTACCTTCACAAGCTTGTTATCCAGTCCACATCTGCCACCATTGATAATTTAGAAACCGCCTACGTGGCGCTTGGGAAAGGAATTGCTCAACTCAAGGAACAGCGTAATGCTCTCAATCTGCTCTTTTTCTGTGACAATTATAAAGAGGACCTTTCCATCTCTGTTGCTACAGGAGTTTCTGGCGTTAAGGATCATGATGTGGTCGAGATTGCAAAGGAAAACTCTAAGGACGTCCCTAAGGATATTTCCAAGGACGCTACCAAGGATGCTAATCTGGAGATAGTAGTTGCCTCACCTATGCAGACTGATGCACCAATCTAAAATTCTAGTTTGTTTTGTTTCTCAGCTTGATGTTCACTGGTTCATTTTTGTAATATGACCATTCCTATGGGTCATTTTTAGTTTTATCTTTGTTGTTCCTGTGTGGATGCGTTTTGATCCTCTCCCGCATCCTCTGTTGTCTTTTATAAGCTTTCCTTAGTTTTTGTCCTTTTGTTCCTTTGTTGTACAAGGCGTTGGGACGCCTTTCAAATACCCTATTTTTTTAATGCAAGCTTATTAACTTACCAAAATATATATATATATATATATATATAATATATAAGTATAAAATAAAATAAATTGTTAAATATATATATATATATATATATATATATATATATATATATATATATATATAAAACTAAAAAAATGAATAAAAATTATATTATATATTATATTATATTATATATATAATATAGTCTTTAATATATATAAGATTTGTGTTGCATATGAGTTGAGCTTCCACGAATATATTGACATTACCATTAACGAGTTCTTGTTTGTATTGCAAGTTATAGACGACGACGACTTCCAATGTAGGGCCCGCACGACGGAGACCACCCAATCAAGACGATATGGTGGACGTACGGTGGCTATGCACATGATGAGTAGATGGTTGCTATCAGGGCAAGTGGATGGCCAGACAAGTTCATTTGACCATGATATGGAGATCAATGTAACGATGTGGCGAGGATGAATGTTGAAGCCCGACGGATGTGCGATAGAATACAAGAGCTCTCTGGTGATTGGTGGGCATATTGCACGGCTAGGTGGACGCTTAAAAGCCATGAGGAGGATACATGTTGAATTCACCTCCATGGTCGTAGTTATAACTGATTCGTAAAATCAGAGGGCTTGTGGAGTGATTCCTCGGTAGCCAAGGTTAATAAAGCAATAGACCAAGTCAGACTAGACTCACGACATGGATAGGCTGAAATGTGATAAGGCAATGGTGGTGCAGATTTCAAATACAACACGAAGAAATAAGAAATAATGAAGCATGCACAAGAATCAAGAGATGGACCCCACCATTGAGGATGGGCAGCAGAATTTTTGTCTAACAGTGGCAGTGACCATATTTTCAGAAACCAGCTTCGGCGACGAAGAATGAAAGACGGACGACAGCCACTGTGATGACATGGATCATGGTAGCCGGAGGTCAGTGTGGTGACCGAATTTATTGCAGTTTAATCCTAGATATACCGTGGTATTAATGCAGGAAGCCGACAACGAAGTGAAAGAGCGTGGTAAACGACAGATTTCCAGCGATGCAGGCATTCAAAACCGAACCAGTGAGCAGCGGCATTTCATATGGAAAATTTTGAGTGGCAATCGAGGATAGAAATGATGCTCATTCCGGTGCCATTTCTTGACAACCCGTACGATGATAGACAATGACCAAAGATGTAACGATGGAACGATGGAAATATCATTGTCAAATAGTGAGAACGCGGAAATTCTGTTGAACACACCACCTCTCACGGATTTCAGTGCATAGATCTGGTAGAGGAGAGGCTCACGAAGCCCACCGAAGCATAACATCCAAGATTCTGAGATCGCAGGAATGTCACGACAACAGAGAGAGATAAGCTCGGGCTCAACGTTGGCATAATGACATATGGGAGCCGCAATTGATAATCGATGAGGGATCACGAAAACAACGGATTTCAATGGGGGAAACCACGTTTTGAGGTCGTGTAAGATGACAGCTACAAATATTACATGATGGGCCTACTGCAAAGGACGTGGAGGTGGTCGGAGCGAATGAAAATTATGGGATATCACACATGTTTTTCTTCAGTTTGGAAAATGGGCTCGCACGAGATAATTCAAACCGATGGATGAATCAAAGCCGTACAAAGGGGTTCGATGAGCCAGGTGGGTGGAATTTCATTTTGGTTTCGTGCTCAAAAGGAGCCAACGTTTTGTTCGAAGACCTCGATGGAACTGAAATACCCCCACAGCAATTAAAATAGATAGAAACACAAGATAGATTTCAAACTACGTACAGCCGAACGTGTAAACGCAGAACAAGCACAATACAACAGCAGGCATATCAGGAATGTTGCGTGGATGTATATGGCATACTTCATAATCATGGTTTTGTTTTTAATACTAAACTATGGGGTATGTAAAGTTTTTAAAGTAGATAAATTTCCATGTCCAATATTGACCATTAAGAACGCAGTCACCATATTCATAACGAACCTTGGGCTAAAGCATTACCAACGCTACTATTAATTATTAGACGGTTTCAACACCGGCTCCAGCGTTTTGTCAGCGCTTGAGTGGAGGGAGGTGTGCATTGATGCCACAGTCACACGAGGAAGATAAGGGAAAACTATACTAAAAAGAGGTTATGAAATAAAATTAACACTCAACATGTAGCAATATTGTAAGTGTCTAAGATTTCTTTCAACTTTTTAACTTTCCTTAAACTACCATGTATGAAAAATAATACATCATCATCAAATAATAAATGAAATAAATAAATGACCCCCATTTTGATCTCGAACGTGGATCTTTCCCTCTTTGCATCCAAATAGCTCTACTCAATCCTTCAACAACCAACAAAAAAAGTAAAGGAGATAAAGGAAATCCCTATCTCAGTCCTCTCGAGGGTCTAAAGAATTTGGAAGTTGATCCATTGATAAAAATATCCAGAGATACAAAATAAATGCATCTCATAATCCACTTAACTATTGGATAGCTAAAACCAACATGTAAGAGCATCAATCTAAAATACAACTAACTAGTACTATCATAAGCTTTAGATAGATCTAGTTTAAAAACCATTGCAAGAATATTTTCAGTTTTAATAAAGTGAAGGATCTCTCGTGTAGCACTTATGGCTTCAAAAATCTATCTACCTACTATAAACCTAAACTACTCCTAGGAAATAACTTCAAAGAAAATCTTCTACAATATAATAGCTAGAATATTTGCAATGATCGTTGGAATATATTATATTATTTGGTACATGCCAATGTACCACCTTGGGTACATAACTAGAGTAGAATTTTGTCTTATATTAAGGTTTGAGTAGTTACTTCATGCAATGTAATAAATGCACAAGTGTTAGAATGTGCAATGATGTAAATATGCATGTAGTCCACATGTACATGAGTCATAGGTTAGGTAGATGAAGAGTCATGGGTATATGAAAGGCCAAGGGACATATCTCCTTATATATATGCCTTTGAGAGAGTAAAGTGAGATAGGGATTACTAGTTAGATAGTTAGGAAGTATAGTGAGTTTAGTAGGTACAATGTAGATCATGCATCATTTATGGAGTGTTCAAGTCCTCCATTATATTACATTTTACTATTTTTTTGATATTTCATTAATGGCTATTTTTTGAGTTATTGTAGAAGTTTCACATATGCTTTTCCTACATATTATATTGTCATTATCATATAGTTAGTATTGCTTGCTTATTTTACATCTTCTGGTTGCATTTCCTTAAATATAGATCGTCAAAATTTAATAGTGGTATCAAAGCACAAGGTAGATTGATAAGAAATAGAGAGAGCCACAAGAGAGACTGAGAGGAAATATGAAATCTTATTTGTAGAATGTTTGAAATTGCATTTGGCTAGAGTCTTTCCATAGAGTTGCAAAATAACTTTTGAAAACTAGGACTCAACATTGATTCCACTAGATTGATAAATCAACTAGTGAAGATTCATTATATTTAGATTTAAAGAAATTACTATTTTTATTTTTCTAATACGATGTTGTAGAAAAGAGGAGATTCAAATAAAGTTGGGAAGCTTCCTACAAGAGAGCTAGGAAGAATATCTTCTTTGGAATCAATCCAACACTTGAAGAAATAAGTTGAAGATTGAATATTTTGGAGGCCTTAAGGAAAAGGTCCCATTGCAAGAGTTGTAGATTTCAAGAGAGAATATTTAGGAGAACCAACTAGTAGGTCCTCATAGAAATCTAAAGATTTAAGACTTCAAAGTTAAGAAAGAAAAAATAAGGAGGAGATCCAAGAGAAAGGTCTCGTTGAAGAACTTTCATATTTGGAAGATTGAAGACGGAGAAGGACTATCAAAGGTCCTATTCTAGATTTCAAAAGTAGTAGAATTAGGAGATCCAAGAAAGAGATATCATTGTAAAACTTCCATAGTTGAATATTGGAGAGATCAAGGAAAGGTCTCATTGAAGTTTTAAGAAGACTAGAGAAGCTACATAAATTAAAGACCCAAGAGAAGAGGTATCAAGAAAGGTTGAAAGAAAGAAGGAGAAGGATAGGAAATCGTCATTGAAGGAGACTTGAAGAATTCCATTGGAGAATACTTGAGGAGAATTCAAGGGAGAAGATTGTTAGCAAGTAGAGTTCCTGATAGAAGGATTTGGGACAATTATCGTCATTCAAAAATAAGCCTAAAAAAAATAAATATTTGGAAAGAAGTTTGTCAAACTCTAGAAAGGATTTCAAAAGACCTTAATACATTTATATTCTTGGGAATAAGGCCACTAAATAGGCCCAATATTGAATTCAGAATTCAATAAGAAAATTGAAGGAGAAAGGAGCTAGAAGAAGCCACCAAATCCGAGAGATTTAAATACTGCCATTGAAGGCTTGAAGGTTGATTTGTGGAAGAAGAGATTGTTGTTTTTACAACATAAGTCCAAGATATTATTGGACAGTATATAGAGGAGAAATAGGTTGCATTATAATCTTAAAATTTTAGAGCTAGAGACAACAAGAAGGTAATATATTAGGCAATATTGATAGCTACAACTTTCAAGGTCCTAGAATAGCAACTAAAGGAGAAGGATCCAAGAATTTACAAAGTTTAGAGTAGCAAATCAAAGGAGTTATAAAGCTGCAAATTATTCAAGTTTTAAAGTAGCAAATATCAAGGAGTTGAAGCTATAAAAAATTACCAAACCAGTGCAGCAAATAGGTGAACCCAATCACCAAGCAAGATTTCTATAAGGAGGTCAAAATATGGTTTGATAGTTGGTGTTATTAAAGTTTCTTATTTAGTATTATTTAAGTTCATTTAAAACACCATTTTTAGAGTTATTAAAAGTAGCAATAAGGAGGTTGAGTTTAAAGGTTTTCAAGTTGAGTAAGGAGGTAGTACTATTATCTTGAAACCTCATAAAACATATTAACACAAGTTAGTGTTAGAAAGTTGATTAAAATGAGTAATAAGAAGAAATTGATAGTGCATAATATAAGTTATTTCTAAGAGCTATTAAAGTGCATTAAATATTAAGCAAGAAAGGAAGATTAGTGCACAAACAATATATGGTTGAGTTGAAGTGTCAAAAGACACCATTGAGCACAAATTAATTACAAAAAGTCTTGGTGAAGAGAAGCCACCAAGGATTAGATCGGGTTTTGCCATACTAGAGTCAATAAAGAAATATACATAAAGAGACTAAAAAGGTCTCAAAAATCTAGGTGCAACTAAGGTATTATATCTTAGTTTATTGCATATTTAATTCAGGTTTTAATAGCTTCGTATTTGTGTTTTACAAAACAACAAAAGGAAGATAAAGTTTAAGTGTCTTAAGACACCAAAGGAGCATGAAAATTGTAGTCATCAAGTGGAATTATGAACCAAGTTAAAGCACAAGGTATGAAGCAAAAGAGATAGAGTTGTCTAAGGGCTCAATATCATCCCATTCTGTTAGGATTCCCTAATCCTAACTATTATCACTAATTAACCATGCATAACTTTATATGGACCATTGTGTCCCTTCACTCATAACTATAGCATAGGTATATAGATTCATTCACTTGGGTGTAAAAAATCATCCAGGATAAAATAATAAAACATATATTTGAATTCATTGGAGGGATCCCCCATTCCAATGCAAAGGTGATTCAATCTAAAAGGTGATTCTATCAGTTTTCATTTATTTTCTGCATCCAAATCCATTCATTCCATTTGTGTAACCTACTAGGACCTAGAGTTATACCATCTAGTATCATATTCACTCCATTCCTATGCCTCATCACCACTCACTCATCGAAAATTAGTTTACAAGTTGTGCAAAATCATTTGCATCTCACCCATCATTCTCTCTACCATCCCCAACATCCTTCATCAACATTATATTTAGCACTATCGTTTACTCATTAAAACACCTCTTGTATCATAAACCAAAACATCATTCATACCCAGAACCATCATAGAGACATGCATTCAATATATTATAAAGGTCACAAAGTACCCGTAGATCCATTGTGAACACTGGTGACAAAAACTATGAAGGTTAAATAATTATCGAACATATTTGGCAAAGACACAGGATCAAAGATATTTAAAACCTTTTTTCCAGACTCCTATTGACATTGCAATCATCACTAGATTGAAGAAAAAATCAAACAGTGACAAAAAAAATTGATTTTTGGTGCGATATCAAATTTTCAATAGGAATTTCAGGAATCCGGTGAGAGAAATAATAAAAATTAAAAATAAGATAAGGTTTTTATAAATTTTTGGCACCAAAATTTGAAGTTGGCGATACCAAAATCTCACAGGGCTAATTCATGTTTAAGAGAAAGGGGATAATAATCCCACATTTAACAAGTAGCAACATTCAAGTGGTTTAAAGGTTCACGTGTGATATAAGGTGGTTATGACTACCACCTAGTAGTCATACACGCACGACACTTACCCTCGCTTGACTGCTCACCACTACCACTCCTCATTACCCACTCCATCCTTGCCTTACCCTCGTGGTCCATGCTCCTTATTTTTGTCTCTCCAACCTTCACTATCCCTTCGACCTTCGATGTCCCTCTGACTCGTTGACTCTGCCATGCGCTTCCCCTCATATCCTATGCTATCCACCTGCCATTGACGTATGGTACCTTGTGTTCCTACTCGCTATCGAGATTCAAATTCTACTACCCACTGATGTCACTGAGAATATCAAAATACTCTAATTTATTCAATCTTCATACAACAATTTATAGCTTCTTGATGAGAGCTATATTAAGTACAAATCTACTGAGAATATTTGCACCCCAAGTTTGAGAAGATTAGCATCCCAAGCTTCAAAAATAAACACCCTAAACTAAGCTGAAGATAATGCGTAACTTGCATTCCTAACAACATGCTAATCTTGGATTTTAAACATTATTTATCCAAGCTTTATTTAATAAATACTAAATACTATGACTTTAGGACTTAGGACTAAGGATGCAATGTTGAAAATATTCCAACAGTCACATGTTGTCTGTGCTATCACCAAGAAAGTGATTTGAATTTCAAAATTCAAAATTAATTGACCATTGATAAACCAAATTTTGGCCAAATTTTATCAAAAATTATACAAAATTTTTGCAAAATTTTTAAACCAAATTGCATAATTTTTGCAATTTTTTTTAAAACTAAGTGAAGAATTGCAAATTACTCCTTGAATGGCTAACGGAAGGAGATCGCAAGACCTTACTCTCAAAAAATTTTACTAAGAGTTTCACCAATGGAAGGACCAAATTATTAAAGATTCTTTACCGAGGCAAGAATTTGACCAAATAATGTCCTCACAAAATACTTACACCACCCCAAAACTTAACCGAATATTACCAATTAAACATATCAACCCCAAGGAAATGAAGGAAAGAAGAGAAAAAGGCCTTTGTTTTCATTGCGATGAGAAATTTATACCCAATCATCAATGTATTACACCCAAACTATATATTTTAGATGTAGTTATTCCTTGTAGTTCTACCAACAAAGAAAATGAAATTGAGGTAGAAGTAGTACCGGATACACCCAAGGATAGCACTAAAGATGATAAATATGATCAAAAAGTGACCCAAGCACCTGATCACAATGATGAAGGCAATAAGGTTGATATGCCATAAGTGATCAATGCACCAAGCAAGGATGAGGTAGAGATACACAAAGTGACCAATGAAGGCCAGACATACACTCTACATGAACTACACACAAGTTCCTCACCAACATTGAGTTCTCATCGTATAGGCAACCTGATTCAAAAAGGAGGCAAAAGAGTGAGTGCACCTTTATTTTCCCTTCATTCTACACATGAAGAACCGACTAAAGTGGATGCTCACCATCATGACGATTCTCCTAAGGATGCTTCTACTAGTCTTCCTGACAACCCCCCACTAATGCTTCGACCCTCAAGATATCCCTACCTTAAAAAAAAAAGACATTAAAATAGTACAAGAACTTGTGCAAATTCTACTTGGAAAACAAGGGACAAAGCTCCTCACTTTGATCTTTGAGGATAAAGATCATTTTAAGGAGGGTGGCATGTTAGGATTCCTTAATCCTAACTATTATCACTAATTAATCATGCATAACTTTATATGGACCATTGTGTCCCTTCACTCATAAATATAGCATAGGTATATAGATTCATTCACTTGGGTGTAAACAAACATCCAGAGGAAATTAATAAAACATGTATTTAAATTCATTGGAGGGATCCCCCATTCCAGTGCAAAGGTGATTCAATCTAAAAGGTGATTCTATCAGTTTTCATTTATTTTTTGCATCCAAATCCATTCGTTCCATTTGTGTAACCTGCTAGGACCTAGATTCCTACCACATTCAAGGTGTGTAAATCTACCACATTCAAGGTGTCTAAAGACACCAAATTTAGTGCCACAATCTCATGAAGGTAGCACTCACAGTGCACAAGGAACCTATAGCAAGAAGGAGAATAAGCCATAATAGCATAAAGCAACAAAGATACAAGTTGCAAGAAGAATAGCACAAGGTGAATAATGTAAGACAAGGTGCAAATAATAAGGAATAATAGCAAAGAATTACCCAAGCAAAAGTGGAGAAGATATTGGAGGAACGACCAAATTGAAAAAAGCATTCAAACACCGGAGCCACCTTCATTGGATATGAGCCACCATACATTGAACATCAAGAAAGCTTGCTATTACAAGAGAAGCAAAGTAACTTGCAAAGAAAGTTGGCAAGAACAGGTGATAAGGGACATTGAAGAGTTTGGTTTCATGCAAGAGAAGAAGCTTCCACTTTCCACACAAACCAAAGGAATCTTGTGCCACTTGGTACAAAGTAAGAAGAGCGTCTATGTATCCTCAATGACATAACACTTGCACAAATAAAAAGAGCACCCAAGTTTCAATTAACGTCCCATTACAGTCAATAAGGAATAACAATCATTATTGCAATGCTCAAAGTATATTACAATGTCTAAACCACCTAAATTAATGCCTTCAAAAGGTTGTAACCTCCCAACGCCACCTAACAAGAAGTCCTACATTCTAGTGCAATGTAAAGTGCCATGTGGCTTGCATTCCAAAGGGAGAAAGAGGAGTATTAATAGCCCTATCTAAAGAGAGCACACACATCAAGCTTACATAGGTCAAAGTGCATTGAAGGGAGAAGAAGACCATCTTAAGAGCATGTGAATATCATTGCATAGAATGAAGAGGATAGACAATAGAGCATCGAGAAGTATTTAATGTAGTCAAACACCATTAAATGAGTATGATACCATGTTTATTACGGGCTTATTCGAGCATGGAGTACAATTGTATTGCGTATAAATTTTAGCACCTTGAAGGTAAGATTTATTCTCATAACCTTTGCAAAGCACAAAGGAGAAATAAGGCATATATTAAAGTTACAATCAATCAAGTTTTATGCTCTAGGGTTATTTAAATAATAGGAGTAATAAGGTGATAAAGAATAACCTTGAAAAGCATATTGAATGCCTTAGAAGGAAGTAGAAGATAGAAGCATTGAAACTATTACCCATATTGCATTAAATAGTTGCAAATAATTAAATAAGGAGATATAAGGTTTTTACAAATTGAAGTACATGGTTTTTTTTAATTTCTAAATTAGGGAGATATAAGGAGTACTACATCAAAATTTAGATCATTGATATTTAGAAAACCAAACCTTTAATAATTAAAGGGTAAAAAATGTTTTCATAGCATTACTTAAAAGTTGGAAATTATTAGTTATACTTGTCTCTTATACAAATTGAAGGGACAAAAGGAATCCAACTATAGAGTCTTGAAAAATAGAGAACATTATCAAATTGAAAGTGCATATATCAATAGGGAGAAATAAGGTGAGAAATAGGAGTTGGATATTATATTAATAGGAATAGGCATTCAGAGTTTCCTTAATTCAGTAGCTTCATCAATTGTAGATGTTTCTACGTTTCTACAAGGACATAAAGCAACATGATAGCCTTACAGAGTTCCTCTCATCATCGCTAAAATCCCACAAGCCCATCAATATTGATTGTTATCCATCGCATGGTGCTTGCACCTGATCCATGATACCATCATTTAAAATGGCACTTTAGCACATGGACCTGATGCTTGTACCATGAATAATCTTGAAGGCCTCAAGCAACATTTTCGCTCCACGTGGCCCAAATATTAAAGCATGCAACTTGGACATTTCAAAAATTGGTTATCCCACATTCGTTGTGGATTGGCTTCTTTAAGCCTAAATTTTCTTTTATTTTCCACCTTATTATGTATAAGTTAAACTGTTAGGAAGCCATATAATAATTTGAAAGAAAGCATCTTTTGAAAGAATATTTTGTGGGAATATTCCTTTTAAATATTTCACTGGAGGAATTCATATTTTCTTTTCTTTTTGCTTGATAAATTTTTTATTTTTTTTGCGTTTCAAGGCATCTATTTTTTTTAGTATAGCCTTATCTATACTTTTTGGAAAGCTCTCTTTTATTCGGATCTAGTAGAAGCATATTTTTTTAGTTTTGTAATAGTCTAAAATGATTCATGGTGCACCATAGTTCCTATTGTTAACATCTTATTTTGACCTTATATTTGGGTTCACCTTTTTTTATTTATGGTTTGGGTTTAGCTTTTTGATCTTGAGGATTAGGGTTTCTATTTTGATCCTCAAATTTAGGTTTTTGATCATGAGGATTAGGATTCTATTTTTTAATCCTCCAATTAGGGTTTTTGAGGATCTTGTTCTGATATTGAGGATTATGGGTTACATTTTTTTATCCTTTGATTAGGGTTTATTTTGAGGATATTTTTATTCAACTTTCTATGAATATTTTATAATATGGAGTGCATTTTTTATTGTACCTGATACTCCTCACCATAATGCAAGTGAACCTTGTAACTAATAGTCTCCTTTATAACACCTAGCGGATGCAGTGACTATTTATCCATGCAATCTAGTAGGATGAGAAGGTTACCATAAGGATGGTTGTAATTGATTCATTTTAGCTTTTTTTGGCTCAATTGAGTAGGTTAGTAGAGGTTTTGGATGATTTTTGATCTAGTGTTGCTTGTATTGGCTTTGGGTTATTGTTAGCCAGTACCCTTGGTTCTATGGTGCAATTAGCTTCAATTTATTTCTAGTCATTCATGAATCATTTATGAAGACTCAACAGCAGCAAAAGCAAGAAATGGATCAACATCATATTCCTCATCCTACAAATGTGATACTTGACTTCTAGCTTCTACTTAATTCAAATAGAGTGTTCAACATGAAGACTTATTAGACTCAAAATGGTTCTACTTTATACCTTATCACCTGTCGTAGTCAACTTCCATGCCATGTAGAGTGGACATCAGACCACTAAATGTCTTACGGTTCCCTTCTCTCTTGAAAGCATTGGGGTCAAATTATTCTATGGTAGGGAGGAATAATAAGGAACACTTGATGTAATAGTCTTAGGCTTAGTTTTAGGCTTAGGATTAAATGTCATTTTATGTATTACGTTAAGTCCTTTATGGCTCATATTGGCTTCTATTGATTAGTTTGTTAGGCTAGTCAGTTGAGACTGTTTTTGTCTCCTTTATAGGTTGTTATATTGCACTTAGCAACATTCCAAATTAGTCTTGTTTATATTATGGTGGTTGCACCTGCTTGTTTATGGTTGTAATTGTTGTATTCTTCTTGGTGCTTATTTAAGCACCCCTTACTAATGCATTTTCAACTTCATTCCTAAATCAAGTATCTTGGAATATTAGGGATATTAATAAGACCCCTAAAAAGAGTTATTAGGGAATTAATAGGTTGTAGTTTTGAGTTTATTTTAATACAAAAATTACAAAAATAGAGTGAGAAATGTAATTTTAGGTTATTTTATTTAATACATTATTAATAAATTAATTGCACACCAAGCTGGCATTCCAAAATCCAACGTGCACAATTAGAAATTAGAAAATATTTTTATTTTGGCAATGTAAATATTCTTTATGTCATAGATAGCTTGGTGGGTAGGATTTATGATCACTCTGTTACTGGCTAATCTGGGCCAGTATACTATATAAATATTTTGCACACATGGAATAAAATTGTTTGATTTCCTACATTGGTATCAGAACTAAATTCATGGCTCTCTATGTAGACATTGTCCCTTGCCAATAGCTTATTGTGAGCTCATATTGGTGAGCCTACAGCTAGGCATAGGTGGCAGAACATTTGAGGTTGGAGAACGAATTGGAGGCACTCTGGATCAAATAATTCTATTGTGGTCCTATAGCCCTTGTTCTCTACCTCATTATTGATCATGTGTTGTGCCTTGTTGAAATAATAATATACAAAGGATGATCGACCAACCCCTATGCGATGTCCAGGCGTCTATGCATGCCAAATTAGCCCAAGATGGCCTAGATTGGCTAGCACCACTGCAACAGCAAAGCCCAACCAAGCTTGTTGAATATTGCAGGCCCCAATCTGACGTGGCAAACCTCAAACCAATTACACGCAAGTCGACCAATCATAGGAAGAGACGCACAACACAGGTGAGCTAGATCACCAGCAAAACTAGGTAGATGCAGATAAAATTTTAACTCGGCACCTTGTATTCTCCCTTGTTAGCTACTTTTGTTTGAGAATTAAAAAATATTGTGTTGCCCTTGTTAACCACATAGGTAGGTAGCTAAGGGTTAGTAGCCTCAAATTCATCAACCACACAAAAGTCCTATTGTCATCGTATCAAATCCCTCACAGCGATCAACACACCTTAGATTGATCGCGAGTGTAGAACAGCGTTGCACAGATTCAGAACAGGCACTAACAAAAAATGAAAAAACTAAATCATTTTTTTAAGGTTTTATTAACAGCCAATTTGACCAATCATGTCGCTCAACCATTGACCACACAATCGTTCGTTATTTGCTAAAAATGATTTGACGTGCGAAGTTTGGGGTTTAAGTGTTTATTTGGTCAATATTTAGTCCCACATCTGTTATGGGTCAGCATTCAAAAATTTTTAATTTCATGGGCATGCATATACATTATTGACCACCCATAGGTGGTCAGGCCACCCCTGCATGAGGCCACTTCTAGCTGGTGGTAGTACTTAGCAGTGTTGTTGACTATTGATTTGATTTCCTTATTTACTATTATTTGCAAATTGTTTCATGCTCGGGCCGACATATGCCTGTTGACTTGACTACGCTGGTGGAGTCAGAGCCCCCTAAGGTTCAATCAAAACTAATATTTTTGCCTAAAGTTTTTTTAAAATTCAATTAGTTAAATAATTATTTTATTTGTTCTAATGTTAACTAGTTAATTAATTAATTAATTATTAGATAAAATACCCAGGTGTTGTAGGTGAGTTGGAGAGGAGAGGGCAATCCTCCAAGGGAGGTCCCAATTTCGAATCTCCACCCTACCAAAAAGTTGAATTGGGTACCCAAAATCCAATTGATAATGTTGGTACGGGCAGGGCCGGGTGCAACTCCCGAGTGACTTTGACGGTGTAGAACCCCCTAGTCGCTTATATATATATATATATATATAATAATTTAATCACATAACTAATTAATTTATAATTAAATATTTTAGTGCATTTGGTTTGAACACAAAAAAAAGAGAAAAAAGAAAAAAATTTGGGGTAACAAAATCACAAAGGCAACGTCATTTATTTGCAAAACAAAAGCGGGCTACAAAATTTGCTCAAAACCTTGTTATTTTGCAAAACCAAAACAAAGGGGACAACACAAATTATTTTGGATTTTTGCTACAAACACAAACAAGAGCAAGAGTTAGTGAATATCATTTTTTTGCAACTAGACCTCAAATCAAAACCTAGTGCAAAAATACTATTGAAAATTGGTATTGTAAAAGATGCATTTTCGATGGAATCCGACACCTTCAAAAATCATAAATTTGTTGGCATGATGAAACTGTGAAATGCGTTTAATTTTTTGTTTTATGCATTGAAATATATATTATGATGGAAACAGACCCTAAATTTATACCCTATTTTTTATGCAATTGATTGCACAAGGCAACATTCAGTAGAAACAATACCTTTGGTCTGCACTAATAGGTAATGTTGTCATGATTGGGCTACTATATATAGTTGCAACAATGATTTCTAGGCTATTGTTCCCCATAAACGGTCTAGGAGAAATAAGGAAAGCTAATATTGATATTCACTCCAATTTTTTACCCTATTCACTACTATCGTTTGACGTAAATCCTGAAATAAATTTCTTCCAAGTATAAGGGTCTTGTTACCCTACATATACGGAAGTCTTTTTAAGCATGTTTCAAATATAGATTG
Organism: Wollemia nobilis; assembly: GCA_028583015.1. Lineage (NCBI taxonomy): Eukaryota > Viridiplantae > Streptophyta > Pinopsida > Araucariales > Araucariaceae > Wollemia > Wollemia nobilis. The sequence continues at coordinate 6,484,931 of JAQPPZ010003612.1, forward strand.
AATCCCTTTCAATACTGCTTATGTGCCACGGATCGATCTATATCACATACATTTGAGTCTTCCTCGCATATGGCCACGTATATTAAGGGGACAAGCTTATTCAATGTATCGATGGGTATTATAGAAAAAGCAAGTATATCAAATAGATCATGTCTATAGGACTAGCAATATAAAGAAAGGGGGATAATTTGGTGTTATAAGGAACCCTCACAATAACCATTGCAAAAGCATATTTGTGAAAATCACATCTACTCATAGGTTCGAATTTTGCTCCATGGAAGATAAAGATGAGGGTAATATTACATGTTGAAAAGATATGGGACATCATGACTAGCAAAGCCACATGCCCAACAACAGTAGATGATGAACAAGAAGCATATGATGATACCAATGCAAGAGCATTGATGATCATAGTTATTGCTATTGCTGATAAAGTTCAACCACACATCTATGAAAAAGAGGATGCAAAAGATGCATGGGATACATTAACAACCATATATGAAGAAAATAATTAAGCCATGATTCTTAATATTCAATCCCAACTTCACACTCTCAGCATGAAGAATGGAGAAAGTGTAGAGGTGTTCCTTTGCAAAGTTGTTGATTCGAGAGCAAAATTGCATGCCTTGGGAGAAAAAGTGGAAGACAAACTCTTAACCTCCATTATTTTGAGAGCTTTACTAGATTCTTTTAGAATGATGGTCACTTTCCTTCAATTTTCCAATCGATAAGTCTTTTTTGAGGAGTTGGTTAATTTGCTACAAGAAGCAAATAACAACCTAAGAGACCAACTGTCCAACACAACATTCTTTTCAAAGAAAACTGGAACTAAGAAACAATGATACTTTTAGAAGAAATATTCCTCTAAGGGTTCATACACTAGTCCCTCACAAACGACACCTCCATTGAGAGATTTACCAGATTCTTTTAGAATGATAGTCACTTCCCTTCAAGTGTCCAAACGATAAGTCTCTTGAGAAGTTGATTAATTTGCTACAAGAAACAAATAACAACCTAAGAGACCAAATATCCAACACAACATTTTTTCAAAGAAATTTGGAGCTAAGAAACAAGGATACTTTTAGAAGGGATCTTCCTCTAAGGGTTCACACACTACTCCCTCACAAACAACACCTCCACAATAGAATAGGTACTAACACATTTGTAAGATGGATAATCATGACACTAAGAAATATTGGTTCAATTCTTTCAACAAAGGTAACAAAAATAAGCAACCACGAAAGAAGGGGAAATTTAAACCACGACCAAGAAATAGGCAACAAAGAAGCAATGTTGCTATTGAAGAATCAAATTCTAATTCTGAGATAGCACACAAGCTGCTCATGACTAAAACTGATCCCAAACAAAAATATCATGTTTAGTATATTTATTTTGGTTCCAGCAAACACATGATTTGTGATAAAGGGTGGTTTGACACATTTGAAGCCAAAAAATGTAAACCGGTGATAATTATCAATGATAAGACCTATAAAGTCCAAGGAGGAGTGTTTTAGTGACACTTCCAGATGGACGATGCAAAATTGAAAAGGTTCTTTATGTGCCAGGATTGTCTAACAATTTGTTGTTCGTACCCTAAATCTTGGACAAAAATATGGTGGTTGACTTTAAAGTTGTTAATGGAGAAAAGCGTTGCTTCATTACCAAATATGGTAAACACATTGCAATAGCTTCCTACAAACATGGGTTGTTTGTTTTAGATACACCTCATGTTGCCATGGCTATCAACACAAAAGAAACTACCTCCTTATGGCACAAATTGTATGGGCATCTTAGTTTAGGCTATTTGATTCAGATTAGTAAGCATGATATGGTATTAGGTATGCCCAACCTTTCACATACTTTACTAGTATGCTTGGATTGCTTAGCAGGGAAGCAACACCAAGTTCCATTTGATTTGAGCTCTTCATGAGCCAAAGCATCGTTGGAGTTAATCCACACCGATCTATGCGAACCCATGCCAAATAGTTGTGGTGGAAAGAAGTATTTTTTGTTGGACATTTTGAGTCATTAAGTCAAGTTGTCATTGATGTCAAGGAATGAAGTCATCATTAATGTCAAGGAATTTGTCAAGAAACAAAGTTGTCAAATTTGTCATTGATATCCTAGATTAAGCCACCGATGATGTCCAAGGTCAAGAGGAACAATGCAGAGGTTAAATACAAAAGGGCTTCATAATATTTTTAATATTATATGGAAGCATAAGTTAAAAGGTTTTTCATAAAAATCCAAGGAAGCTTATTGCAAAGCTAAAGGAAGGTTTAATATTTATTTCATAAAATATTTAAATTCAAATTGAATTTAAATTTTCTAAATAAATATTATCTATACAAAGTTGTTCAATGAGATATAGCCTTAATAAAACCAAAGGGTTTTAAAGAATTAATTAATAAAATTTAAATTCAAATGAATTTAAATAATTTATTAATAAGGTTAAAGGAAAATAAAAAGCGCCAACATCTAAAAAGTGAGAAGGTAATTTGAGCACCAACGTATATGCATGAGGAGGAAATCAATATATAAACCAATGCCTTAGAGGCATTAACATTTATCCTTTTTCTCGATCAAATTAATGTGTGCAATTGTGTGAGAACTCGTATGGAAAAGACAAGCGAATTTCGTGTTTTAGCGCCAACGAATAAGGTTTAAAGGGAACAGCGCAAAATAACCAAGCGCTAACTGGGCAGCATGGCCTAGTGGCAAGAGGACAACGGTTAGAGTGTTTGGGTGCTAGGTGACTTGCATTGGAAATGCGATGACAGCATTTTGGTGGTTGTGTTTGTGTTGGAAGCGCCAAATGAAAGGCGCACGTTTTTGCTAGGCAAGACGAAGAGTCTTTTTGGAGCACGTGGTGCTCTTTACTCTCCAAGCGAGCGCCTAGCTCACGTGGCAGTTGGAGCCACGGCTAGGGCGTTGGTTGAGGCTGTGTTGTGAGTTCGAATCCCTTCCAAGGTAAGGTAATAAATTTTGATTATTATTTTTTGTGTGTTGCCTAAAGTTTGGAGTTAAAAGGGTTGATTAAAAGGATTGTTAATTGAAAGTTATTTTTGATAAGTTGGAGGAATAAGGTGTTAGCTTTATTTTAACTAGCTTAGATATATAAAATATATATCTATAAACATCGAGAATTATCAATATCAAGGTGCCTATCTCATTTTGGGCACCATTTTAGTTTAAATAGTTTAAATATTTTAAATCCACCGTAACCCTTAATGTCGACGGATAATTTTCTTAATGTCGGCTTTTTTAATAAAATATTAATATATTTTACGGCGTGGTTGACCTTCCTGGCTGCCATTGTAGGATGCCTATCGACGTAATAAAGTGTTTGTGTCACATTGATTTGTTGAAGTTTTTAAAAGGATATAGGGAACTTCTTGCATTGAGTTATTTTGAAAAGAAGAGTGCATTGAGTATTATTTTAATTGGGAGATTATAAGGTGTAAGTGGTGTATTATTTTTGTAAATGTTGATAAATGTTTTCTTAAAGATGGAGCGATAAGGTGTATGTGTGTCTTGATATTTACATTGTATTTTGAGGAATTTTATCATCTTATAATTTCTTTGAGGTTAGCAAAGAAGTGTTTGTGATTGTGGCAAATTTATGAGATTCCTTCATCATCAAGAAAAAGGTATGAGCACATTCTTCCATAGTTAATTTGATTGGTTGGTTTTCTGGAAAATAAGTTTGGAGTGAAAAGGACTTGATTAGGGTTTCCTATTGAATGTGTTGAGTTAATGCTTCAAGGTTTTTTGGAATAAAGAGTTTTTAAAACTTTGTTTTATAAGCATTGTTGTTGAAACCATTGGTTGTGTGAAGAACTTAAACTAAGGTTTGAGTAGCATTTCTATGTGAAGATTATTTTATAAGCATTGTTGTTGAAGTGAGTTGTTGAGAAAAGAACATGAGTATCATTGTTATGTGAGATTTGTTGTTGAGCATTGTTGGAAATATTTTGAGTGAGTGATCATATGCTTGGACTAGGGTTTGTGAGCAAGGGTTGTTTCATTGAGTGTTTGGTTGAGTAGAGTTGGTTGAGCCTAGTCAAGTGGATGTGTGAAGTGATTGTTCAAGTTCCATAAAATAAACTATTCTATATTTTGAATTGATTTGAGAAAGTGATTGAGCATTGAGTTGAAATTTAAGCATATTGAGTCTCTAACAATTCTCCTTATGTTTCTAAGAGAGTTATTGAAAGTAATTGAGCATTGTGATAAGTGTAGAACATATTGAGTCTCTAACAATTCTCTTTATGTTTCTATGAGATTGAACAAGTTCTATGTGGACTTGTTGAGTAGATTTGAGGCAAGTATTTGAGAAGACTTGTGGACAAATTTGGTGTGAGCTTTTGTGGAAGCTTACAATATAGATATTGAGCAAATTTGGATAAGTTCTTGAGAGGACTTATTGAGAATATTGGACAAGTTCTAGAGAGGACTTGTGGAGCAGATTTGAGCAAGTTCTAAAGAGGACTTGTAGAGAAGATTTGAGCAAGTTCTAAAGAGGACTTGTAGAGCATATTTGGACAAGTTCTAGAGAGGACTTGTAGAGCAGATTTGAGCAAGTTCTAGAGAGAACTTGTGGACAGATTAGTGTGAGCTTTTGAGAAAGCTTACAAGGCATATTTGAGACAAGTCTTTGAGAAGGCTTGAGAGTAGAGTTGATTGATTGATTTGTTCAAATCTTGAGTTAAGGTTTAGGGTAGATCTAGCAGAGTTGATTTGAGATTGATTCAAGCTTTGCGTTAAGGCTTGAGGACAAAAATTGAGAACAGATTTGTGCTATATCGAAGGACTATGTTTAGTGCAGATCAGAGGATAAAAATTAAGGACAAATTTTGATGCAGATTTGAGGACAGGTTTGCGCCAGACCAAAGATAGAGATTGAGCAGAGTTGTACTAGATCAAAGGACTATGTTTAGTGCAAATTTGAGACAGAGATTTGGAGGTGACATAGAGGAGAGGATAGTATTATCCAGTGGATATAGATCCATTAGCTAGGGTAGTGAAGATAGGTCTTCTGAGTGGGGACAAGAGTCTTCAGTGGAGAGAGATCCACAAGCCAGTGTAGTGGAGGCGATAGTCTTCTAGAGGATCACCAACCAGAGCAGAGGAGGAGTTCTCCTGTGGATAGAGATCCAGGAACTTGATTTAGGGGATTGGTGTCTCCTTTGGACAGAGGTCCATAAACATTGTAATAGGGAAAGGATTCCCATGTATTGATTGAGAAAATTTTAGTGAAATATTTTCTCCGTAGAGTAGCCCACATTGGATGAACCACGTAAATTATGGTGTCTTTATTGTGTGTGGTGATTTGTGCATTGCTTTGATTACTATTGTTGATATTTCTATCTATACATTGCATAATATTGTTTGGGAAAGAAAAGTAAAAAGTGGTCTTATACTGTTCACCCCCCTCTCAGTATAAGCTTGTGTTCTTCATTTTTAGTTGTTTGTTGATGATTACTCCCGCAATATGTGGGTCTTATTTCTACAACTAAATTTCAATGCTTTCTTGTATTTTCAACAATTTCAAAATTGCGTTGAGAAGGAATCAAGATACTCTATCAAGGCCCTCCACTCATATCGAGGGGGAATTCACCTCTAATGAGTTCTCAAGGTTTCTCACCAAACATGGGATCAAAAGATAGCTTACTATAGCCTATACTCAACAAAATGGAGTTGCTGAGAGGAGGAATCTTTCCATCATGGAGATGATCCGATGTATGCTCATAAGTGCACATCTTGGGCAACAAGTATTGTGCAGAAGCTGTCGCTACAGCCGTGTATCTCCTAAATCGAGCACCAACCAAAGCTCTTCAAGGAGCCATACCAGAAGAATCATGGAGTGGAAGAAAGTCCTCCATTTATCATCTAAGGATATTTGGATGCAAAGCCTTCATGCACATTCCAAATAAGAAAAGAAGCAAGCTAGATGAGAAAACTCTACAATGCATCTTTCTTGGTTATGATGAAGAATCCAAGGGGTATCGATTGATTGATCCTATAACCAAAAAAATCATATAAGTCGAGATGTGGTATTCGATGAAGCTCCCAAGTTGGATACACCAAAATCTAGCAAAGACACATCTCCTATTGTACACCTTGAATTTAAAGAGTTTGAATCAAGGGCTCCCCCAAAATAGAAGAAAATTACAAAATGGTATACTAGCACAATAAGAGATGCAAAATTGGATGCACCTCTTGATCTTAATTCCAATTGACCACGTACTCTAAGTATGTCACACCAGGAAAGAGAAAAATATGAAGAAGAAGATGATGAAGAAGAAGAAAGGAGTGAAGAGGATGTTACAATGTGAACACATCTAGATGCAAAGCTACCAAGAAATGTCATGCTCCAGTGTGAACTCGCATGGGGGCTTGAAATGTCGGCAAGGGCATTTTCGTTTTCTCTCCTCCCAATATTATTTCCTACTCCTCCTATATTCTCTCCCATTATTCCTCCTTCCTATCCCCTTATCTCTCCTTCTCCTTAACTCTTCCTATCTTCTATTATCTCTGCAGCAGTTACAATATATAGTTTTAATTAAATTATATAAATTTGTGTAAGCTAAGGTTGTTATTAATTATTGGAAATAAATTAAATTTTTTGTCTACGTCTCAATTTGCTCTCTCAAAGGAAGATAGAGGTTTGATGACTTCAGTGATGGAGTATGAACCCACTTCGGTGCAAGAAGTACTTAGTGTGCCTCAATGGAATGTAGCTATGGATGCAAAACATATGTCTCTTATGAAGAACAAAATATGGGAGCCAGTTGATTTGTCTATTGGTAAGAAACCCATTGGTTGCAAATAGGTATACAAAATCATTGTAAGGTAGATGGAACTATTGACAAGCATAAAGCCCCCCTTGTTGAAAAGGGCTATGCTAAAAAAAGGTATATATTTTGAAGAGATATTTGCACCAACAACAAAGATGACACAATGGCAGCTCAATTCAGATGGAAACTTTATGAGATGGATGTGAGGGGTGCCTTCTTGAATGGTGATCTCAAAGAAGAAGTGTACATGACCCAACCTAAAGGATATGTTGTTGAAAAACAAGAGCGAAAGGTTTGCAAATTGATAAAATACTTATATGGCTTTAAACAAGCTCCAAGAGCTTGGTACATTAAGATTGATAATCACCTCCTACGGCATGGTTTCAAGAGAAGTCCCTCAGAAGCCAATCTCTATTTCAAGAAAGTTGGTTATGAAATAGTGATACTTGTGCTCTATGTTGATGATCTGATCATCACTGCAGCTTAGAAAATATGATAGAAGCAGTGGAGGGTGACTTGAAGAAGTCATTTGAAATGACAAATCTAGGACTTCTACATTATTATCTTGGCTTGGAAGTAGTACAAAAAAACACATCAAGGTCACACAAATGAAGTATACCAAGGCACTAATTGAATATGGGTCTTTCAAAGAATCTTCCAATAAATTTGAATTGCGATAACCAAGGTGTTTTGAAACTAGTCAAGAATCCAATGTTCTATGAACAAACAAAGCATATTGACATTCAATGTCATTTTATTCAAGATGAAGTTCCAAAGCACAAGATTCGGCTCCAATACATTCCCACCGATGAATAGGTTGTAGATATTTTCACTAAGGCACTTGCACGTGTCAAATTTGAATTGTTTCACAATTCTCTATATACATCAAATAATGTAATAAGGGGGGATGTTATGTTATTTGATTTATTACATTATTAATAAATTAAGTGCACACCAAGTTGGCATTCCAGAAGCCAATGTGCACAATTAGGAATTAGAAAATATTTGTATTTTGGCAATGTCAATATTCTTTGTCATAGATAGCTTGGTGGGTAGGATTTACAATCACTCTGTTACTGGTCTAAATCATTGGAGGATTTTGCTTCATTTTTCAAGTCAAATGGATTTTAGGATGTTATTTCTTCAAAAATTCATATACATGGGATAACAAACATGTTGGGCAAACTCAGAATAAAAAGTTTGGATCAATTTTTGTTATCTAATGCATGGTTGCAAATAAAGTATGCAATATCTTCAAACATTCTATTGCAAGCAAGATTAGATCAAAAACATATTCTCTTGAGATGTAAGTCACTCAATAATTGTCGTTCAAATCCATTTTTATTTTAATGTATGTGCATTTAGGACCTTGATTTCTTCCATACAATTATGTTATGGTGGGATGAAGCAAGGTTTAAAGGATCATGTATGTATAGATTTTTCAAAGTTAAATATATAAGCAGGAAAATAAATATTTGGAATATCAAATATTTTGGTAACATGTTTAAAGCAAAATAAGAAATTAAATCCAGCTCAATAAGCTAAAGAGATAGTAGAAAATCAAGGGAATAGACCAAGATAGTTATGCGCAAGAAATATAATTATTTTCTTATTATCATAATGTATTTCTCATCATGACAGTGGCTGGGATTTTTGCTAGGTGGAGCTAGACCCATTTTTTGGTTGGGGAGATCCCATTCCCATGTGCCCAGTCACTCCAGCTAATGTGGTGGGCTGAAGTATATCTGATGGCATTGATGGCTCTGCTACAAGTGATAATGTTCGCATGCCTAGGGAGGATGGGTGGCTCATTTCCATTCCTTCTAATACCGGCTGGCAGCATATGGAGGGTGAGGGACATTCACCTCGTGAGCATACCTCCCATGATTGACATGATTTAATGCATGCTTTTTGGTGATGTGGTTGGTGACAGGTTTAACCATGTTTTTGTTGTTTTGAGTAACCGTTTCCTAACTCAAACTGAGTTAGTGTGACTACCTATTGGGATGTGCCTATCCATCCTTTTTTTTGTTGTAAAGACTTGTATTTTTAAATTAATTAAAAGTTAGGCCTTTACATTCAAAAAAATTATCATAATGTATTGAAAAGGAAAAGGTATACTAATCCTAAAAATTTAAGGAGATGTGGATTAAGGAAGGGGACATATATACCAAATTTTATAATATTATAGCCATAACATATTGTCTTTTTGTCAAATTAAAAAATATTTGAACTCTAGATAGAAGAAATGTTGAGGAAGAGGATATCAAGAAGGAAGCAATTGATTATTTCAAAGATATTGATAAGGAAGCTCAAGGTAAACTTTTGAAAAATATTCCATTAATTATCACATGGGAAAAAAGTGAAAGATTGACTAAGAATATCTCTATGAAGGAGGGATAGGAGGCAATCTCCTAAGAAGGCTCCTAGGATCAATGGATTTCCTACAATTTTCTTAAAAAAAAAATGAGATTTTTTGAAGAGTTATATGTTGATTGCAGTTGAAGAGGTCAAGAAAAATAGGGCTATAATAAGTAATATCAATGCCACCTTCATTGCATTGATTTCCAAGAAAGGTGAGTCAAAATATTTTGATGTATTTTGTCCAATAAGCCTTTACAATATGACTTATAAGATAATTTAAAAAATATCGAAAATAGATTGAAAAATATCCTAGGTTATTATATCTTAAAGGACAAGGAGATTGTATTTGTGGTAAATAAATTCTTTATGGTGTAATCATTGCAAGGAGGCCATACATTCTCTTCATTCCATGAAAGAACCAAGTATGTTTATAAAATTAGATATAAACAATGCATATGTTACTTTTCTTTTGGGTCATCCCTAAGCCAACAAGGCCATGGACTTAAAATTAATATTATCATGTTATAAGAAGGCTACTAAATAGTTAATCAATACTAAAAAAATCTAGGATCTTTTTCATTAACATTGCCCTAGATTTATTATGGACTAATATGGAGATTTAGAGTTTAAGGTAAGAAAATTTTCATTAATTTATGTGATTATTCCTTTATTTGACAAAAGAAAAAAAAAAACCTGGGGACTCAATTTTGGATAGAAATAAATCTTGTTTGGCAGGCTAGAAAGGTAAGTTCTTAACAATGGATGGAAAGCTACAAGACTACATTGCAATTTGAGGAAAAAAATAGGCTAAGTTTACAAAGGAAAGAATATTGGAAGTGTAGGGTTGTGAAATTGCACACTTATGAGTGTGGCATTAAGGGAAAAACTTGGCTTGAGGTTATTCAAGACCAAGGAAAGAATTGGGTAAAATTTTCACTTTAAACTATCTTAGGTTTTCTTGATGTAATAAAATTATTTAGGAAATGAACCCTACCTCGAGGATCAACAACAATGCATATGATAAGAAGGCTACTAAAAAAATCTAGGATCTTTTTCATTAACATTGCCCTAGATTTATGATGGACTAATATGGAGATTTAGGGGATAAAGGACGAAAATTAATATTAACTTATGTGATTATTCCTTTATTTGACGAAAAAAAAACTTGGGGACTCAATTCTGGATTGAAATAAATCTTGTTTGGCAGGCTAGAAAGGTAAGTTCTTAACAATGGATGGAAAGCTACAAGACTACATTGCAATTTGAGGAAAAAAATAGGCTAAGTTTACAAAGGAAAGAATATTGGAGGTGTGGGGTTGTGAAATTGCACACTTATGAGTGTGGCATTAAGGGAAAAACTTGGCTTGAGGTTATTCAAGACCAAGGAAATAATTGGGTAAAATTTTCACTTTAAACTATCTTAGGTTTTCTTGATGTAATAAAATTATTTAGGAAATGAACCCTACCTCGAGGATCAACAACAATGCATATGATAAGAAGGCTACTAAGTAGTTAATCAATACTAAAAAAATCTAGGATCTTTTTCATTAACATTGCCCTAGATTTATAATGGACTAATATGGAGATTTAGGGGATAAAGTAAGAAAAATTTCATTAACTTATGTGATTATTCGTTTATTTGACAAAAGAAAAAAAAAAAAAGCTTGGGGACTCAATTCTGGATAGAAATAAATCTTGTTTGGCAGGCTAGAAAGGTAAGTTCTTAACGATGGATGGAAAGCTACAAGACTACATTGCAATTTGAGGGAAAAAATAGGCTAAGTTTACAAAGGAAAGAATATTGGAGGTGTAGGGTTGTGAAATTGCACACTTACGAGTGTGGAATTAAGGGAAAAACTTGGCTTGAGGTTATTCAAGACCAAGGAAAGAATTGGGTAAAATTTTCACTTTAAACTATCTTAGGTTTTCTTGATGTAATAAAATTATTTAGGAAATGAACCCTACCTCGAGGATCAACAACATGGAGCTTCAGATCAAATTATTTGCAATTGATCAAGAAACATAATAGATAGTCGATCGATGAGAGGGATTCTACAATTTTTTGGTTTGATGCTTAGTTGAAGCCTTATCCTCTTATTTCTAACCCAATATGGTAACAGTTGGCTCAATCATGTTTTGCTTATAAAGGCTCAAAGGTCAAAAAATATATCAAAGTGAACAACAATTCTCAACCATGGATTTCAATTAACAACCTAGTTGGAGGAGAGGACCTCAAACAAATAGTGGATGAGCTTCAAAGGATGTTCCAAGTGTTCTATTTACCTATGTTTATGTGGAAGGGTGAGTTGTTTTGGGATCTATCAAAAGATGGTTGATACTCAAATCAAGTTGGGATATAAGGATTTAGAACTATTAGAATTTCCTATGCTCAAAGATTTCCTTGGAAGATTGTTTGGTCTCTTTGGTTAGCAAACAAAAGCAAGATTCTTACAAATGAGAGTTTGCAAAGAAGAGGTTATCATGGACCTTTTATGTGTTCCTTGTTAAGAAGAATCTAGAAACATTAGATCATTTACTTCTTCATTGTTCCTTTGCTTATAGTATTTGGGGCCACTTTTTGAACAATATGAAAATAAATTGGGTAGCTCCATCAACATTATAAGAATTCATGAAATATCAGATTAATTATTTTAAAGCAAAAGCATTGTGGAGGATTGTCATGCCATTATTTGTCAAAATTCAAGGCTTGAAAGGATTACTAGAATTTTAAAAAACATAGCTCAAAATCATGCCCAAGTTTGGTATCTTATAATTACTACTTGCAAAATGTTCACTAACATGATGCTCATTATGGTAAATCTCGAGTGTGGAAAAAGAGGTGCTAGCATCTTGGTTATAAGATTTGAATAAACATTGAAGGGTCATCTACAACAATGGCGTTAACACAAAGGATCTGCTTCAATCTATGGTAAGAAGAAAATATTCAAAAATGAGTTTATCAAAAATCAATTGTGATGGACCTTTCAAAGAACGTCTAGAAAAGCTAGTGAGGGCATTTTCAAAATAATAGAGGCAAAATTCTTCACTTACTCAAAGTTATGGAACTTCAAATAAAACCTATGCATACACTATGGACACTTCTTACAAGGATCAAAGTTGTCATTGAAAAATGATGGAAACATATTTCAATGGAGGGGGATTCAAAAATTATTATTGATGCTATCAATAAATATGAATGTAGAGATTGGATTAAAAATAACAAGGTTTTGGCATAGTGATGAGGTGCTCATTAAGAAAAGGTCAAGGTTTCAAATCCCTTTAGCACTTCACAATGCCCCCCATGGTCCCAAGTCCCCATGGATATACATAACATCTACCAGAAAAAAAATAATAATATTATTGTTGATGTTCATCAACTATTGTTAGAGGTAGTAACTAAAAAATGTGAGCATTACTATAGACAAGGAAATTGGGTTGCACATAATTTAAACAATCATGGTGTTGGTGTTGGTGTTGATATTCATATTAGCAAAATTCAAATTTGAGAAAACTAGTCATGTCAGATTTTATCTTGTAATGGAAATGATATCAAGGAGTTGATTGTGAAAATATAGCACTTTGAACAAGATGATGAATATTATTTTTTTTAATTGGTTATATGGGATTGAAACGGCCCCCACCTGTATTACATCATCACCACATTGTGGTATTACAATAAAGCCTGAATATTATCCATGTATCATTTGGCAAGATTTGAACCTTGGTCTCCTCTTTAAATATTGAGAAATATAAAAAGTTGAGTTAATACCACTTAATAAGATGATGAATATTATTAATATGAATACAAATCAAAAATAATTATCATTTTGATAAGAGTAACCCAAAAGAAACCACATAGTTTTATATATATATATATATATAATTTTAATAATGATCTCCAATAAAAACCACATACACATATATATGAGAGGCTAACAATATGGGATTTATAATAATAAGAATGAAAGTTTAACACAATAGGATGTGATAATCAGACGTAACTATCGTACCATCTCTAGCTAGCTATCTATACATGTATAAAAGAGAAAGCTATATAGTTGACTTGAAATAGAGTGACAAGACAAATAACGGCATATGTCCTCAAAAATAAAAACAAAAAATCAAAGGGAAAAAAACTCTAGTCATTGAACCACAATCTAAAATATACATTTAGTCCAAATCATTATGAAACATCCAGTAAATGGAATCTATTTGTAAGACTCCATCCATTATAATGGACACTTGGGCAATAATAGAGTGACAAGACAAATAACGGCATATGTCCTCAAAAATAAAAACAAAAAATCAAAGGGAAAAAAAACTCTAGTCATTGAACCACATTTAGTCCAAATCATTATGAAAAATCTAGTAAATGGGATCTATTTGTAAGACTCCATCCATGATAATGGACACTTGGGCAATAAGATAATCCATGATAATGGATTTATTATAATATCAAAAAAAAATGATTGGTTGAAATACCAGATCAAAAATTAAAAACTATTTCAACCAAATATAACCAATTTAATATAAAAAAAAATACATTTCATATTTACCTCTATTTTTCTTTAGATGACCTCAATAAAATGATGAGGATCTGTTTTTCTATGATTTAATAATGAAATGTAGGGGATACAACACAATCAAAAGAGAAGACAAGAAAACTTCTTATTAACTTGTCCACTATACAAGTAGACTTAATTATATATGCAATTAAAAAAATTTAACTCGTCTTTAGCGTCAAATTTTCACCCTCTTTGTATATTGTTTCAAATTTTAAAAGTAAACGATTTATCAAAGCTCATGATAAATTGGGACTTTCCAATCTCTTTAAGCTTAAGGCCAGCAAATCCAATGCCACTCAAATATTAATACAGAAAAGCAAGTATCTGCTCTAATTATAGAGGCCAGAATGAGGTGGGTACAAAAACTTACAGATTCCCTGCCAATGCTTGAGGTAGTTCATTCTCTGGAGTTGAAGCAAACCAAACTTCTGTATCTGAAAGATATTTAAGAATATTTATGCCCTCGCAATTACCATGGGAGAATTTATTGCTGAAAGAAATTGATCAAATTAAGCACTCTAATCTCTCTATATTTGCTGAAGAAATCAGTTTGTTGCTTGCAGGTTTTAACTTATTTGTCTGTCCTAGTTTGTGCAACCTATGGATAATTTCTTGAATGATTTTCAAAAGCCAGTACAAAAATCCAAGTTGGATGATCTAACCTATCAAGATATTCATTATACAAAAATTCTTGAAGCATTAAAAATTAACTCTACTCTTGTTCCTGAGCAGAAGTTTCCCTGCATTAAGCTAAATGGGAATGGTGACTAAGCTACGTCACAAATTTCCAAGGCATGCATCCTAGCACTGCTACCATCATTAAACTCTTGGATTATTTGTTAAAGATGTGACTGCATTATTTTTCTTCCAAGTGTGCTCATCGATCCATTTGTGTACAACTTGTTACGATAATGTTTTAGTTCAATACCAACCTAGTAGTTACTAGAACTTTGTCCTCCTGCCTGCATGCAAGACACTTTTCCAGATCTTATAAGCGTTGGATTGACTTGTGACAAGAATGTTTTAGTTCAACACCATTCTTGTGCTCGCTAAAACTGTCTTAATCCCCACACAACATTTTTCCTGATCTTAGGAGGACATTATCATAATAGGACAAGTAAAACAAATATGCATATGTATCCTTCAACCATTTATGCATTACCAAATATGTGAAAACTCATATAATCTTGCAATTTGATTGAACAAAGGACAAACTACACATAATGTGAAGCCTCAATTGAAACAGTACAATCTAACTGATAATGAATACAACAGAGATCTCCTTTGAAGATGCATCTCTGTCGGTGACAAAACTTTTGTTTTCCATGATGCCAAGATGTGGCTAATGTAAAGCCAGTCATAATAGGATTAAGTCATGATGGAAAGACTTCCTTGATTTTGTTTTTCTGCTCTTCCGTAAGTTTACTTGGGAACAAAACTTCATATGTCACGAAAAGGTCCCCTTTCTTGGTACTCATATGTAGAGGCATGCCCTCCCCTTTGAAGCGCCTGACCTCTTTAGGTTTGATGATTCCCTGCATACAGTATATTTTTGTTTAAAGAAGTTGTCAACAGCCTTTTATTCAAGATAAACATTGAACAATTTTTGTATCATCCTGAAATGAGCATTCGTATAAAAAGAAAATATCCCATTAAGAATCAGATCACATAACAAGAAAAGTAGATCTGCAGCATTCAGATTTTATGCTGGCAAAGTAATAATCAATCTCACCCATGGTCTGCCCTTCCAATTAAAGAAAGATAAAATGTGTGAACTCAGCAAAACATCTTCATATCCAAGTAAAGCAAAATATCCACGTAAATGACTTGTTAATCATAAGATGTAAAAAGCAAGATTCTATTCTTACCTTCGAGCCTATGGACACCAGATGTCCATCAAGATGAGGAATACTCTTCTCGAAACCAACAAGAGCCTCCCGCTGCATTACAAATAGCACACAAGCGATGCAATGGCATGAAATATATCAAATCAAAAAAAAACCTAGGCATTTATTGTAAATTACATTCACTTCCAACCCAATATTTTGATTTCTAGAAGACAATTGCTAATTATTATAAGAGTTCACACTAACCAGTGTAATAGTAACTGTGGTGCGCAAATCATTGCCTTCCCTTGTGAATTTTTCATGTGGGGCTGTGTAAATCTTGAACTGCAAAATATTGTCTCAATATTAGTTTAAACATAATTCTCGGACATTTACAAGCAATTTCTGTGAAAAGATCAAACCTTTAGGTCACCGGGTTCTCCATCTGTAATAGGTTCTCCATCCTCATAAAACACAATCTCCTGAAAAACGCAACACAGGTATCACTCCGAGTCAATCAATGCAGACAAAATAATGTGCCTGACCATTATAAACCAGTCTTCCAAATATCACAGAGTACCATATATGCCAACCCATGCTAGAGAACTAAACATACCAAATAAGGACATCGGTTTGGTTGATATATTGCA
Source organism: Wollemia nobilis (assembly GCA_028583015.1). NCBI lineage: Eukaryota > Viridiplantae > Streptophyta > Pinopsida > Araucariales > Araucariaceae > Wollemia > Wollemia nobilis. The sequence continues at coordinate 6,501,136 of JAQPPZ010003612.1, forward strand.
AACAGCAATAAGGATCACTAAACCATTTCGAAAAAGAAACAAAAGGAATGCGGTATCTATAATAGGAGAAAGAGGCATTCTCCTAGACTGCAAATTTACCTCACACTACTCTTAAACACGAAATGAAAAACAGAGTGAAATAATGTATGTAAACTTCACTCACAATCAGAACAAAATCATTGTACACTGTAACATCAAGAAAAGAAAACATTCAACTCAATCTAAACTGTCATGTCCATCCATCATCCCTTTTCCTGAAACACCAGTAACTAAATCCTATACCTGTCCATCCTGCATGCCTTTCTCTATGTCAACAGTGATAAAATCGCCTTCCCGCTCATACTTGACATTGGGGCACTGCTCGCACACCTGCAGAACCAATTATAATTTAGTATCAGCAACCAGAAAGTCCTTCAACTAGTATTTTTAGCCTTAAAAATATCGCCAATTCTGTTGTTGTATCCATGTGTAATTACTTTTAAGTGTAATTCGGTAATGATTTTCCATAGACCAAAGTAGAAAACAAGTGTAAGCTTTTAAAACAGTCAACAGAGTATTAAAAATGGAAGTTAAAAAAACAATTGTTAAACTATACACTGAAAACAAAAACAATAAGATGCCAAACTCCGGATAGCGGGGAATGAAATCAGTTATCTTAGTAGTAAGGAGAAGAGTAAATGATCTTAATCTTGAGTAATGCAAAAGATAATACAATTGAACCTAAGCCTTAATAGACAGTATTTAAAAGTTTAAAACACATGGTGCAAAGGCCTCTACCTGCTGTGTGATTTGTTGGAACATTCCTGGGCCAATCTGCTTGTGATACATCTCGTTTCTGCAGTTACATTGCCTTTTACCAGGAGCTGGCTTCAAAATATTTTTTTCCCGCCATACCTGCAACATGTACAAGGTAAAAACATCAAGTACCTTGAGTTTTTTCAGTTTTAAACATGAATAACAAACTTAAATCTTTCAATAACATTCATTTCATCTTTCCTTTTTTTCTTTCAAATCTGTGAGAAATAAATAAATAAAAATGCCATCTAAACACAAGTAAACATGAATAACAAACATATATTCTAAGCAATATTCATTTTGCCTTCTTTATTCTTCTTAACCTGACATTCTAGACAGTAAGAGCACATTTCACGTATCTAGTTAGAGTATGTGATCACTGGAAAGTGATAAAAAGTTGACAACTTTATGCCCAATCATATTCATTTCTCAGAAAGACTTGGAAGACAATACAAGTTAGATGCAGGTCTTAGCATGAGAAAAGTCTCAGAATTCTGTGGAACTAAAGCTCCCACATTTGAGCAAGCAAACATCTATCCTATATCCCAAAGCATTTATAAAGTTAAAGGCAATCATTTAAGTAATTCAATATAGCTCAAATCATCGCCAACAATAGCAAAAAGAAGAGTATTATCAATGACACTAACTTGTGTAAATAAATAGTCGAACTGATATTAACCAAGTAAGAAGCATAGTAGTTAATGGCATGAGGAATTTCTAAAATTTGGGACTTTTAAGATCAAAAAGATATCCGAATAACTTAATTCCAGAAACATTGTTAGCCCAGAAAGTTTTTCTTTTAAGAGGAAGGAGATGCCAGAAAACAGACACAAAAATATGATTGACAAAAAAAAAAAAGAGATACAAATAGGACTCTGAATTTACTGACAAGCAGAAATAGTTCAAGTATTTCAGTGCAAACAGTTAGAAATGACTAACAACAGGCAGGATAAGAATCATGAATTTGAATCAAATGAGATATGATAAGGTCGCTATGGGTGTCTATGAATTTTAAAGTCAACAAGGGCATGGCACATTTATGAATCATGCTTTCATAGCTTCTAATTTAATAAGTTCAACAGGGATTTATATCAGTTTGGGTATATAGCACATCCAATTCTTCTCAGCTAATGGCATGAAGAAATAGTTCCAAATACATAGAGGTTTGTTGTAACATAATTCTAATATCCCTTATTATCAACAATAACAACATTAGCCTTAAAACATTCATCATTTAACAGACACGAATATTCAGTAATTGGTAATCAAACAGAGCAAAGCAAACAAATTATAATATCTCCTCAAATGAAATCATATGTGCACAAAATTTCACTAGAATGCCCTCACCCTTTGTATGGCTCAATTGATGTTAAATCAGGATAGCTTAAAATTGAAATATTCACTCATTGCAGAGTGAAAGTATATATAATCTGTGGAACCTTATAGAAATGATATAAAATTACATTAATGTCCATGAATGACCAAAGTAGGCCAATCAAACTCAGGAAAACAACCAAATGATAATAAAATGCTGACAAAAATAACCCTAAGATCAAACAAAAAGGATCCACCTAAACCAACCATGAAAGCTAAATGAGGAATAGAAGGAAGTAACCAAGGCTAGTTAAACCTTTGTAAGTATGAGTCAAAGCAAGTATAAATGAAGTTGTAATGAGATCCAAGCAGAGCAGGGGTTGCTAGAGTCCTAATCACAGATGTTAGTGCAGGGAAAAGCCTCTGCATCTTCGCTTCTGTTTGGTCTTTCACTCAGCAGCTTGGTGCCACACTCTGAATCGGCACCAGCACAGTGCCTGGCAGTAGCACTAGCAACCATTGCGATACCAGCACCCACACTAGACGTGATGCTAAAGCCTATGGCAGTAATGTGAGTACACAAAATGACACCAGACACCAATGCTTCACCAGCAAAATCTCCACATATCCAGCATCAACAGCTGTTCAACAACTGGCAATCATACTGTCAAATCACTTTACCACCTAACACAAAGGTACATGCAAACTGTTTTACAATTGTTTCTTCACAACCGTCTGTTTGTAACTATCCAAAAGGGAAATGTTTTAGTTTCACAACAGGTTCTTGAAAAAGTACTGTACATGGTTGTATATACGCCAGAGTCCAGCTTCTTCTGGATCTCTGTTTCTTTTCTGTAGGCTTCTTCACTTATAGACTAGATCTGGAATAGAAGCTGCACTTCAATGTCCAACACACCCGCAGCACTCGCCTACAGCACTAAAACCAAAATTCAAGATAGGCTTTTGTACTCTCCTTCATTTGCTTTATTCATAAATAAGAAGCTTTCCCTTAATTATAGCTTTGGTTTATTGTTGTGTTTTCCCTGATCACCATCTCTTCATTAATTCTCTTTTCCATCTAACACTTTAAAGCTTTGTTAGGAAAGTCTGCCAGAAATCCAAGTCAACTCGGCACGGAATCAGATTTTTCCAATTTTCTGGCGATTTTGGCCCATTTTTTGAAAACATCACAATTCCCAATGGGAAAAATCGGCTGCAGCCGCACGCATAGAGGAAGAGGTATAAACTCATTTTTTTCACTTTCCTTCATTTTCACCTGTTGCAAACTGGAGAAAGGGGTCTGCCTACCAGATACCACACCAAACCAAACACACTAGGGCATCCTAACATCAAATTGTTTGCAGTTTGAAGGAATCCAGCAGCCACCAACAGTCGCCCAAAGGATTCATCCGAGGTAAGAAAAACTTTTGCAAACTTTTTTTTCTCCTAGGTTGAAACTCATTTGCAGTATGAGGTTTTTGCAAACTAGGTCTATCCAAGGCTGGGTTTTAGATTAAGGCTGTTTGCAAATGTTTTTGTTTTCTTTTTCAAACATGTTCCCAAAGATTAAATTTAAGCTAGAAATTTAAACCTCATAGGTTTTTTTTCTCTCCTTTTAAGTAAATATTGTTGTCTGATAACTATGTATGCAAGCAAGCTGCATGCTTACTATAGTGGTAAGGGCTTTGGCCTCTCTTTGAGAGGTCTAAGGTTCAAACCCCATTCAGTATGAGGGGACTGGGACCCCTCGTAAAAACCTGTATAAACTCATTGAAAAAAAACTATGTATGCAAGCCCATTTTCAGCTGTCAATGTTTTAAGTTTAAACCCTAAACCCTAGTCTAGGGTTTAGGGTTTAGGGGTTTTTTCCTCCTTTTAAGTAAATATTGCTGCCCAATAACTATGTATGCAAGCCCCCATTTTTTGCTGTCAGTGTTTCAACTTTCAAGTTTAAAGACTAGTTTAAGGGTTTTTTTTCTCCTTTTCAGTAAATATTGCTGCCTGATAACTATGTATGCAAGCCCATTTTTCAGCTGTCAATGTTTCAAGTTTAAACCCTAAACCCTAGTCTAGGGTTTAGGGTTTTTAATTTTTTTTTCTCCTTGCAAGTAAAAATTGTTGCTTGATAACTAGTATGCAAGCCCATTTATTCAGCTGTCAATGTTTGCACCCTAAACCCTAGGGGTTTTTTTTTAAGTAATAGTTTGTAACTTTGTTGTTACTTGTTTCCATGTGCAGGCATAAAAAAATGTCAACAAAAAGAGATCCAGCAAGGCAGTTTGCAAGGGAAGGGGAAAAGAAAGGGGAAGTTTATTGCAATTTTTGTGGGTCTCTTATTCATGGAGGCATTTACCACCTCAAATTCCATTTGGCAAAGAAAACTGGCAAGGATGTCAAACCATGCCAAAAGGTGCCAGATGAAGTTAGAAATGTTGTAGATGCCATGCTCTCTAGCTCTGGAAAATCAAAGAACTCAAACGAAGACAAACCAAGGCCATCTCATCCCCCCCTTCTCGAATTCCCTGTACGGACAGCAGCTTTAGCCGGTTTCAGCACGAGAGTTCGAGTTCATCAGTTGCACATGCAAGGAGTGGGATGGATGAGTCTCAAGGGCACAACCCATGCTTGAGGGTATGGCCACGTAAAACCAGGAGAGGCACAACACGACGAGGATAGCCATTGCCACTTTTTGGTATTTTTCCGACCTTCCTTTCAATGTGGCAAGGTCTCCACACTGGATAGATGTAATCACAAGTTATGGCACAAGATTTAAAGCACCAACTTTTGATGACCTTAGAGGTCCTCTCCTTCGACAATCCGTAGACAACATTCAAGTTGTGATTAAATTTATACACATGCATGATTAAATTATGTTTTTATACTTCACGTTGTGCTTGAAGATTAGCGGAGGGTGTGGATTAAATTATGTTTTTATACTTCACGTTGTGCTTGAAGATTAGCGGAGGGTGTGGAGGATAAAGGGTTGCAGTATCATGTCTGATGGCTAGACAGATTGGAAGGGAAGAACCTTGATTAAGTTTTTGGTTGCTTTAACAGGAGGAATTGCATTCCTCAAGTCACTAGATGCATTGGTACAAGTTAAGAGTGTCAAAATGCTTGCAAGGCTCTTGGGGGAGGTTGTCTTGGTGGTCGGGGAGGAGAGTGTTGTCCAAGTCATCATGGATAATGCAATAGTGTATAAATTAGCCAATAAGTTTTTGGCGGAGAGATTCCTCACTATTTTGTGGACCCCATGTGCAATCCATTGTCTCGATTTGCTTCTCGAAGACATTGGGAAATTACCTTGGGTGACAGAGGTTGTACAGAAACCACGAGTATCACAAAATTCATCTACAACCATGCATGGGTCCTCCAACTCATGAGGCGATTACTGGTGGGAAAGAGCTAGTGCGGTCTGGAGTTACACGCTTTACGACAAACTTTGTGACATTGTAGAGCATCTATAATGCAAGAGGGTCATTGAAGCAGATGTTTGTGAGCGATGACTAGAATTCCGAACAAGCTGCTAGATTCCGATTCTCCAATGAGGGGTAAAATTTATATGCCAATTTGTTTGAGGAGCCCTTTTGAATAGCCATGGATGAAGCCATCAAGGTACAAGACTAAGTTTATTAATTTATTTATTTTTAAATATTTTTCCATTTGAGAATCGTAAATTGTAATTTTTTTTCTTGTAAAATATTTTTATTTAAATTATTTTTCTTTTTTTACAGGTGTCAGAGCCTTTGGTGAAGGTTCTTTGTCTTGTTAAAGAAGAACAATCTGCAATGGCATATGTATATGAGGCTATGGACAAGGCAAAAGAGACAACTGCCGCATTTTATGGATATGTCTGCACCAAATACGATCCCATTTGGAGAATCATTGATAGACGATGGACATCTCAAATCCATAGCCCTCTTCATGCAACAGGGTACTACTTGAACCCCCAAATTTTTTATTCTGCTATATTTCATGCCGATTATGAGGTGATGCATGGCCTTGGAGCTTGCATTGAGCGCATGTTCCCTAATAGGGAATTGCGTGATAAGGTATGTGAAGAGATGTAAGCTTATAAGGAATGTCAGGGCCTCCTTTTCCCATCCAAGCAATGCATTCGAATGAGGTCAAAATTGAGGCCAAATAACCCTCATCGAATTATTATTTATTTTGTATTTTGATTTTGTTTTAAAAAATAATCTCAATTTACTATTTTACATGTGAATTATTAAATTTATTTTTTTTGTTGTTGTTTCTAGTGGATTTACACCCAATCTACAATGCTTGGCCATCAGAATCTTATCTCAACATGTAGCACTTCAAGTTGTGAGTGCAATTGGAGTATGTTTGAGCACATACACTCCAAGAAGCGCAATAGCCTTACGCAAGAAAACTTGAATGATCTTGTGTTTGTTCATTACAAGCTTCACCTCCACCATAAAAGAATTACACAAACAAGTATTAAGGCCATTGACCTCAGTGACATTGATCCATCATCTGAATAGATCTGTCACCACCCCCTTAGTGGGAATACAGCCACTCGTACTACATTGAAGGTAGATATTGCATCATCTGGAGGCAAAAAGAAAGATGAGGCAAAATGAGTTAAGATTTTCCTTGCTAATCTCTCCCCCTCCTTTCAGGTATTGAATCTAATAGTTCACCTGATTCCTATGTTGTTGGAATCCCAAAAAAACTCTTACTCTTGAACAAATTTTCTCTCTTCTAGTGCACTTTCAGGTTTCAATGCAAAATTGTGGGATAGTTTGTGATGACGACGACTATGCTACTACTTTACATCTCACTATAGATTAATGTTAGCACTTGGATCCTCTAGAGCTCCTTTCTATCTTTGTTGTACCTCTACTTCTAGATGCTCTCTTCATCATTACTTTTGGCATGTTAGGGTTTATTCATTTTGGGTAAACCTCAAGGCTATAATTCTATGCCATAGAGTTGTTCCTCTTCAATGTAGTTTACACTAGATTCTTTAATCTAGTTTAGCTTATTTTGTAGTACTTTTTGGTTACTACGGTGCATTGTAACAGCTTTTTCAAATGAATCCCATTGGCCTACTTTAGCCATCTATGGACATTAAAAAAATTATCATATCTCTATGGTGCCTATTGAGTTAGTCAAAACTTTAGTTTGCTTCTCATCCTATGTGTAGGCCCTATGGTTTGTTTGCTAGTCTTGTCCCTCCAATATAGGACATTGATTCAAGAGAGTTATAGAGATTGTCCTGTGTTATTCATGAATGGGTGGATGGAATTTACCCATCAATGTTTCTCATGTCTTTCTTAAGAAAGACTTCTTACACAGCCTAAAATCGCATTTTATGTTCCATCCAAGCTATCGGGGCTTTTTGTTTGTCCTTTCTTCACTGTTGTCACCACCATTGCTAGGACTCTTAGTTCCTTTGAAATTCTAAGAGCCAATCTCTACTGGTTGAGAGGTAACTAGATAATACGACTATGATTGCTAGAGATGGCCTCGAGTTGGCTAACATGCAATGAGGTCAAGTGGCCTCCACTCTTAACTATTTTTATTGCAACAAGGGGAATATACTTTTTGAGGACAACTATATGCACTAAAGTTCTTATGTTTACCATCTAAGAGTGATGAGTTGCACTCTTACCATGCTTCCAAGATGTTCTAGACTAGAAATGCTTTGTTTACTTTTCCTTCTAAAGATGTAAACTAGAGAGACATTCAATGAGCTCCACTATTGCTTCTTGTTTGTGTTTAGGGCCATAAGTTTACCTAATGCCTTTAGTACACCTAGGTTTTAAACAACATCATTAGGGTGATAGACAAGAAGTATGCATTATGAGTTTATTTTCAATGGGCTTTGACAATTTTTTATTTGTCCTTGAAAGAAGTCACCTCACTTTCTTAGAAATTGAGGACCTTCTCAAGTTTCTCAAGTACTTGAGCTGACAAGTCGCTCTTCAAGCTATAGTAGACCTGATAAATGAAGTCATTTGACATATTCAACATAATCTTCTGGTATTGCTGCTTCCACACCTTAAGAAGGGAAGCTACGTTCCATGGTGATTCATCGGTGGATTTGGAAGCCATCTTGGAGACGTGTCTCGATGTCCCAAAATGCATCCCAAAAATCTGTCCTCGTCCCAAAGTTTTCTCGAACATAGAAGGGAAGCGTTGACAGCATGGCATTTACAATGTTTGTTGATTGCATAGGAGAAGTTGGTCAACTCCTCCTGCCCTAACCCCAACTATAGATTCTCTTATTGGCAAGGAAATAAACCCCATTGCCTTTTAACATGCTTCATAATGAAAACATTGATGAGATCCATCAAATTGATTTCCACATTCATTGTTACTAAGTATAATCACAAAATGCTATAAAGATAGTAGATAATCCAAGATATGAAGCAAAACACTGCATTTGTCAAGTTAAACATAAGCTCTTCACAATAAGGTATAAATTTACTATATTGGAATACAAATCAGATTTAAAATTCAAAAATTTGAACCATGGCCCTACCTTTAGTGTGCCTCCCATGTATAAATCCTCCAAAGTTGCATGCAAATAAACTATGACATCATCCCCCTTCACCGTCCTTTCTTCCTCCTCTTCAGGAGCACCCCCACCAAAGAAGCTAGTATGGACAAGACAATACAACAACTAGTAAGAAGCATATGAAAATAACAGTTTGTTTATATTGAGTTTCCACAGATATGTAAGACAAGCATGCTAACAAAGAAAAAATACTCATAAATATTCAGTTCCTTGAAAATTACACGCTTGATGTACCATATTTCTTTATATATGCTCCATAGTACTCATGAACAAACAAGACCATTTCTTACAATTAAGTGTAGGCCAAATTAGCCATTGATGGTACAGAAACATGATTAGCATACTAAAACCTTTGTCTATGGACATGGTCTTACACACATGGTCAAATATTCTGGTGCAGCTATATATAGCTTTATTGTCTTAACCTTCAACGATCATATTTGCACTTTTGTATGACAAATTTAATATTGGCAAAAAGCATGATAAAAGTAATACAAGAATCTAAACAATAAATTTCTTGACCTTCATCATTTAAAGACTTAACAGAAAAAGAACTAATAACTTGATATAAAGTGGGTTATTAGGAGCTGCAAGCTTACTGCATTGGTAAGGGCTTTGGCCTCTCTTTGAGAGGTTCAAGGTTCAAACCCCACTCAATATAAAAGACTGGGACCCCTCATAAAAACCTGTGTAAACTCATTGAAAAAAAAATATAGCTGCAAGCTTACTGCAGTGGTAAGGGCTTTGGCCTCTCTTTGAAAGGTCCAAGGTTCAAACCCCACTGAGGCTTTGGCCTCTCTTTGAAAGGTCCAAGGTTCAAACCCCACTGAGTATGAGGGGACCCGGACCCCTCATAAAAACCTGTGTAAACTCATTGAACGCTTATTAAAAAAAAGTGGGTTATTAGGAGAAATAAATAAGCCCCCAACCTAACACTAAACGAGGAAGAATATAATATGAAAAACAAAATGGCAAATTAACGAAAAAACTGTTAACAGTATTCCTGGATGAAAATATAAGTGTTGTAAAGCAGTGCAAGCATAATGTCTTAGAAAGAAAGAAATTTCATTAATTAGTGTCCATAAGTTACCAAAATGTTATGAAGAATAAAGATAAAATAAATTTTATAGAAGCCATCATATTTTTTCAAGCTCCAATATATACATTTTGAAATACAAACTCATACAAAGTCAGTTCCTTGAAGTTGAAAACAAATTGTTTTGCACAGGGATACACATAGAAAGTGTGTTCAAATCCTTAATTGAAATTTGAGACACGAGTTCTTGTAATTATAACTTCCTAATTTCATAAACTGAGCACCAACTACCCAAAAGTAGAAAAGGTTGCGAGAAATAAGACTACCTTGTTCCTGCGAGAGATATGCTATACAATGTACATCATATATAGCATCATGCCACTACAAGAATGGTTTGTCTGTGCATTCCAAAGACATTTTACAATTACAACAGGTATGTGATTCTGAAAAAACAGGAGTTGCCATGGGATCTCCACTCTCACCAATTGTTGCATTTTGAAGAGAAAGCCCTGGCCTCTTTTACATTAAAACCCAAATGATGGAAACATTATGTCAATAATATAAATGTCAAATGCCACATGGTAAGGAAAACTTTGAGAAGCTTCATGATAATCTTCAACTGCTTGTACAATAGTATTAAAAAAAGGTGTTGAAGAAACAAAGTCTCCTACAATTTTTTATATTTTGTTGATATGTTAAGTGAATAGGTTGATAGTAAGACAAGTATACAGTAAAGAATCATATACAAATCCTTAATTATAGGCAAGCTCCCAACATCAACCAACACGAGAGGATGAAACTCTCAACACACTTACAAGTACAGCACCAAGGATTGGAAATGAGGATCATGTTGAACAAGAGAAAATTCACCCAACCAAAGCCTTCAGAAGGAAGTTGGGCACCCAAAAAAGTAACAAGAAATCTGAAATCGAGACCAGAAAAAGGAAAGACATTTCTTTAGAATAACCACAAGCATTTTTGCCAATAAGGCCTTGGTTCACAAGAAGTCTGAAATCAAGACCAGAAAAAGGAAAGACACTTCTTTAGAATAACCACAAGCATTTTTGCCAATAAGGCCTTGGTTCACAAGAAGTCTGAAATCAAGACCAGAAAAAGGAAAGACACTTCTTTAGAATAACCACAAGCATTTTTGCCAAGAAGGCCTTGGTTCAATGGTTGGGACATATGGATGATTTAGCCCACATCAAGGTTCAAATCTCAGCGGCACCAAATAGGTTATATAGCTCAATGTGACTAAGTTGATATAAAAGGGAAAGGGCAACCCTTTCAAAACCTTACTTCAAAATTAAAAATAAAAATAAAAATAAAAAATAAATACCACAAGCATTTGCTTACATATATTGAAGAAATTTCAAACAAAACTGCAAGGATTTTAAAAAGAAGGTATACTACATCAGCATTTGTGCCTCGTAAAATAATAAAGTCAAAAAAGACTATGTTGACCCAAACAGAACCATAGTGTTTTACCTCATTCCATGTTGTTGCAGCCACCAATACATTAGTGAAATAGAGAGGTCCACTTCAAACAAGACTGGCAAAGCATGTAAAAAATCCATGGATGGATAAATCAGCATTGGCGAAGGAGCTGTGGGGATTAAGAAACATATGAGCAACATAACTAAAGACAATGGCTTGCCCCTAAGTCAATCTTGGATAATAGATATTAATAAGCTAAGCATAAGAGCCCTCTTACCAGTTAATTGGTTTTAAAAATTTTGGACAAACTTTACTCCTATTGGGTCTAAGCTTACACTTTCTAATTACCATTTACAGGTCACATCGTTGTTCTTGCAATAAAATGTCTCACCACGTAATAATGATGACTCATGGACAGTGATCCACAGTGTAGATTCTTCTATGTTTCACTGCACCTAAGTTTCATTTCAAAGTTTATTTTCTCAACAATAGGGAAAATCTTTAATACGAATATTTAGTTCAAAAAAAATCAGATGAAAATGTTCGGTCTAAGATCAGTTGTCATTTAAAGCTATTGGCTTTCCATTTAGTTATCAATTTAACTTTTGCCAATCTCTCAAATTCCTATTTGGCCACCTTACCACACTACAACCATCAAGAGTTAGGAGATTAAATTGCACCACTTGCTTGAGAAAGCAAGCTACAGACTAGTACTTTTGAATCTTATACTCTAGTCAAGTCAGAGAGCATAATTAGTGACAATTAGTCACTATTTACCATGCTCTCAAACAAATCACTACAAATAACTACTATCACTTTTCATGATCAACAAACTTCTGGATTAGCTTCTGGATATCATCAAGTCCACATTGAGTCCCCCTAATGTCTGCAAAACAATTTTCAAGACAGAATCTGGGCTCCACGAGTGGTTGATCGTGACTTTTGGAGTTACTTGACACCTACCATACTCATGCACATCATCAATGATGTATTCAAGCCCAATGTTGGCAACTTTGTTGTCTTTCACCTAGATAACATCTTACTTTAACACAAGATCGACGTGCATGCATTATTGGATCTTTGTCTTCACACCTACAATGCTTATGCACATTATCAATAATGTATTCAAGCCCCATCTTGTCTTTCACCTAGCTAACATCTTACTTTAACACAAGATCGGCGTGCATGCATTCTTGGATCTTTGTCTTCACACCCACCATACTTATGCACATTATCAATAATGTATTCAAGCCCCATCTTGTCTTTTACCTAGATGACATCTTGGTCTACAATAAGTTCTAGGGCCACCATCTAGCCAATTGACAAATAGTTTGGATCCTTATCGACACCATCTCTAGGACAACATGAAGTTCGTAGAGACACTTCAATCAAATACTTCAGCTTCTTCATTTTTATGCCATGCACCAAGACAATTGATGATTCACAAACTACCAACTTGTTCTTGAAACATATGTTTGGGCTTTACAACACCCAAAGGCTACCAATTACCACATTCTCCATTGCCACCCATGCAAAATTTATTGCAAAATTTATGGCTAGACTAATATTGTTAATCAAACCATAGTTCTAGACTAATATCTATCATCAACAAAACAAGCACTGAAACAGCTATTTGGATGCCATTCAGCATAGTTCTACCAAAACAGTTGCATGACATCAACAGTCAATTGATTATCTCAGTAATATGGTAGTTTTTTATTTTTAGTATCATGTTTATAGAAGTGTTCCCTTTCTGGCCTAGGTAAACAGTGTTGTAAAGCTAAACAGTATAGTTTCTAAGATAAAGGGAAAAAAATGGCTACAATTCTACTAAGAGGTCATAGTGCTTGTACAGGAAAGAATATAAGGCATGAATTTTGTATATTAATGCTACTTCGTTAAATTGCATTATGTAGAACAAACAATAAATCCTATAATGTGACCATGATTCATAGGAGCTTTAGAGCCATGTTAGAGGTCAACAACCATGACGTGGTGGTTATGCGTATCTTTAAATGGCACAGGGACAAACTTATGTTTGTTCCATTTCAGTAATATGAAGTCCATTATTATGACCATTGTGACGACATTGGACTACGTGCCATTTGAGGTGTACTTTACTTATTATGTCACTGATACTTCCATATCTGTACCAAAAGCACATAAGTCACACTCAAAAATGATTCAAAGAAGGCTGAAGAGTATGAAAGGAAGAAAGAGCAATAGAAAGAAACTATATCAATATCCATAGATGGCCAAAAAGGAGCAAGGGGACTTGAAAGTACAACAAACCAATGTTGGAAAACTCTCACTCGACAATAAATTTGCAAAGCCATTATTTGAGAGTACTCGGCAGCCCAGCATAAAAAGGGCAAAAAAAGACCTCAAAGAAAATATTTAAATTAACAGAAGTCTAATAAACTATTTCTGTCAAAAACTCCACAAAGCTCTGCAAAAACTCAGCCAGAACGGTTCTCAAATTTGGCCAAGTTTGTGCAAGTTTTTCATGATTATGAATTGAGTTTCTCTGCGAGTTTTTTGATGAGTACCCACCAAAACTCATCATCAAGTTTTTCAGCAATTTTTCACCAAGCATACAAAATCTTTATTTTTTCAGTTTCTCACAGTTTGTTGGAGAGTTTTCCAACACTGCATCAAACTACAACAGCTAATTGAAGTCTAAAGGAACTCCAACAATAAGTATAAATTTTCACAGGCTAAAAACATTGAGGAATGAATACCCATTGTCAAAGAAATGGCAACAGAAACCAAAGCTACAGGCCAAAGCTGGCCTTAACCTGTATCAAACTGCAACAAAAAGAATAGCTGACAATCTCATCAATCACCATGAAAGAATCAATACAAAAGCATGACTTGTACTTGAAGAGGATTTTGACAACCATTCAACAAATAGACAAATGAATTACTCAAAATATTTATAAGAGAGGGAACATTTTATGCTAATAGATTTTGTGAGTTTTTCCCAAGTATTCAATCACTCGTTGAAAACTGGTGTGTACTAAATCATACTGGCAGTTTTTGACTGGTCAAACTCAGGCTAACGAAATTTTGAAGGAGTACATCTCATCTCTAGCAGATAAGTAAATCTTATTTAGTACCTTAACATAGTTGACAAGTCCTCAGACTATAATTGATTTTGCCACCTCACATATTATCGGCTACCTTCACAAGCTTGTCCTTTTTGGGAATTGACACTTGTAGCACAAATTAATTGTGATTATCAAGTTGTTGTTTGCATGGATATATGTGAGTGTACACATATGTGTGCATGTGTGTATTGATATATGTGTGTACACACATGAATTGACTCTTTCGAAAGATACAATTGTGAAACAAGTCATAATTAGATCCTTTGGCTGGAGAGTAACAACACTATCACACTCATATCTGTCTTAAGATGCCTCTGTAAGTTGAATGGGTGCGAACATGGTAAAATGAATCTCCATAACAATGCCTTCACTTTCTTTTATTTTAAAAAAAAGATATAATAACATATGAATGCTATCTAATATTTACCTGCTAAAGATGTCTTGAAAGTTCATGCCACCTCCTCTTCCACCACCGCCACTAGCATGTTGCTTTAGACCTTCTTCCCCATATCTATCATAAATTTCCCTCTTTTCACGATCAGTAAGCACTTCGTATGCTGTAATAAAATAATTAAAACAAATAAAAAGTTTGTCATCCCATAAATATTACAACATTTTCTCAAGAATGCCCTTCAATGCACATAGAAATTCTCATCTATTTTATAAATTTGGAAGACAAGAAACATGAAGAACAACTCCCATTAATTGTTTTATAAATAGTGGAACACAAAGACTTAAAAACAAACCATTTTTATTGTGGTAGTATCAACGGATTCTTGTGGATGGACAGAGATTCCAAAAAATAGATCATCAAAAACACTAGCACACATGATCTCAAGGAGAAAACTACCCAAAGAAATTAGAAATACGTAAAATCAAACACTAGGTCAACCAATCGTTATTCTCTTAATATAAAAATGTCAACATCTTGTTTGAGTGGAAAACGAAAGTTTAATTTGATTTCAACTAGGCTTCTGTTCACTAGTGAGTTGCATACAGCCCCACCGCCTCCGGTTTGTCCCCACCCATATGCGTGGGTGGGCACTTACGTAGAATAAAGAATCACTCGTGAAAATCTCACACCTAAGCCAGAGCATATTTCACCCTCAAGGTGTGCTTTGTCTAGACCAGTGAGTGACAACCAGGTGAATCAAAATCTTTAGTGATTGCCATAGAAACAATTAGGGTGCGGTATAGTTGTAAGCTTACTACGGTGATAAGGGCTTTCACCTCACTTTGAGAAGTCCAAGGTTCAAACTCTATTCAGCCAAGTACGGTAAGGCATTGCAAAAAATGAAGTATGAAGGGACCAAACCCTCATAAAAACATTGAAAAAATGAAGCCAAGTACGGTAAGGCATTGCAATCATCCAGATTGCAATTATATATATATATATATATAAAAGAGTAAAATAACTTTTTAATGTTTATTAACAGTTAGTATGTTTATTAACATTTAGTATGTCAGACTATTCTTTACTCCCTTGGTATGAAATGGATGTATATATTAACGTTTTAATATTTATTGGCATTGAATATGTCAGACCACCCTTTACTCCCTTGATCCATTAAGTGTAAGGAAGGTGCTTTGTTGTGCCATCCATCTACAGGATGTATAAACCCTATTCCTTCAGATTTTAAACCTTGAACCTCCTATTCTTGAATACTCAAGCCTTAAGCCAACTAACCTTTAGTTTTATCCTCTTTGTTTCTGCATCTTCCATTCAACTCGGATTGGTCCGGCCAGTATATTGGCAATGCAATGCAACGCCCTAATTCAACACTAATCCTTTATTGGAGCTAATTAGAGATTTCCATAATTCCCTAAATTGAGATGGAAACATTTTCTATTAATCTGTCGCATACTCTAAGTAACAACATACGATGTCAACTTTACCACGCACCTGTTTCTGTCAACTGCGGAAATTCTATCCTGTTTCTGTCAGTTAACGGATATTCTAATTTTATGTGTTTGCCTACTGTTTCATTTCCAATGCGCAACGCGCACTAGATCCAGTCAGATTAAATGACTTTTAAAATTATCTCATAAAACCAGTAACTCTAAAAAATGTCGAAAGAGGAGAAACCAAAAATATCTGTGAAAGAATATATTGCGTACCATTACTAATTTCTGCAAAGCGCTTCGTTGCTTCTTCATTTCCGGGATTTTTATCTGGATGGAATTTCAACGCAAGTTTCCTGTAAGCTTTCTTAATATGCTCCTCCGAAGCCCCTCGCGGAACTTGCAACACATCATACAAATTTTTCCTGCAGAATTAATAAATTTCCTGGCTGTCAAATAACAGAAAATTTTTCCTTCTTGCAACCGAGATCAAGATAGGGAGAAATGCCCGTACCCAGCGATTGATCTGTCAACATACAACACAAAGAACAACAGAAACACAGCCAAAGCCCTCGCGAGTCTCATTGCGGACTGCGATCGGACAAATTTCCGTCAATTGACGGAACACAGATCGGCGATACCCTACAATTTCCTGAGTTTTACTGAACTGGTCTGACAGATGGTTATTTGCCCAGGATACTTAAATTTCGGGATTGTCAAGCTTAATAGGCAAAAACGTTCCCAAAGTCTGTCACTAATATATGTCGTCGGTCGGGCATCCGTCAATTAACAGAACCGTTAGCGCACGTCGGTCGCCCCGACGGCAAATGGGCGTTTCTGTTATAAAGTGCGAGGTTGTAGACTTTTCCATGTCGACGTGGAAGTCGAAAATCTGGCCAATCAGATTGCACGAAAAAATCATTTGCCATTTGTAAGCCTCCACGTGGCATTCTAGGCGTGGAAACCACTTGAAGTTTAAGTCTAATTGGACGCTAGGGAGATGATCAATGACAATTGTGTGCCGTGTAGCGTGGTGTGGTTTCGTCAATTCTCCGTATTGAAGGGTTTGGAAGGAAAATTACAAGTCAATGGTTTTCAACGTAAATTAGACTCTTGTAAGCAAATAAGTTTTACTCTTTTTGAGACCACAAACAAGACTGGTTGGGGTTTTAAAGGTTAGGTAGATTGGTAGTTGTTTGGTACTTATCAAGAAGATATTTAAGTTCAAATTTTGGGGCAACCTTTTAACTAGGCACTTACCAAGAAAACATTTAGGTTCAAATTCTGGGGCAGCCTATTTGCAAAGGTAATAGTCTGATTTGAATCTTGTGAGTGCATATCATATTGACGATGATAGTATGAATCTCAAGCGATCGGTGGTCCCCCACGTCGGATTAACAACAAGGTTGAATAGGTTTGGTGGGAGCAACCCCTGTGGTTTGAACCCATACACTTGATAGTTACTAAAATAGTGTGGTTGTAACCAAACTCTTCTATGAATAAAAAAAAAGTGTGGTTGAAGGGATTTTTTCTTTACAACTTGCAACAAGCATATAAATTTTTTTTTATTTGGTTAGTGTGAGAAACCCTAATAACCACATCAAGGGTTGGGCATTTCCATCCCACCATGGCCTCTCATAAGGGGAAGAGTTTAGCTTATCAATGGGGAATTTAACACATGGTCATGCACATGTCGTGGTTTGAAAATTTATTTCTTTACAACGAGCTTTTTTTTTAGGTTGGATATGGTCAATGTGAGAAACCCCTATGATCTACGCTAAGGGTTGGGCATCCCCATCTCACCATGACCTCTCATAAGGGGAGAGTTGAGCTTTGAGCTTATCAAATAGGGAATTCAACACAACCACATGCACGTCATTGTTTGAACTTTAACCCTATTTAAGAAGAGCCAAAGCCTAAGTTGCATTGTTCCTTCGGATAAACTCTTGAATAGAGATAAACCTCTAAAGTCGCTCTTAGATGGTCGACAATGCACAACAACCATTTTTATCACTAAAGACTCGAAATTAGAAGAGGTTTTGTTGATGAAACTTAAATTCTTGACTTTTTTATTACTATGTTAAGACCTAATATTATTAAAGATTTTTTTTTCTAGTTTATTATATTATTTTATCAATTGAAACATTATAATAATGTGGTGTTAGTGTCATCCTCCAACGAAAAAACAAAATGAGAAATGAGGTGGATAAGGAGTAAAGCATCCATAACTAAGTACACATAAGAATAAAAGCTAATAGCAACAAAGAGACTATAGTTGTATCTTGCTCCAATATGCCTAATCATTAGGCATCAATGGGAGAGCCTATTATGTGGTAAAGTTTTGGGCATGTCGTCCATTATATCTTATGAAGTCTTCAAAGAAGAAATAGAAGTAATGAGTTCCTGAACTAATTCATCATTGTTTATTACTTTCTTTTTTGTTTTCTGGTGGACTTTTGAAGATCTTATATCATGTAAAATATCGGATGAAGCTTAGGGTTATGCATAGCGGTGAATCACCATTAATTCACGAAAATTAGGATTTTTGGAATTTGAAATTGGCTAATTTTGAGACCTTTTATTGGGGCCTAATCGCCCGAAATTTGAGGGGTGCAAATTTTTTGGGGGTTGGCTTGCCCGACTGTGATAATAATTTTTCTATATTTATTTTAATTTGCCAAACACTTTCTCCCAAATCTATAGACCTTTTCGCCTTCAAATTATAAATAAGTTTATTTTCCCTGTCAAATTTGTCACTTATATCATTATTATATATACTTAACGTGACAACAATACTCATATACCCGAAAAATGATCCGTAGCACTAAAAACTCTGCAACGGCAAAAAAAAATCTGAAGCAGCTAAAAACCATATGAAACATCAAAAAACGACCTATGGTGTGTTAAGAGGTGAAGTCAATATCCAGATTTCCAATGTTCTTCAACAACAATGTGTATGGTGGTGCAATTATAGTCTCATCCCCACGCATTCTTCGTATGCGTCGAGGGGGTCACAAGGGACCCAATTTTTTTGGCATCCGTACAACCATAATTATGGGCATCCGTACATCTGTAATGCTTTTGGGTGTTTGTACGTTGTGAGAGGCAGCGAACAAATTTCTGGAAGCGAATAGTTTTTTGGAGTTTTTCTTTTTTGAAAAGGAAACGAACAGTTTTTTTAAAAAAGGGGAATGACCCCTTGCATGTGATGTTGATTGAATGTAATTTTTGTCGAAATCAATAAAATATTAAGTTGCCATTGCCTCGTGGTTTTTCTTGCACATTGTAGGTTTTTCACATAAAATTTGTGTTATTTTTTTTTGCGTTATTGTGTTTTTTGCTTGCACATAATTTTGATATTTTCTAGCATGGTGCCTAATCGTAGCAGCAAGTGCCTACTCGTAGCAGAGAAAAGTCAAATAGTTAACATCCATGTTCCATAGCAATTTTTATAGTGCTTGAATTGGGATCTTATAGTTTCCAGATAACACTGAAGGTGTCAATGGTCTGTCGTGTTACCAACTCCATGATAAGTCGGTAGCTTACAGAGACTACCGACGCCAATACCATATGCTAGTAGTCAATGCAGGCTACGATGTATTGTGATGTCAATAGCCTTTGATGGCTATCGATGCCATTAACCTACATTAGTAGCTTATGATGGCTATCGACTCCATGATAAGCCAATAGCTTGCAGAGACTACCGATGCCACCACCATACATTAGTAGTCAATGTAAGCTACCGATGGTAGCCTCTAATGGCTACCGACATCATTAACCTGCATTAGTAGCTTTTATAGGCTATTGACGCCAGGATAGGTCGGTAGCCTCTACAAGCAACTGGTGCCATTAACCTATGCCAATAGCTTTTGTAAGCTACCAGCGCCAGGATAGATCAGTAGCCTCTGCAGGCTACCGACGTCATAATACAACGATAGTCTGCAAATAGATACTGTCGTATTATGGTGTCGGTAGCCTACATAGGCTACCGACCTATCTTGATGTTGATAGCTTGCAAAAGCTACTGACGCATGTAATGGCACCAGTACTCTGCAAGCTACCAGTAGAGTAGCTTGCAAAGTACTCTGATCTTTCATGTTGTGAATAATAATATGTTGCAATTGTTCAATGATTATCAATTATAAAATGTTGCAATTGTTGTGATCTTAGTTCTCTCTTAGTGTGATCTTTCATGTTGTGAATAATAAAATGTTATAATTATTCAATAATTATCAATTATAAAAATTGTGTACAATATCAAAAGCTTAAAGTTATTGGGGATTCATTTTCTAACATGAAACACATTTTTCTATATAGATACAATGGCACCTACACCAAATCTAAGTAAGCAAGACAAATCTTCTGAAAGAAAAAGTATCCTAAAATACTTTAGCCAAATATCCAAATCCAAGGAGGCATCGACATCTGTACAACTTCAAGGTACATATCTATCTTCTATACAAAAGAGTAATTTTTTGTGTAATTTCCAAAAATGATGTAGAACCCATTTGTATGCAGAATACCCAATTGACCCTAACATGCCTCCACTTGAAGATGTTCCCAAGGAAGAGATTCCTCAACCTGACAATTTTCTTAACAATGACATTCAACAACGTGAAGATAATCCTCAATATGGAACACCGACCGACAAAGAAACCAACCATTCTAAACAAATACCAACTTCAGGAAAATCTTCTACTAAAACTATAAATGTAGAAAGTTAACTAGGTGGACTATTGGGAGGACATTTAAGCTTGAATGGTCATCCAAATATCCATTTATTGAGCCAGTGTAGCTAGTGAACAACAATGACTTACCAACAAAATGTAGCTGCATTATTTGTAGTTGGAAACTACGAAAAGATCACAAAATATAACTTAAGTTGGATACAATAGAAAAACATTGTGGAAAAGTTTATGTCACGGAAAAAACAATGATGGAACAATTAAGAAAACAATTAGGTGGAAGAATGCATCGGAATGCATTCATGTCAGATATGCATAAGACTATGACAAAGAGATGAAACAACAAAAAATACTTGTTCAAAAAGGTGGAATGATCACAACTTAATTTGAAAAAATCTTAAAATAACTTTAATGTCTAAAAGATTACAGTTTGTTGTCGTATATACTATTCCTAAGAAGGGAAGGCCAATGTTTGATTTTATTGATTATAAGTATTTGTTTCAACTTGTTTGATTTTTAAAACCTTCCCTATGCCCATTGGTTAGATCGAAGTGGTTGGGAAATGACAAAATGTCTCTTGTTCATTGAGAAACAAGACTTCAGAGAGAAAGTTAACAATGCAAAATTTATATCACTTTCAATTGATGAAGTAATTGTTGTTGGTGAATTTTTACGAAATGTTGATTTTCACATTGTATTAATTGTATTCTTTGTAAAATGATGTAATTTAGTATAGAAATTTGTTTAATTACATCATAGCCTTGTGTTCTTTTCACGTCATAACCTTCGTATAATTTTTTTTTTAATACATTTCATAGACTTTTATTTCCATGATTGAGCATTGTAAATATTGGTTATTTAGTTGTTAAAATTAGTTTATGATTAAATTACAATGCAAGTTTGAGTAGAAAGTAATAAATCATTGATATTACTTTAGAAAATATCGATAAATAGAATAGGAAGTAAGTTTGATTGATTATATGAATCATTCAACAATGATTTAGAATAACCTATAATTCAACATAACATACAAAAAAATATATATATTTGCAAAAGCATGTTTCATTATAAAAATAGTCTCATTACATAATTCTTACAAAATTAGTGAACTATAAGTCCACTTAGTCACTATTATGATATTTGCCCAAACTAGTTCCTATCTCTAATAAATGTTGAGGAACTATAGAAACTGTCTCTAAAGGAGGATCGAATCTCATTAATGGAGGATCTTCAGAAGCTATCTCCAAGCACTGATCTGGCACATCTAACTGTTGCATAACAGTTGTTGCTAATGCACCAACTTTGACCAACCCCTCCGTCGTTTCCTTAAAGCTCTTTATCAATGCTCTTTCTTCCTTAGTAGGGTCTTATTTACATGTTGAGGCCAATTCTTTTTCTTTGAGCTTTAGCAAAAAAATTGGATTCATATTATGTTCCACAATAATCCTCCTAAACAATTTTTCTCAACAATGACTTGGGCTAATCTCTTTCAGTTTTATAGCACCAAATAGATTCTTCATCGCCATCTCTAAAAACACTTGTAGACTGTCCACTTGATTCTTAAAATTCACAAAATTTGATTGCAAAACAAAAAAGCAAAAAATATTAGTTTCATATATTATTACAAATAAATCAAATGATAAATAATAATTACTACAACTTACCTTTTCTATTACTTTTGTTGCCTCTGCAACTTGAACTTTTTATTATTTTTATCCCATTGATTGTAATAGACTTGCGCTTCAACATTTAGATATTCTAATCTATTCAAAATAATATCTAAAATTTCATCATCATAAAAATTTGTGGACTTAACATATTTAGATTTGGCTTGAATTAACAAAGCTTTAAGTTTTTATGGTTCATGTTCAACCAGAGAAAATAAATTATCATTTTTATCAATATTTTTGTATCGTGTACTTATTTCTTCAATAATATTTTTTGCGTGATACTCTCGGTCTCTTAATTAAGACAAATCAGTGAGGACCAATTCTTTTATTGTTGCCTCGATACTATCAAACAAATCAATAGTTAATGAAAAATTTAGCTTTTCATCATTAGAAAGAGAAACAATAGTAGCACCACCAGAATGATGAGGGGACCTCCCACCAATTGTTGGTACCTTTGCAACCTCTATTTGTAGTTGTGGTCTTTCTCGCATGTCAAATGCTTTGAAATGTTGAGGAATGTCGCCTTGATAAAGATAATCCTCTTCAAGAGGTGCTTCCTCCATGTTTGTGAGACCACATATGTTTGAAATATTACCAATTGATAAATCACGAAGGCATGAAAAAGTTAAGATTTATGGTATTCCCCAACTCCTTACGATAAATAATTATTTTCCAGCCATACGTTGTTGACCCCTCATCTTTGGTGAACATGGTGGAGGTGGTGGGGGCATCATTCGCTTTCTGATACAAGGTGCTCAAAGCAATGTCGCTAAAAATAATAATTAATAAATCTATTGACAAATGCATAAAAATAAATAAAAATCTAAATAGTTGCACATACGAGATTGAGTTGTCAATCCTAAATCTGTCGGATTAATGTTTTGTTGCCCTAAAAAAACAAAAGCAAATAAATAAAGAAAACGAAATGAAAATTACCTAAAACATTTGAAGCAAATCTCACTAACAGTGAATTTCACTTAAAGTTATGAAAGAGAAACATTACCTGTGGTTGTTGAGGGGTCCAGCTGGGAAACTTCATCTTCAAGATTTATTTGTAGTCTTTGTGCAACTCTTGATTGAGCTGCATGACGAGCAGACGATATGGTTGGACGAGCAGTAGGAGATGTATGTGAACGAATATCATGAGTTGCATGTGAAGTAATAGAAGGAGATGCAACCACAAAGGTCTTCAAACGTTTAGACCTTTGAAAACTTAAGGGTTGGTCTCATTCCGATGGACCTTAGAAATCTCTTGTTTCTTTTGGAAGCATTCCTCTAAATGCAACCTCTCTTCTAGATGAGACTGAAAAAGGTTTTTTTTGCATTCACATATAAGTCAAAATTAATTTGGTAAAAAAATATTTTCAAAATTTTAATTTAGCAAAAAAACATTTAGTAAATTTAATTTAATTTTACTGAAAATTGTAATTTACCTGCAACTCTACATATGTCAAGCCAAGTGACATCAATTTTGTGTGGAGCGAGGTTAGAATCGAGGAATTTTGAACATTTAAAAATGATTCATAATAAAATGTAAGAATAAAATTGCTGGTACAAATAGTACCACCAACTTTTGACTTGGCAATGGTTAGTTTAGTTCTAATTTTGTTCGAAAGGTATGTGCACTAGTCAAACTTGTCAAAACCGATGCAGCGAACCAAGTAACCGAGCCCCCATAATGGAATATTTGTTGACTTTCCTTATAAAATAATGCAAGCTTGGAATAACTCGATCACTGCCCAAAGAAACTTGTTGTTGATATTTTTCAAGACAAGACCCCTCCTAGATGGATTTGCATGAACTGCAAAAAAAACATAACATTAATGATTTACATAAAATTAATAACTTAAAAACTAATAACATATAATTATATAAAAATAGACATACCTGAAAATGATTTTGATGATAGATCATAATTCATCTTGAGGTAATATTTCTCTTTGTCCATTAAAGAAAACTTGGATATGACAGTCGGGTAACCCATGTGTGGGAGCCCAGTCAATCTCTCAATATCTCGAGGGCTCGCTATGAAGCACAAATTCTTTTTGTTGTCAAAGTCCATCTGGAAGACACCTATGTCACTATTGTAAGGTCTAATAATCTTTAGGATCAAATTTGTGTTTGGGTTGAATTGCGGTATTGACACCAACCCAAAAAGGCCTACATTTTTCACCTATGTAAGATCGTATTCTAGCATAGTAAGAATATCTGAGATGGTTGTGCAACACATGTTATTTAATTGAATTTTTGATGTGAGAGTGGATGCTGAGGCGGTCATTATTACAATAGATCAAGCATTTGGAAGATTTTGTGAGGCTTTGGAAGGCTCTAGAAGTGTTTGCTACAATAGATCTACCATTTGGGAGGGTTTGTGAGGCTCTAAAAGGCTTTGCTGCAAAAAATATGGCATTTGGATGGGTTTGTGAGGCTCTGGAAGGCTTTGTTGAAACAAATCTAGCGTTTGGAAGGGTTTATGAGGCTTTTGAAGACTTTGGTAGGCTTTAAGAATGCAACTATAAAGTTGAAAATGAGAGGGTTTTGGCATTTTATAGACAATCTAGAGTCATGCATGCTAACACATGTCTTAATTAAGGAAGATGTTGATACATGGCACCTTCAAGTGATCTCTATAGCATCTATAAGCTACTGGTGCCATGGATAAGTCAATAACCTCCACATGCTACCGATGACACACATACATTGGTAGCCTCTATTGGCTATCGATGTTATTGATAGGTTGATAGCCTACAGAGGCTATCGTCCCCACATATAGATCGATAGCCTTGTTGGCTATCAACACTAGTTATCAATCGATAGCCTATAAAGGCTATTGGTGCCATTAACACTCTGATAGCCTATAAAAGCTACTAGAACCAATGATAAGTTGGTAGTATCTACAAAGACTACCATTTCCACTGACACTGCAGTAGCCTATAGAGGCTACCATCACCATTGACGCTCTGGTAGCCTGCAGAGGCTACCGTCACTACTAACCCTTTGTTAGCCTGTAAAGGCTACCGTTGCACTATCATCGCCACACATAAGTTAGTAGCCTCTAGTGGCTACTGTCTCCATTGACACTTTGATATTCTTCACAGGCTACCGACCCACACAAAAATTGTCTTGCTGGTAGTCTTTTATTGTTGTTTAATATTTTTTCCAAATATTAACAAAAATTTACCCCATTATTATAATTTTTGGTGGAAACAAAATTTAATTCGCCATGGCTTCTACATGATTTTGGACCCTATTTGCCTCAATTTCGAAAATGTTTTACCTCATATTTATAAATATATTTCGAGGCTGACCCCTTATGCATAACCCTGATGAAGTCTATCAATAACATCCTCTAGTATGTTGGAAGCTCCGTAAACATAGGAATGAATGCATCCCAAATGTAACAAAAGACCAAAGATTAAAGATCAAATTGTCTAAAACTATACCCCATGGAGGAGCGAAATCGATAAACACCTTTTATGCATCTAAAATTCCAACTATGTTTGAGAAGAATGAGTCTACAAATATCCCAAATTTTAGGGCAATGATCCTACAGAGAAAAACCAAGTAGATAAAGCTTCCAAGATCTAGTGAAGGAGGTTAATAAAAAAGTGTAGAAGACATCCAACAATTGTTTAGCCATGTCATAGAGCCAAGACAAGTGAATAAAAGTTTCTGAAGCATTACATATTTTGCATTGAGGGGAAATATGTAAAATTAAAGCCAAACTTTCAAAAGGTGGAAGTTTTTGATACATAACCCGCCATCCAAGAAGATAAGTTTTTATTCAACAAGAACTTTCCAATTTTGAGTAACACGAGACTATCATTGGGCATTGGTAAAATTGACTTGCCTCTTGACATTGAGTATAGGGTCCATTGATAAAGAAAAAAAAAATTGTAGATCCAATTGGATTTAATGGAAGAGATTCTATGGTCATTAAGCCATCTCCAACTAGTCTCTCTCTCTCTCTCTCTCTCTCTCTATATATATATATATATATATATATATTTCAAGGGGTTGTACTCGGGTCCCCCACCCTTGACAAATCACAACTCTCTTCTTTAGAGCATAATATTTTACAAAAAATTCAATTCTCATCTCAATTGAGTTGTTATATCATTTTACATAAAATGTCTGAATTCTTGATTTTCATTTTTTGGAACTTTTTCAATTTTCTATGTGAATACAAATATTCCAAAATTCAACATCCTTCTTGATATTTTCCTACAACCTTCACAATGTCAAAACTTCACCTCTACTATCTATGTATTGCATATTAGTAGTGTAATATTTCCAAAACATCACACTATCATAACCCACTTTACCATATTAGGATTGCTAGTTTCCTTCTTGAAGCACAAGTGCAACCACAAAAATTGTAATGAATAGTTTATATGAAAGCCTATATAATTGTATTAATGATTATGACATGGCTCTTATACTCTGCTATTGGTTGGGAGAAATCTTGCTTAGTGTGTCGCAACATGTCTAAATTTGATTCGTTGATGGTTGGTGAGTTGTCAAGTTTATTTTTTTACAAGGTGTGTCAAATCAATTTCGATTTAATTTTTTATTAAAATGGTGCTTTTATCGGGGCATCCTCATGAAAAATTTATTTTCGTCAGATTTTGTCTACTAGAAGATGTTGCTAAATTTCTTACTAACTTTAGTTACAACAAATCTATTTTGTCCCTTGTAGACACCAAAATCCAGCCACTTGTAAGTCATCTATACCTTCCTGTTAGCCACATGTCAATCATCCATCCTTCCCGCCATTATTTGGCCCAAATCCACACCTTCCCGCCATTATTTGGCCCAATTTCACCTTTCCCGCCATTTTTCATCCCCAAATTTATTTAAATTATTATTTATATATATATTTTAATATTTTAATATATTTTAATATATATATAAATATAGTTTAAGTGATTTAATCTAAGCCGTCCATCCTTCATTTAATCTCATCCGTCCATCCATCTTAATCCGTTTCACAACCTAGATTTATTCTCTACCCTTGGATCCACTTTAATCTTAGCCACACATTCAAAGTGTCGTTAAAACCCTAAAGTGTGCCCTAAGAGTAGATTATAAATTGAGCCACCTTGATGGCTCAAACCCTACTTCTATCTTCTTCTGCTATCTTTGCTATCTTTGCTATCTTTTGGACCTATCTCTTCTATTTCATCTATCTCTTCAGCCATCCATCGCCGCCCCTTTTCGTCGCATCCATCGCCGCATCCGTCGCCAACTTCGCCGCCATCTCTTCTGCAGTACTCTGCAGAATTCCCCATTCTTGTCACAAGTGCCCACGGGCGTTTACCCGCAGCCACAGACTCAGACCGGCGTCTGAAACCTTGATCCAGAAGCACGCGGGCGTTCAACGAGTGCACCAGGGCGCCTTCTGCAACTCGATTTGATGACCCACATTACTTCCAGATGCCGCCTGGTCTAGCCGCGTTAACAGAGAACAGGTATAAATCAGCTTTAAAGCAAGTAACTTCTTTTCTTTTATTAATCTGTTGTTGAACTCCTGCATTCTATTTTTCTAGGGTTTTAAATTGTTTTTGAGGGCTCACACAGTGGAGCCCTCTTATTAATTTCTAACTCCTTGATAGTGTTAATGTGTGCAGGATTTTAATGGCAGATCTGGTGTGTTGATAGCAGCTGTTTAAGCTGGAGTGGTCCGAGCCAAAGGATACAACAAAACCCACTCACTTTGTTGGGATTAAGGATACGTCTTCGAAAATGCCACCACTTTATGCCAGCTAGGGTTTCGGAGAACCCTAGCACAAACTGTAATTTGTGTATCACAAAAAGGGTTACAAGCCCTGTTGTACTCAAAAGGAGTTTTTAAACTCCACTGATTAATAAAAATTGTTTGTTTTGTGCAACTTTCCTGTATTCCATTATTGTGGTTTTATTTCTGTTTGGCGTTGTATTTTTAATCTACAAATGGCGATCACGGTGGGACCCCCTAGGGTTTCATGTTTTTAATACTTGCTTTACTAATCTATTCTTGTTTTCTGTTTTATTTTGCAGGTTCCAGAAATCGTGAAATTCGTTGTTCCAGTGAACTAGGGTTTCTGAGGAGTTTGCAGAAAACGCAGCAGACGCAGAGCGGCGTCTGGAAGTCCAATCCGAAACGCAGAGGTGCGTTTCAGCTGTCGCAGACTCCCTTGGGCGTTTGAAGGCAGTTTTACGAAAAAGCGTAGGCTTCCGAGTAAGTGCGTTTTTCTTTCTTTGTTAAATTGTACTTTTTACGTTTTTGGTTTTTCTGTTGTATTTTGTTTCTTTTTCAGATCATTGCTTTAAAATGAACAAAAACTAAGTAATCCGGAAAAGAATAGTTAGTATTTTTAATTACATTTTTAGTTACATTTTTCTGCATTGCATTATTGGTTGTTGCTTGCATAAAAAAAAAAAAATTGCATACCTAGCTGCATATTAGAATAGCTACGAATTATCTGTTTTAGTTATCTAAGTAGGACTATTGATTGGATGTCAATAGTACTCCTGCCATTGGGTGATTCCAGGCAGAGAAGTGGACGAACCTTCCGGTTGCTCCTTTGATATCTGATATCATTGGTAGGCGGGGGGTTTTAAACGGTGTACTCCACTTCTTCGGAGGAAATGGCATGTTTTCAGTAGCCTCTTGCTTAGATCATTAGAACTTTTGATTTATAGCTTTGTATGTATACATTAGACAACTAAAACACTTAAAATAAAATTCACTGCATTTCATATTGCATTTAAAACAGTAATATCTGGATTTCATCACCAGGTATTGCTTGAAGTTTAGTGACGGTGGAATTCATCTCCATCCATTAAACTTCTCGCCTTAGACACCATAGGTCACCCCCGAGCAAACTTGCTGGATTTCATCACCAGTAAGAATCTCGTTGTCCTTTCCTAGCCATAGTTTTTACCTTTTTTGTGAATAATTCAAGATTAGATCACATGCAAAACTCATAAACCGGACACTTAAAATTTACTACAGATTAAGATCAGAAAATAATTAATTAACCGCAGGTAAGACACATTGGTTGAAACCTAGGTTGTGACTGTTTTTTGATAATTTCTTTAGTGTAAATTTATCATTCCAGTTTTGCATTCTTCTTTTCTGAATTTGTTTAGATTTATTGCTTCATGGTCTTAACAAGGAATCAATCTAAAATGTTAAATCTAAATAATCAAATGGGTAATTCACAGAACATCCCCACCACCAACATGGCCACTTATCCTAGTGAATTTCAGGCAGGTTCGCCTGCAGGTCTTTCACGTCCTTCTACCGTCTATCACATGGCCATGCCCATGGAGGAAGACAATTCCTGTCATATTACCCACATTGATATGGCCCAAGTGCAAACTCACTTAAGAGATGGCACCGGCTATGTCCTTGAGCCAATCCAAGATTCCCCTATGCAAGATTCTATTTTTCAGCGGGATATTGCATCAACCATACCCGCTGGTTTCACTCGGGTCTACACTAACCCTTTTTTTGAGGCTAATGTTGTATCTATTCAGCCGGCTTCATCTCCAACATCTTCCCAGATGCTCAATTGTCCTCCTTTGGAGACAAATGTAGTGTCTTCCCGACCACTTTCTCCTCCATTTACCCGGTTGTACACCAATTCTCTCTATGAGGCTGGTGGAACCTCCTCTAGCCATGACCAATTTCAACCCTCTTCTTCCCAAACCATTTATGGTTTCACCCTACCTGGGGCACAATCCTACTGTTTCTTCCCAGGTACCGCCTACTTCAGCCACCTTCATTGCCCCTGCTATGCAGTCTCTTGTGACTACCATGGCAGCCTGCCCTCCACCTTCATCCAATCATCCCACCTCCCTTGGGTTAGAGATTAATAAGGTTAGGGAGTACCTCGACAAGTTGCTTCAGCAACAACAAGCAACAAAATGCTCAACCACCTGTCGTAGTAAATCCTACACCCCAACCAATTTCTACCCGACCGACTTTTCTTAGCTCGAGGCCCCACCGGGTACCCCAATCTTCGGTGGTGTCCATTCCTACCCCACCTTTCTCCCAACCCAGTCCAGTTCATCATTCACCCCAATCCCCTTCTTTTCGGTATCATCCATACCAACAACCTCTCCATTCCACACCGCCTAATCCAGGCAATTTCATCCCATCTCATCATTTTTCCATTCCTCCATTGCATCATCATAATCATCAAACGAATCAAAATTTTCATGAAGATTCTCGACTCCATGCTATGCAACAACGAGATTGACAACCTTATGCTCAACATGCCCGGCTCATCTAGTCAGAAACCTACGCTAAGGTCGTTGATCAATCAACCAATTCATCCTTCGGTACCTTCACCGCCATATCCGACCGATTTCACATTACCGAAGTTTGACAAATTTTGAGGAACCGAGGATCCTCATGAACATGTGAGCTCATTCATGCATGCCTGCTTTAGAATCCAAAATAATGACGCTCTTATGCTCAGAACTTTTCCTCAGACATTAGGGGGAGATGTTGTACAATGGTACAATCATTTAGCTCACCATAGCATTTATGCTTACGAACAATTGATTAATCTATTTTTAGAACGATTCTCCCTAAATGTACAAAGGAAAGTCTCATTGTCCGACTTATACAAGCTCAAGCAACATGACGATGAGACTGTTTATGACTTTGGAAACCGTTGGAGGGCTATCATTAATAAACTGCCATTCTCCCTACCAATGGAGGAGTTAACCAAAATGTTCACCCAGAGTTGTCTAAAACCTATCTCTTGGTTACTCCAATTACAACAATACAGGACTTTTGAAGAGGCTTTGGCCCAAGCAAGTATCATAGAAGACATTAAAGTCCAAGAGGGTGTTTTAAAACCCCGTAGAAAAGAATGGCAACAAAAGGGCCAACAACGAAATAATAATTATGGCCAAAACAAACAAACACAAGCTAGTACGGCCTCAAATGTTAACCAAGTTAATCAAGTGGTGGCGAGCCAACCCGTAATGGCTCAACAACAACAAGTAATGCAAAGTCAACCGCAACCAATTGCTTATCATGCGGTACCCGCCCCTCCTCAACCAACTCACAATACTGGGCCAACCATGGAAACTCGACCTTGGCAAAACAATCGTCCCAAGCGACAGTTCACACCTTTAGATGAACCATATGCGGTCATATTCAACAAGTTATATAGCACAAATCAGTTAACTTTACCTGAGTTTAAACCTTTAGAACCATCTAGAAGGGGGAAGTATTACAAGGAGTACCTATTTTGTCCTTATCATAGGCAAAATGGGCACGATATCAATAATTGTACAGATTTCAAACATGTGATCCAAGATCTTATTGAGATTGGAGCCATTAAATTGGATAGCCCCTTAGCCCAACAAAATCAAAATCTTGGTATATTTCAAACACCCCTTCCACATCGGGAGGAAGCTCCAACAACTTCGGGGGGAGTAACTCGGGTAACTCCTCCTAATCAAGTCAACCATGTACAACAATACCAAGGTTTTGTGGGTACTATTAACGTAGTAACCCGGGGTCAAAGGGCGAACCAACCAAATCGAGTCGAACCACGGCCACCTGTACAAACTCCCAGTCCACCTCGGGTAACAGTGACCCAACGACGTGCTAGTACTTCTCAACAACCGCTAAATCATTCTACTCAACGCCAACGACCCATCATGTCATTGAGTAGCCGGTTAACTACCAGTTTAAAAATGGCTTCCGCCAAGTTATCGATCTATGACCTCATTCAACAATCTCCCCCGCATAGAGAGGCATTAATGGAAATATTAAAGTCAATCGAGCTTCAAACTCAAGATACTAATGCCTTCAACAACTTTGTGGGGAGTATTCAAACATGCATGGAGCCCTCCATCACTTTCTATGATTTTGAAATCAAACCTATGTCAACAGAAAGTATAGATCCTCCACTACATATCATGGCCAAGATCGATCACAAGCCATTCAAGAGAGTCTTAATTGACACCGGTTCCTCAATCAATATCATTACAACATCGGCGTTGAGTCATCTAAAGTTGTCGCCATCCCTTATCACAAAGTCGACTTTTACTCTTAAAGCATTCAATGATGCTTTATCTTCCACCGGTTGGCACGGTTATCTTGCCCATTGAGGTAGGGGCCCGAACTTTGCATACCTTGTTTCACATCTTGGAAGGGTCCATGGCATACAATGTATTGCTTGGACGGCCTTGGCTTAGGGAGATGAGATGTGTCCCTTCTATACCGCATCAATGTCTGAAGTATGTATATGAGGGACAGGTTCATTGTGTACCTGCTGACATTGAACCCTTCAAACATTGCAACTATGTCTCAAATCCTTATGAGATTGTGTTGCCATCCACTCATCTTTTCTTGACCCCATCTACTTCTTCTATACCATCTTCTTCTAAAGCTCCCATTCTTGAGGAGCTACCCATCATATCGCAACCATCTTCCTCTTCCGCTATTCCATCTCATTCACCACTTTCTTCATCTCCTAATCTTCCTTCTTCTTCATCAGTGACCACATGCACATGTGGCCATGACCAATCATCTCTTTCCACGTCATTACCCCCTTCTTCTACACCTTCTTCAACATCACCTATTATTCCTCCATCTTCCCAACCATCACCAGCTGATGTTTCACAAGTTAGTGAAGCATCAACCCAACCAAATCCTTCCAATTCTTCTATCCCACATTCTTCTATTCCATCATCTAGTCCATCTCCCTCCCAAGTCAAGGTCCATCTCACTGATGCAAGTATTGGTGAGTATGCCATTCAAGATGTCCACATCACACCGTTCAATGTGCAAACAGTTAAAGATTTTGGTCGTCCACATGACCAACATTTATCCATTGGATCGGTTTATAACATGGGTTCTATGCCAAATTCCATTAATTTTGTATATGGGGGAATAGAGTCATCTTCTAGTCCTACCACCATACTAGAACCTAAGCATCCAGTCCCTGCCAATATCGAAAGGATGGAGGGTTTTCCCTCTCGCTATTTCCACAGACATAATTGGCAGCAATTTGGCCTAGGTCGATACGAGCAAGGGGTAACTGAACGCATCGATATGCCATACCGTAGACCCACTGAGCGTTTTGGTCTGGGCTACCAACCACTTCCATCCCTTTCTTCTTTTGAACGAGCTTTTCAAAGCATTAATCTTAATTCGAAAGAAGAAATCCTCCACCCCGACGAATCCGAAGATGAAGCCTATGAAGAATTTGACGTCATGTCAAATGGTGATGAATTTGAAGAAGAGTCGGCGCCCATTGTTCCCCTCACTAAACAAGACGAGTTTTATCTCCAATTGTTCCCTCTCCAAGAGGCCATCTTTCGCTTGCTTCTTCCACAAGAACGAGGTGAACCACCCCCTCCGCCACATCCATAAGCCATAATCCAAACTTGTATTATATGTATATACTAAAATAGTGGTTTTCACCACTACCAAAAAAAAAAAAATCAGAAAATCCCAAAAAAAAAAAACAAAAATAAAAATATTTATTTTTGATGGAAGTCACCAAAAAAAAAAAAAAAACAAAAAAAAAAAAAAAACTCGAAAAACTATGTTGTTTTGCATCTCGAGTCTTCCGAGGTCTTCACCGGTTTTCCCTTCCATTCCGCCCATCCTTTCTTCCATAAGTCGACAATGAATTTTGAAGACTTATTCACCCCGCTCCATAATCCATATGATCCGGATAAGCCAATCCCGATCAACCCAAGCTTGATTGACATGGATCGGATTTCATCCCCTCCATCTATTTCGGAGTTCATCCTTTTCGAGGAATTGTTAAGGGCTTCCGCCAACTACATTCCTCCTTCACCTCCACATTCACCTTCATCTTCTAAGCCAGAGGTCTTCCAGGCAGACATATACGAGAGCAAGGCACGGGAGCTTGATGACATTTTAGATGACATAAATCCGATCCCTACTCCCCATCGGCTTGAGGAAGGTTCCCACATGTCTATTGAAGAAACTATCGATGTAGACCTTAGTCCGGACCAAGATGGCACCCAAATTGTGAAACGGCTAAAAGTCTATCATCGGAGGAACAAGAGCAAATGATTGCTCTACTCAAGCGGAAGAAGGAGATATTTGCATGGTCTTACAAAGACATGCCAGGCCTAGACCCTAATTTGGTTGTCCATAACCTCACCTTACAAAAAGATGCTAAACCTATCAAACAGAAACTTAGGAAAATGCATCCTACCGTGGCCCTCATAGTTAAATCAGAGATTCAGAAACTTCTGGATGTTAAATTTGTCGTCCCGATTGATTATCCCTATTGGCTTTCTAACATGGTACCCGTTCGCAAGCCTAACGGGGGGATACGTGTTTGCACCGATTTTCGAGATCTAAATAAAGCGTGTCCTAAGGATGACTTTCCTCTTCCAAACATTGATACTCTTGTCGACACTGCTGCTGGTCATGAAATGCTTTCGTTCATGGATGGATTTTCGGGATACAACCAGATTCGAATAAACCCCGAAGATCAACACAAAACAGCATTTACCACACCTTAGGGAACTTTTTGTTATAGGGTGGTGATGCCCTTTGGCCTTAAGAACGCAAGTGCAACCTATCAACGAGCCATGACTTATATTTTCCACGATTATATGCATAAGATTATCGAAGATTATGTGGATGATTTATTGGCAAAATCTAAAACTCGACAAGAGCATTTTGATGTATTGGAAAAAGTTTTTGATAGACTTCTAGAGCATAAAGTAAGGTTGAACCCTAAGAAATGTGTCTTTGGTGTTACCTCAGGCAAACTCCTAGGTTTTATTATCTCTAAACGAGGTATTGAGGTGGACCCAAACAAGGTCAAAGCCATTATGGAAATGTGTCCCCCAACTAATTTGAAGGAGTTGCGTAGTTTACAAGGAAAGATTAATTCAATCCGTCGCTTTATTGCACAACTTTCAGATAAATGTAGGTCATTTTGCCACCTACTACAAAAGGGGGTACAATTTTCATGGACAGATGAGTGTCAGAAAGCCTTTGATGACATCAAGCAAGTACTTAGCGTCTCCGCAGTCTTAGCTCTGCCTCGTCGAGATCCCTTCCTTGCGAATTCCTTTGCAAGAATTTATCGATGATGATCTAGACAAGCACGTCTTAGGATCAACTCACACTCATAGAATGAAAAAGGAATCAATGCTTTAGAGCATTTGCGAGTTTATCAAGACCGATTGAAACGTGCTTACAATGCCAAAGTTCATCTAAGAGAATTTCAAGTAGGAGATCTTGTCCTTAAAGAGAATCAACAAAACACCAATGCATTGCCGCATCTTCGAGATAAATTCGCGGCTAATTGGTTAGGTCCATATATGGTCACCGAAAGAGTGGGTAATGGAACTTATAGACTTGCCAGTTTAGAGGGAGAGGAAGAACCCGAACCACTTAATGTTATACACTTGAGGGCATTCTACGCATAGTTTGAATTTTATATGTACATATATACATGGCTTGTACAAAAAAAAAAAAAAAAACAAATAAAATAAAAAGAATTTGCATTTCATTGTTAGTTGCATACATCTCATTCAAAAACATTGCATTTCATGTGCATACATCTCATTGAAAACCATAACATTTCATTTTCAGCCATAGTTGCATATCATGTTAGAGACCATTCTATCTTTTGGATATAAAATTTGGTCAAGCAAAAGTCATGTTGCCTTAATCAGGGGCACCTTCATAAAATCCATCAAACCGAATTGTCATTCGTACACCCATTTTCCATTTGCACATATTTACATTGCCAAAATGTTTTCAGTCACTCAACCATTCCTAGTGTTTTAAGCAAACTTTGAAATGCATGTCAAAGTTCTCTAGGGCCATATCACAAATTACACTAAATAAAATCTTGAGTATTGGGAAATGATTTCAAAAGCGGTCTTGAACCTATCACATTTTCACATCTTAAAAACATCTTGTGTCAAAGAGAGATAACACCATCCTTGGGTTGTGCCTTGAAGTGAAAAGGGTAATCCTCGTTTGTCCTATCATGCAAACATAGTCCATAAAACAGTGGTTCTTACCACTATCACAAGCAATCACAAAATATAAATATAAACAGAGTAGTAAGGATAGGGTAAAATTCTCATCATACTTCGGTTGAGAATCCGATTCCCCAAAGCTCTAAGGAAATGAACATTTTTCACACACCACCGATCCCAAATAAGTTGTAAGGATCGTACTACTTGTCCAGATCGGACGGATAGGTAGTCATCCCCAAGGCTTACAAAGGTCAAAAACAACATGGACTATGGAGTTAACCTTCACCGGGGCTATAGACGCTTGACTGGCAAGTGGAGTATACTCATTGCGTGGCGACATGTCTCTCCTCAAAAAGAGACCTCCGAATGCTCATACGGACAAACTAGCTTCGGGGTCTTCTCCATAACAGAGTTACCTAATTTATGCAAGATGAGGTTAATGAACACACTTGCACACACACGAGTTTTTGATTGCCTAGAGTCACTACCATGCTTCGGATTTGGTTAATGAACTCGCATGCACACACATTTGGTCCTAGTTGAATTAGGCAGTGTTAGTAAGTTTGTTTGATACCACTAGCATGTTTGAGTCTTTGTAAAACAGTCTTCCATATCAACCTCCATATCTTCTTCCATATTCATGTCATTCCATACGTCATCCATTCACAAGCCACCAAGTTCGGTGCCCCTGATTAAACAATTATGATAACAATTGGCTAAATCTAACTATCTAAAAGTATGAGTGCTTCTTAGTGCATATTTCATTTACTTAGTCTTGCATTAATCATCCATAGATTTGCATGTTATATACTTAGTCTCGCATTAATCATCTATAAGTTTGCATTCCATTCCATCACATATGCATCAAAAACATTAAAACATATAAAAACATGCATCACAAAAACATAGGCATTCACACAAAAGAGAGTAAAACACCAAATAAATAAAAGCCATGTATATATATATGTATAAAGGTCAAACTGTACAATGAATGCCAAAAGGCTACAATATACAATAGAGCACCAAGGCTCATAAAGAGTGCATCTAAGCACTAAGCTAACCATCAAAAGAGGACCCCCGAGACCTAGTAGGAGCCCTAGACCTAGTGGTGTGCCTAGACCCTCATCCCGAACTACCTCCAACGGGCTGCCTCCGCTAGTCCCACTTCCTCCAATATCTCCCAGTCTGCCTGGGACAACGACCTCCTCATCCCCGGAATGATAGGGGAGAATCGGTGTCGTGCCTCTAACACCCTAAGCTGCAAAACAACAAAACAAAAATTTGTTACAAATTTTTTTCCAAAAAAAAAAAAAAAAAACACATAATAAGTACTTGCTTAAATGAACAAATACCTCAGCTGGCTGCACTGGCGCGTCCGCTCCCACCTCCGCCATAGCTCCCGCGTGCTTCACAACTTCTCACTCCACTTCACTCCATTCCCCCAGACGCACTTCTCTCAAGCTCGAACGCACAAATGAGCGAAATTCTCTCTGAAATTGTTTAAATAGCTGGTTTTGGCGCCCTGAAACGTAGTGGGGCATTTCATGGCGCATTCAGATGCAGTGCTGCGTTTGCAGAGCGCCTAAACACCGGCGGGCGTCTCTGCCACCCCGAAATGCACACCGGCGTTTGGTGTCAGTATTGAATAAAGGAACAAAACTTGCAAAATTGAAGCTTACCTCCTCCAAATTTCATCAAATTGCATTCATCCATTCTTCTTATCATAATAAAACATTTTGTGAAGGTTACAACAGTTTTGGACACAAATTTTGTCATTTCGCTCAAAAAGCGCATCATTCATCATTGTTTTACAAATTGGGTTAAAAACATTCAAAACCTTCACAAAATTAACCACATTCATCAATTCTTCTGATCTATCGTCAATTTCATTCATTCTTCTTTCATCATGCATATTTTTGCCAAATCAAATTAAAGTAAACCTCGTATCTAGTGGTATATTCTATCACCTTGGCGATTGCAGCGATTTGCATCCATGCAATTCGGTAAGAGGATTAAACCACCATAAGGACACTTACCATTTATCATCATCAATTATTTCACTGTTTGAAAATTGGAAATCAATTTTGGGTATTCTACTTTTCAAGTGACCTCATACCAAGATTAATTTGCTCAACAATTGTCATTGATGGCCTAGTTCATGGGGCCTTAAACATGGACAATCTTTAATATCATCATTATTTTGAGTCTTGCTAGAGATTGAGGCTACCTAGGTTGATTGGTTCCGACCCGAGGAATTATCCATACAGTCACTAGGAGCATCTCCGAGTTCTGGACTCTTTTCATGCATCTTTCATCTTTGCATATCAATGGCGCCAACAAGGCAATTTCATCAACAGTATGGATTCACACACAGGAGTTGGGGCATCCGTTATCAATTTCTAATTTTCCTATAGTGGAATTCATCTTACATGATCATGGAACTTACAATTTGGCAAAAATCCCTTTATAACCGTTGGGGCAGTAAACGGTCCATCTTTCACATCACTCATATCGTCTTCAATCATATTCTTTTCGGGTTTGTACACCAACCCCTTTCTCGTTGGGACATAAACAGATGGTTCATACACCAACCCCTTTTTTTCACCGTTGGGGCAAAAACGGTTCATTTTCTTCCGAATTTCTTCCAATTGGCTTGTGAGAACCATTCTCGCTCGCCAATTGAGGGGGTAAGTCGATAAAATTTTAAATATTCTTTTATTCTTTGGTCTTCAAAGTTGTGCTTTAGTCTTGAGAGAGAGTTGCGTCCGATCCCGACTTTTTGGTGTCTTAAGTTTTTGTGCTGCATTGTGTCTTCACACAAAGCGGCTCAAAAAGGGGCATCTCGTAGACACCAAAATCCAGCCACTTGTAAGTCATCTATACCTTCCTGTCAGCCACGTGTCAGTCATCCATCCTTCCCGCCATTATTTGGCCCAAATCCACACCTTCCCGCCATTATTTGGCCCAATTTCACCTTTCCCGCCATTTTTCATCCCCAAATTTATTTAAATTATTATTTATATATATATTTTAATATTTTAATATATTTTAATATATATATAAATATAGTTTAAGTGATTTAATCTAAGCCGTCCATCCTTCATTTAATCTCATCCGTCCATCCATCTTAATCCGTTTCACAACCTAGATTTATTCTCTACCCTTGGATCCACTTTAATCTTAGCCACACGTTCAAAGTGTCGTTAAAACCCTAAAGTGTGCCCTAAGAGTGGATTATAAATAGAGCCACCTTGATGGCTCAAACCCTACTTTCTTCTTGGCTATCTTTGCTATCTTTGCTATCTTTTGGACCTATCTCTTCTATTTCATCTATCTCTTTAGCTATCCATCGCCGCATCCTTTTCGCCGCATCCGTCGCCAACTTCGCCGCCATCTCTTCTGCAGCACTCTGCAGAATTCCCCATTCTTGTCGCAAGTGCCCGCGGGCGTTTACCCGCAGCCACAGACGCAGACCGGCGTCTGAAACCTTGATCCGAAGCACACGGGCGTTCAGCGAGTGCACCAGGGCGGCCTTCTACGACCGATTTGATGACCCACATTACTTCGAGTGCCGCCCGGTCTAGCCGCGTTAACAGAGAACAGGTATAAATCGGCTTAAAGCAAGTAACTTCTTTTCTTTTATTAATCTGTTGTTGAACTCCTGCATTCTATTTTTCTAGGGTTTTAAATTGTTTCTGAGGGCTCACATAGTGGAGCCCTCTTATTAATTTCTAACTCCTTGATAGTGTTAATGTGTGCAGGATTTTAATGGCAGATCCGGTGTGTTGATAGCAGCTTGTTTAAGCCGGAGTGGTCCGAGCCAAAGGATACAACAAAACCCACTCACTTTGTTGGGATTAAGGATACGTCTTCGGAAATGCCACCACTTTATGCCAGCTAGGGTTTCGGAGAACCCTAGCACAAACTGTAATTTGTGTATCACAAAAAGGGTTACAGGCCCTGTTGTACTCAAAAGGAGTTTTTAAACTCCACTGATTAATAAAAATTGTTTGTTTTGTGCAACTTTCCTGTATTCCATTATTGTGGTTTTATTTTTGTTTGGCGTTGTATTTTTAATCTACATCCCTTTTCTTTATATGAGTCTCTTTTTTATTTGTAAACCTTGCGTTCATTTGCTCCTTTATCACCATCGAGGTCCATTTCCTTTGTCTTTAATTAGCACATACCAGGCTGGTGAGCCAATAAAAACACGATGCTCTTGTTTCACTGATGGAATATGCATCATTGGATCATTTGACAGATATCTTGGTCATCCATATTTACATAAATGGAACTTAAGACATTAGTTGAAAATAAAATAAACTCAAATAAATGAACTTACAATCATCTATTGGGGTATAGGT
Source organism: Wollemia nobilis (assembly GCA_028583015.1). NCBI lineage: Eukaryota > Viridiplantae > Streptophyta > Pinopsida > Araucariales > Araucariaceae > Wollemia > Wollemia nobilis. Next base: position 6,541,937 of record JAQPPZ010003612.1, read on the forward strand.
CTTTTGTCTCGATCTATGGAAAAATCTAGATCATTCTACTCTTCATTAGTGTCGCCATCCGAGCTATTTATTTTTAAGCCAGTCAAAAGTTCGTGCTTGAATTTATCTGACTAGATCTGAGCCATTCATCTTCTATTAGTGCTACAATATAGCCCATCCATATTTTAGTCAATCAAAATGCAACACTCTCTTTTGGGCAAGCAAACATGGGTCGCATGATCACTTGTTAACATTGTAATCTTGTTCATTGATTTTGTTAACCAACCAGGTTCGAGCACTCTACTTCGTCCAAAAAATCCGTGCCACAAAATTTTTGGCCAATCGAAACTCGATATTTTGTTCTGGCAAGTAAATTTGGGTTTTGCGCTTCTCTTTTAACTATGCTGCCTATGTCATTTATTTTCAAACCAATAGAACTTCGGCATCGTACTTCACCTAAACTAATTCAATGATATCATGTGGCACAAGTGAAAAGTCAAAAGCCTATTGAAAGCTAAAGATATTTGGCATGAATATCTTCTAATAAGTATATATGGCTAGGATTCTTCAACGAAAAGCACACAATTGTGAGTCATGTGATATGGGGAAGGTGTACAATTTTTATTCAAAAGGGGACACAAACATAAAAATGAAAGGAGCTAATTTATATAAATAGGGCAACTTATTCTTTGATTTTATGAATTCTTGACCTTAGGGAAGGATTTTATTCGCATAGGTATGAAGTAAACATGACTCTCAAACATTATAAACCTAAGGTTGAAACCTTATAAAGAATTATTTTTCAAGGTCGCAGAGGGGAATATTTATTCTATGCGATTGGGACCCTTAGACCTTAGAAAATGAAATGATTTGATAGACAGTTCGTATCCAAAAGTGGCAACACAGGTAAACGAGGGCCATTAATGTTTAGGTCAATCGAAATGCAGTGCTCAAATTTTTTCACTCAAATCTGAACCATACATTTCCTAGCCAATCAACTCTCGACGCTTCAAATTCTTTGATTCATTATGAACCACTCATTTTTACATTCAATCAAAAGGTTGCATTCAAACTTCTTCGCTGCAATCTGACCCACTCATGGTTTTTTTGATAAAACCTTAGGTGGAGTTTTAAATATTCAAAACATTTCTTAATAGAGGCAATGACCTTAGGCTTTAGTAAATGGTAGAAATATTTTGCTCCATGGACTACTTATTTTGAACTAGAAGCTAAGGTGGAAAGGGGGATTTTATCCTATGTGTCATTGACCCATGATCCTTAGGTAGTGGAAGGTATTGCAGAGGGGACATCAACATGTATATTATACAAAAATAATTCTAGAGGTGGGGGTAAATATTTCATTAATGCATGGGTGACTTAAGGACCTCGAAAGTATTTTTATGACCATGTTGGCCTAAATATGAAGCTTAATGATTTGGGGGATTAGGAAAGGTTACATATGAAAGGGGATAGGACTTAGGGAATAAAAAGAGGAGTTTTTAAGAATATATTTGAGCACATAACTTTTTGAGAGAATTTCAAAATAAATTGTTGTTGATCACGACCAAAATTTGTAATGGGCTAAAAGGAATGACAATGAAAAGGAAAAATTTTGACAAAAAAAAATGATGACCATTTTGAGGGTGATTACAAATTTTGAAAGATAAAAAACTATGATGAAAAATTAAATTTGATCTAGACATAAAAAATAATAAAACCTAAATCTAGGACTTCTATAGGATATCAAAATTTGAAACTAGGGATAATTTTCAAGTTGGATTTTGAGGATCCAGCACAGGCTTTGACTAGGACAAGTGATAGAAATGACTCTTTACAGTGATTCATCTAATAACTCTAGAATCTTCGATTGACCTATGGACTTGATTGAATTGAAGACTCCTACCTAATCACCTAGTGCTATAAATGAAAACTAAAAGAGAGATGAATTTGATGGAACAATGGCCTAAAGACTTAAGAACTAAAAAATAAAAGACATAACACACTTTTTTTTGCACAAAGGGAGAAGCTTCATTCTCATGAATTTGCATTAATTCTCCTTCTAAGGTCTTCAACCTATTAGTATGATGTCCAACTAGCTGAACAATTTGATAAGGTCCTAGCCATTTAGGCTCTAGTTTTTCTTTTTTCTCCATGTTTGTTATTTTTGGGGTCCCAATATATTACTATATAACCTTAAAGGAATGGCTTACCCCTTACATTCTTATTGAAGATTTGTACTATTTTTTTAGTTTTTTCTATCATTTTTACTGGAGCTCTTCTTCTGTCCTCCTAAAATTTGCACAATCTAATGTAGTATTCTTTGCAAAGCATCTAGATTCTCATAATCGTGTAACAATAGAGATAAGGGAATTATTTCTACCTGAGAAGGTAATACAGTAGTTCATATGGAGACTTCCTTATACTTAAAAAAAAAATCTGTATGCCCGTAGAGTATACTTTAACTCACCATCCCAACTTATTTTATTTTTGCCTAGTGATCTCTTGATCCTGGAAATGAGATTTATTTTAGGATTCAACCAGTCCATTTCCTTGAGGGTAATAATTTGTAGCATGAGAAAGTTCTATACTATATACTTAGAACATAATTCAATCATTTCAAAAAATGTGAAACAGTTGCCATTATCTGTAACTATCTTCTTAGGGACTCCAAACCTAGTCAGTATGTTTTCTTCAAAGAATTTAATTATAAACTCAGTCGTTGAATTTTTAAGGGGAGCTACTTCTACCCACTTAGTAAAGTAGTCTATAGCAGTTATGATCCATCTATGATCCCCATAAGAGTTAGAATTAATTTCACCAATTAAATCAATTCCCCACTGTGTAAAAGGAGCTTCTATGATCACTAGTTTTAGAGGTATAGCTGACAATTATTTCTTTCTTGCAAATACCTAACAACTATGATAACTTTTGACTAATTGATGAACATATTTAAATAGGGTAGGCCAATAATAACCAACTCTCATGATTTTATTGTTTGTGGCTTTTTGGAGCAAAGTGGCCACCACAAAAGTATTTGGAATGATATTCTTTTAAGACCTAGGGAACTTCTTTCTAAAATAAGTAGAGTAGTAGTACACCATCTGGATGCCTCCAATACAATTTACCTTCTTGAACATAGTATCTTTGGGCTTGTTGTTTGATATATCTCATTCTATTTTGGGATATACCTCTTGGAAAAGATAGGGTCTAAAGATACAATAATATGTCATCATACCATTTGCATTCAACATTCTTAGTCCTTCTAATTTCATGTTGTTCATCTACCATGATAATATTGTTCATATCCTCCCCTTCTTTATTAGCCATATACTTTGCTAAACCCTATCCTCTAACAATCTAAATTGCTTTGAATTCTACATCATACTATAGCAGTTTAACCATCCATCTTGTAGTATTACCTGTGGGTTCAAACTGGGTGAAAACATCTTTAATGGCTATGTAAGGAATGTAGGCTATTACTTTGTTTGATCCAAAGATGCTTTTAAAATATTCTAAAGCTCTTATTAAAGCATAAGCATGTTTTTCTATCATGGAATATTTCAATTGAGCTCCTTTTAGTCATGTACTCATAAAAGCTATGGGTCTTTCATTATTCTCATTATCTTTCTAATATAAAATTGCAGCAATAGTATGCTCTGATGCAAAGGAGTATATATTGAAATATTTAGAGTAATTAGGACAATTCAAAATAGGGGTTGTAGTAATTGCATCTTTAATATTTTGAAAAGCTTTGATGTTCTCTTCTATCCACCTTATGTCCCCATCTTTCTTGATCATATCATTGATAGGCTTTGCAATTTCAGCAAAATTGGGGACAAACCTCCTTACAAAGTTAATCTTGCCAAAGAAAGATCTAACTCCTTTCAGATTTTTAGGAGGGGGATTTTAGCAATAGCTTTTGTCCTTTGTGGATCAATGTTGATGCCCTCTTTAGAAACAACATGCCCTAACAATTTTCCTTGTGTAGCTCCAAAGATACATTTCTTAGGATTGAGAGATATGCCAAATTATTTACACCTACTAAATACAGTAGCCAAATGTTCAAAGTGATCTTCTAGATTTTTAGAAAATATTGTGATGTCATCAAGATATACAACTACTATTTCAAACATCAAACCTTTAAAAGAAAAATCCATAGCTCTCTAAAATGTGGCACCTGCATTCATTAGTCCAAATGGAATTCTAAGATATTCAAAAGTTCCCCAAGGTGTAGTGAAGGCAGTCTTATATCTATCCTCTAGATTAACCAATATCTGATTATACCCTAAAAAACCATCCAAAAGAGACATCCTGGCTGACCCAACTACACCTTGCAATAATTGCTCCATGTTGGGGAGTGGATAATTATCTTTGAGTGAATTTTTATTCAAATTCTTGAAGTCAACACATAATCTAATATCTCCATTCTTCTTCCTAATTGGTACTAAATTTGCTATCTAGGAAGAAAATCTTACCTTTTTTATTATTTTGGCATCCAATAACTTTTGTACTTCTTTCTGCATAACTGGATGTAATGTGGGGTTGAACTTTCTTTGTTTTTTCTTGAAAGGCTTTGCATCTTCTTGTAGAGGTATTATATGAGTCATAACATCTATATTAAATATCCTCAAATCTTCATAACTCCAAGCAAAAACATCTTTATTCTTTTTTAGAAAACTAATGTATAGTCGTCTTTCTTTCCCTGACAAAGCTTTATTTATTTTAACAAGCCTTGGCTCTTCCTCTATTCCAATATTTACATCATCAACTTCAGATTCTTGAAAGAGTGGCTTATAAGCTCTATCAAAATCATCAAATAAAATTTCTAAAGAAACAAACCCCCTAGGGATTTTGTTTGTTTTTAGTTGGATGACTTCAACTAGCTCTCCAATAACATCTTTTAATTTATCTTCATCCTCTTCATCACATATTACATCAACAAATTGATTTTGGAGAGTCATGAAATCTTTAATATCAACATCATCCTAAAATACTTGAAGATATACTACATTATCTAGCATAGAGGGTTTATAAATAGAAATGGTAGGAAATCTATCCATATACTCTGTATCAATTTCTACATAGTCTACACCAGATGCATTTATAGCTAATAGATATGCAACATAATTATGTTCTCTAGGAATATACAACAAATTGAATGCTAAGAACCTATCAATCTCAACCAACACTGCCTGTTTATACTATCTTAATCTTGGATGTTTAGCCTGATATTTTCCTTTTACTTGCTGAATGATTAGTTTTGCATCTCCACTAACAGTTAAGTAATTGATGCCTAATTCCTTGGCTTTTTTGAGCCCTAATAATAATGCTTCATATTCTACCACATTATTAGTACAAGGAAATTCAATTCTATAAGGGATACCTAAATAGTTACCCTTAATATCAGTCAAATTTATCCCTGCACCAGCCCTAGTCTATGACTTAGCTCCATCAAATATCATAGTCCACATTTCTTAAGTTAGAATTCTATCAGATTCTACATCAACTTTTACTCTAGTTTTTGGATCCATGCCTTTAGCATTAGGGACTTCTTTTAGAAAAGGTGTATGCCAGAATGAATATACTCCCATTCCTTTTTCCTCAATATAATTAACCAAATTTATCATAGTGTCATCAGATTTTCTTAGTTCTATAGAATACTTGTTAAAAGGTTCTCTCCTAAGAGTAGCATTTTATTTTCCTGATAGGGGAATGGTAGCATAAGACCAATCTAATTGAATAGAACCACCTAGTTGTTCAACCTAGTGTCTACTCAACAGCAAGGAGAAGAAAGGATCTACATCCACTATTGCTACATCCATGATAATACCTTTCTTTGGATATTGATCCAAATGCACTAGCAAACCAATTATTACTCCCACACATGGTATTTGTCTACTATCCAATCACTGAAACAAGAGGAGAATCTCTTGCAAATAAGCCCTAACTAATCAGCTACTTGTTTAGGCATTATGTTGTGTGAGGCTCCACTATCAAGCATGCAATTATGAATGACATATTGGTCTCCTAATTCTGATGTATACCTGAGAGACACATAGAATGGTCTTACTGAAGAAGGTGCTCTGGTCTCATGACTTTTTGGTCTTAGAGCATTACATGTTTGACCTTTTTTCTGATCTATTAATCCAAAAGCTTTGTAGACCTAATCTCTATATTTTGGGATTGTCATTAACTCACCAAAAGTAATATTAACTTTTTGCCTGGTTATTTTTGAACCAACATCAAATTCAATTTTCTTGACATCCAATGTTCTTGAATATTCCTCTTTTTGTTGCTTTTGTATATCTTCATCTATTTCGACTACTTCAGGGATGACTGATTGTTTCTTATCTTTTTTTTTTTTATCTTTATAGATAGATTTATTTAGACCTATTTGTCCTCTATTTTCACTAGTAGATGCTTCCTCTACCTTATCTGGCACTATTCTATTTCTTAGATTTATCGCATGAATCCTTTCTAGTGCCTCTATTTCTTCTATTGTTGGTGTCAACTTTCCTTGTTTCATTCTCTCATATCTAGAATCTTGTGATCTCTGCATGATTTCTACATTATCAGTGACTAGAATCTTGGTATGATGGTTAGAAGCATATAAATCCATATCTTCCTCAAATAGCTTTTCTCTAGACTCATCATCTTGAGTCCAACATACATTAATCCTTATATCTTCTTCAGACTCATCCTCAAGATCTACATTATTATGCATACTTAGATAAATTCCATAGTCAACTAAATTATGAGGAGCATCACAAGCAGAACAATAAAAAGAAAAATCTACAATTACATTAACAAAAGGAATAGGGTTTGGAACAACATCTAGATCTTTTTGTGTTTCTTTTATTTTCCAATTATTTCCGTTCCTATTTATGTTCTTACTCCCTTCTATGCCAAAATTGTTATTATTATTATTCTAATTTTTGTTTAAATTTCTTTTGAAAAAAGGTATGTTATCCCCTTTCTGTTTATCACCTTGATATTGTGAAGTTTCATCATTATTCTCTTTTCCTCTTTCAATCCTAGCTAATCTATTATTCATAGTGTTAAACATTTTTGTCATTTGATTAGCTAGTCTTTCCATAGGATCTTGCTCTATTTTCTTTAATATAGTGAACCCTACTTTCTTTGGTTTCTTATCAGGCTAATTCAGCTCTAAAGAATAAGGTTTCATATTTCCACTATCGATCATATTTCTCTCAATATGAATGGCTTTGTCCATGCATGCATCAATAGTGGTTACTTGTTCCTGTCTCAACTCATAATTGAATTCTCCTAGAAATGCATTCTTATAAAAACATATTGATTGTACGTCATTAGGTCTTAACCTAGTGGGGATTTTATTTCTAATCTTGATAAATATTCTATTAAAGTCCTCTATTGACTCATTCTCTTTCTTCTTCATTGTTTCCAATTATGTTAAAAGAGATTGTTCATTTTTTCTTTCACCATATTTCTTGAGAAAACTTTCCTCCATTTCATGGAAATTATGGATAGTACTAGCTAGAATATTGTTAAACCATTCTCTAACATATTTTTTCAATGTTTGTAAGAATAGCCTAAGGACTACATCTTCATCATTTACTTCAAGACTATCCATAGCATATAGAAAATCTCTAATGTGGTCTTCACCAAGAGACAACATTTTTTTTTTGGTATAAGGTAGAGGTGGTTATAAGGTCCACAAACCTTTTACAAAGTCAAAATGGGCTGGTTCTAGCATCAAGCCCGTATAATCAAAATACAAAATGGATCTTTATAAGACTCACATTAAGCCATACTTAGAGTCCACAGTCCTATACTTGTCGCTTGACTATTCAGGATAAAACAAAAACCAAACAACACCTAGCACTTACTAACACTAGGTTGCTCGTATCTGTACACTTGTCACCTCCCAGTGCCCAAGCAAATGGGATGCCTTTTCTCGCCTAATTCCATCCGTCGGATTACTCATCATCAGCCCCTCCGATCTCCCGATGCTCTAACGAGTTTGATCTTAGCTCTTCTCTAGCGACCAACACCAATAGTTCTTGAGGGAAGTTATCCTTCCAAATTTGCATCTCCCCAACAGAAACTGCAATATTTGCCATTAGATCCGCCGCCTGGTTCCCTTCTCTGAAGGTGTGTTGGATTCGGGCATTAACCAAATGAGATTTATGAATCTTTGCTTCTAGGATAAGCTCCAATATGGTCCAGCTGGGGTCTTTATCCTCCTTAATTGCCTTGATTATATTAAGCGAATCCCCTTCAAAGATAACTTCCTTATAACCCTCAAGTCTGGAAATTCTCATTGCCTGCATGCAGGCTCGGGCTTCTGCAAAATGATTTGTTTGAGTTCCCAAAGGTTCTGCAAAGGCAAGGACCACTTTTCCTTCCTCATTTCTCAAAACTCCTCCTCGCTCCCTGCAGCCCCGGATTTCCTTTAGTTGCCCAGTCAAAATTAAACTTAACCCACTTTTGTGTGGGGGGTATCCACTTGACACCATCCCGTGGGTTGGTTGTAATGTCTAGGTCCGGAAGTTCCTCTCCCCGCTTCCGCAAAATCCTCCTTTCCCTTAGAGACATGGTCTCATTTTTGAAGAAGAAAGTTTTCCAGTTTTCTTTCAAAGCTCTGATTATTTTATTACCACATAACCTGGGATCTTTCTTACGTCCTTTAAATACTCTCTTATTTCTCTCATTCCATATCCCCCATAAAAAATGGGGTAAGTTGAGCTTCCAGAGCCAAGTCAAAAGCTTTGCCTGGAAGGGGGAAGCCCACTGTATGCAGAAGTCGGACATGCTATTTGGACGGACCCAATCTATATGAAATTTGGACAGGATCATTTGGAAGACTCTACAAGAAAAATCACAAGTTAGAAATATATGACTTACGATTCTATTGCTTTCTCACACAAGATACATCGATTGATGAATTGGAAACCTCTCCTTTGCAGATTATCTCGTTGTCGGGATCTTATTTTGAACTCGCCAACCAAAAGAAGAAAGCTATTTTTGGGGTTAAATTATTTAACCAAATAACGAAGTCGGAGTCCACCATTGAATCCCGAGTGGATTAACTTATAGGCGTTTTTTACCGAATAGATCCCACTTGTAGTTTTGCCCCAAATTGCCTTGTCTCTTCCTCCCCCAGGAATGATCGGGAACACCCTTAAAGCATCATTGAGTTTGGTTAGGGCCACCTTCTCTTGCTCTGACAGATTATGAACTGTGATTTTCTTCCAAGAAGAAGTTTCCTGTGCTACAGCAATAAAATCCCCTACTTTTCCTCCCATTTCCTTCGAAAGTTTATGTTGGAGGACCTGAAGGTCTAAGTTATCTTTCAGAGGGGCCTCTTCCAACCACGGGTCTTTCCAAAAGTCCACTTGTCTTCCATTACCAATTCTCCATCTGATGCCTTTCCTGACTACCTCCCGACATTCGAGCAAACAATTCCAAAAATAGGATCCTCTAGGAAGATTATCGACTTTCGGGAAGTCCCGATTATTTCGATATATTTTGCCTTAAGAAGTTTTACCCATCCCAATTGATCATTATTGATAAATCTCCATACCTGTTTGCCAATCAGAGCTTGATTCAATTCTTTCATTCTCTTTAACCCCAGGCCCCCCTGATCCTTGCTTGCACACACCTGATTCCATGCTACCAACGAAATTCTCTTTCTCTCCTCTGAACCTGACCACAAGAAGTTGCGTTGAATTAGCTCCAATGTAGCTCGGACCTTTGCAGGCATTCTAAATAGAGACATGCAATGAAATTGGAATGCTCAGTAAAGTAGTTTGAACTAATAAGGCTTTTCTCGCGGAGCTGAGAAGGCTCGCCCTTCCACCCTCGCTAACTTTTTGGAGATCCTGTCAATGATCGAGTTCCACAAAGTAGCCTTCATTCTTCCTTCGAACATAGGCATACCTAGATAAGTTGCTGGTAGAAGCTCCTTTCCACAACCGAAGAGGTTAGCTATTCTTTCCTCCCTCCCACCCGGCGTGTTAAAGAAATAGATGCTACTCTTCTTATAGTTTATGTACTGTCCTGATTTTGTCTCATACTTGGTTAGAATTCTCTTCAACTTCCTAGCTTGAGGCACCGAGGCTTTGGACACAATGATTGTATCATCCACAAACTGTTGGTGAGACACTGGCCCTGCTGTTGAGGCTGGTTTAAAACCTTCCAATTGACCATCCGCCACCGTTCGCTGAAATGTTCCTACCCAATGCTTCCGCTAAAATAATAAACAAGTATGGAGACAAAGGATCTCCTTGTCGCAACCCCCTTTCACTCTTAAAGTAACCGGAGGGTGACCCATTCACCATGACAGAAAATCTTGTAGTAGAGATACAACTAAAAATCAACTTAATCCACTGGGGACTGAAACCAAACTTACCCAAAATCTTGGTGAGGAACCGCCATGAGACCCGGTCGTAGGCTTTATTCATATCAAGCTTTAGTAACATACTTGCTTCCTTACTAGTCACCATTGAATGAATAACCTCATGAATTGTGATGATACCATCCAATATTTGTCGCCCTTTCACAAAGCCACCTTGGTTCATATCAATGATGAAAGGAAGGATAACCTTCACCTATTGGCGATTGTTTTTGTGAGAATCTTCATCGAGTGTTACATAAACCGATAGGGCGAAACTCGGAAAATTCCATTGCTCCCACTAGTTTAGGGATGAGAACTAAAAAAGTAGCATTAACTCCTTCCGGGATTTCCATGTCCTTTTGAGCCTCAATTATAGCTTCCACTACATCATTGCCTAGGATATCCCAAAAATTCCTGGAAGAAAGTCGCAGGGAAGCCATCCGGTCTCGGGGAGTCAGTTACCATCCATGTCAAAAACGACCTTCTTGATTTCCTCCTTTGTGAAAGGACTAAGTAAGAATCCATTAAGATTATCGATTACGAAGGGTGGAATGGCTTCCAACAGAGAGTCCTCTTCTTCAATAGTCGGATTTACATCTTCTAGCAACGATTTAAAGTACTCAACCGCTTCCCTCCTTATGTCTTCCATATCTTTGGTGTTAGACCCATCGGCCATCTTGATCTCCTTAATTTTGTTAGTACTCCTGTGGCGAAGAGTAGAGACATGGAAGAACTTTGTATTTCGGTCACCCTCCTTTAACCAACGCAGTCTGGATTTCGCCTCCAAAAGGTTTCTTCAAATCCTAGCATCGTGTGGTATTCGGCTAATGACTCCCTCTCCCGGTTTCTCGGATCCTCCGTAAGTCGCTCCGACTTCAACTTCTCCCGTAGTTCATTGATCTTGTCTTTTAGTTCTCGCCTTTTTAACAAAAATATTGCCAAAGGAAGTTTTGTTCCACTCTCTAATGTTAGCCTTCACATTCCTTAGTTTACATGCCACTTGGGCCGGTTTCGAACCATTATACTTTTTGTCCCACCATTGGGCAAACCGGATCCTTGAGATCCCGATGTTGGAACCACATAAGTTCGAATCGAAAGGGTCCGATGTATCTTTTCTTAGAGTCCTCCCCTGTTTCCCCACGGAATTGGGTTGTGATCGGACCCGATTCTTGGGAGTGCCGTTAATGAAGAGTCCCCAAACCTCTCCGGGCATTATTGAGAAAGAAGAAACCTATCTAATCTTATCTCGAATTTGGTTTTCCTTCAATCTTTTGTTAGACCATGTATAGGAGAATCTACGCAGTCCACATCCATCGACTCATGTTGCTCAACAAAATCTCTAAACTCGTAGATATCGACAGTTATTCTTTGAGAGCCCCCCAATTTATCTACAGGATTAAGGTAGCAATTGAAATCCCCCGCCACAATCCAAGGGCAGTTGGGGACCGTCTCCCTCAATTCAGCTAGCTGACTCCAAAGAACCCTTCTCGATCCCTATCTAACTGGACCATATACATTCGTTAAGATCCACTCTTCCTGTGTGGTTTTATCCACACATAAGAGACAAATAAACCAACTAGACATCAGAATCACTCTACTATCAATCACATTTTTGTTCCACATAACCAGTAACCCTCCTGCTGTTCCAGTGGCCTCTTGGCCTACTACTTCAGATTCTCGCCAAGTCCTATTCTTAAAAGGAATAACTCTACTCTCCTCCATTTTAGTTTCTTGCAGTAAAATCATATCCGGTTTGTGTTCTTGTCTAAGAGCATACAAAGCTCTTATTTTTGTAGGATTACTCCCACGAATATTCCATGAAAGGATCTTCATTTATGGGCTTTGGATCCTCGAGCCTTCGCCCCAAAGAGCAATACTGCTTGAGTGCCATCGACCACTCCTCGCTCGCTTCTTTCTCGCCTTAAGGCGACATTGCTAGGTTTCCCTCTTCCCACCGAACCATATCCCCATACATCCGCTCTAGGTTGAAGTTCCTTGGGATTCACTTGGCTTCTAGTAACCATCTTGGGTAGGTCGGTCTTGGTATTTGGGGTAACAATCTGCTTTCCGAGTTAACTGGTCTTTTGACGGTGGAGATGATTCCGTGCTCTTAGCTTCTTGATTAGTAGATTCTTTTTTCCCCGCTTTGGGGTTACACCGATCTTGGTGGTTCACCTCTTCCTCCCGAGTATCCTTGCCCGTATTATTAGTTTCCTGCTCCTTCCTCTTGATTTTTCTCCTCTAAATCCTTCTCTTGAGTCTCCTCTACCTCAGATTCCACTTCTTGGTCGTCCATCTGATCTCCCTTCAAATGATTTAATGCATCAAAACTGTTCTCCACTGGGATGTTGATCTCCTTGGAATTTCTTCCCATAAATTCCTCTCGCAAGTACATGGGACCACTTCCACCGAGCCTCCATAGGCCTCCCGTATCACCCAATCAAACTTACTTGCCCCGGGGCGTTGATCTATGGGGTTCTTTCCTTTGTGATTTGGCTCGAGGCTTGTCTGTAACATCTTAGGAGCAGAGTTGAGCTTGAGGGTTCCCATCAAAGGGACCATCTCCCCGTGAGAGGGTTTTGGGGCATAGGAATTTTTGGGAGGAGGGTTAAAACGTTGCCTCTTGCTTACAATAGGGCGAACAGGGTCTCTGATATTCGGATTTCGAGCTCCACGTCCTTGAGGCCCAGGTTGGGTAGGAATGGAGATCTCTGGGGGAGGGATATTATTCTGGGTTTGAGGATCGGTATTTTGGAGTGGGGTCTGGTTCTTGGAAATGTAGTGGATACCCTGGTGCCCTACCTTCCCACAAACACTACACTTAAAAGACATATTTTCATATTCAAATACCTGAGTATGAAGGCCAAACATAGACGACAAAATAATGGATTTAGGGAGCTCTTTACTCAGGTCCGCCAACACACACATGCGAGCGCATGGAGTCTTGTTTTGCTCAAGGTTGCAGGATCAATAGCTATTAGTTCTCCAATCTCTGTAGCTATCCCAACCAATATTTGTTCGTTCCAAAAAAGCAGAGGTAATCCTGGCATCTTAACCCAAATAGGAGCCAAATCCAGCACCTGAGTCTGGGGGTTGAAATCGGGGGACCAACGCTTCAGATACAAGCCCCTTTTCCCAAAAAACCAAGGACCTCCTTGGAGAGTCCTTTCCATGTCCCGTTCACATTGAAATGTCACCAAAAGAAAACTCTTGGGTAAAGCCTTAATCATCATACCGGCCCTTGGCTGCCATTTTTGGATGGCCCATCTCCTTATGACTTCCATGTCTGGCCTCACCCCCATAAATTTAGCCACCAAAGATGTTCTGCCCTCCATAGCCACATGCTGAGCTAAGGAATTTGGGACGTGCAACCTACCATTGACAGATTTTAGATTAAAACAAGAGTCGGATAATTTTTGCTTACCGCGAAGAGCATTAAGATATGAAGGTCTCCAGTTGCCAGGTTTCTCTTTGTCTCCTTCTTGGGTCTTCCTTTGATCCCGACGCATAGAGTCCTGGTCCCCCTCGGAGAAATCTTCAACCGCATCCGCCCAACGCCCTTGGACCGGTTCCAATAGAACTTCCTTGTCCACATCCTCCGCCCTGGGGGCTCGCTATCTCGCCGAGCCCCCACCTCCGCCGCGTCTCATCGATCTGCCCTTTGAAGTCCCACACCTAGGGTTTGATGCCCCTAGACCTCTCGCTCCTCCTCCTTGCTGCTCCATCCATCACAACTTGAGGACTGTGATTATTTGATTTCACCAGAGACAACATTATTCCCTTGAAACTTGGGTAAATACTTATGAGCTTTTCCAGGCAGGGGATCCAGATTTGGAGGTAAGAAAAAATGGAGGTACCTATTAGTCCTCCATTGATGGAAATTTTGGTTAGGTGGTGGAATGACCATGAAAATCCCTTTTCATAAGGTTATAGTAGGATAAGAAAATTTGATTGGTGCTTTATAGTAGGATAATTCTTCTATGACCTACTAGCCAAACAAAAATTTTGACTTTAGAAAATATTGGGTTATCCTAAATATCTCTCCATATTCTTGTTATATTCTTATTTTTATGGTGCTTTATATTATATCCACTTATTTTTGTGTATTATTCTGAGCTATTGAACTCCCAAATCAACTTATCCTTGGCTCCCCTCAGAATAATCACTATTGTTATCTTTCTACTCAACTGCCTCCTATCATCAATATCTTGCATACTTGTATAGAAATCTTCTTTCCATTTGTATCTTCCTTCTTGATCCTTGTACAAAATGTTTGAAACCCTATCACAATTATTGTCTTGAAGTAATCTCATCCATGGTTTCAAAATTTGATCTAGATTGAGTGGTTTTTATCACACCAAGTATCCATCCAAATAGAAAATTTTCTCCAATTTCCACCACCCATATTAAATATTTAATCACTAGATTAGTTAATTTTTAAAATCATTATATAGTGTAGAACCATTTGGTAGAGAGAGTACAGTAAATATTAAGCTTGGGTCATTGGGCTCAACACAATTTCGTAGAAGAATCCTTGCCCATTGTATTTAACTCTCTTTGTACAATCTCCAAATTAATTTTCCCCTAAGGGCTAAGGTTGCATCCGTAAGAACTCTTAAACCGAGACCTCCTCTAGTTTGATCATCACACACCTTGCTCCATTTCACCAAAGGAAATTTCTTTTTATCATGTAAAGTTGGCCATAAAAATGATCGCATAGTAAAGATTAAACTTTTTCTATCGATTTTGGCAAAGTATACAAGGACATATAATATGTTGGAATGGCCTGTAAGACCGATTTAATTAGTTGCACTCTTCTTGCTAATGGTAATCATCTACCTTTCCATAATGGTAGTTTATTATGAAATTTATGTATAACTAGATTCAATAATTCTATCCTCATTCTCCCCTCAAATAAGGGCATCCCTAGATAAGTTTCTAGTAAATTTGCCCCCTCCATTTGAAGTAATCTGCATATCCCTACTTTATTTAGTTGGGGTATTTAGGAAGTAAATTTTGAATTTTTCCAATTAGTCCATATATTATAGGTAGATATTCCTAGCTTTATAATGACCTCACATGGAATGAAAGCCACAACTAAGCCATAAGATTGTGTGAATGAAAAGGGAAGAGAGCAATAATTACAGATCTAGTTCTAGGTGATAATTAAGCAGCTTCCCAAATCCCAAATATCTCTTATTCTATATATACCTTTCTTAAAAAATGATAGTCCTCAAAGAGCACCGCATAAAGCTAAAGCTTTATCATTATGAAGGATAAGTTTATTCCACCAAAGATTGTTTAGATCGATGCTTAGACAATGTCGAAACAACTCATACTTCCAAGCCAATAAATGAGAAATTGATTGCCAGTATTTCTTGTTACAGGTAAGAGGAATAGACCCTTTAATCATTAAGTATGGTGCATTTAGGACCTTATCCTTCTATGGGGTTTCTTTCCACATACCTTTTTGAGTAGCTTGGGAGATTATAGACTAGAATAAGTGTTTTCAATTTTTGTATCCAATGATGGCTCTAGCAACCCATTTCACAACCAAAATTTGTTTTGTTACTTGATTAAATGGGATTGAAATGGGCCCCACTCGTATTACATCATCACCACATAGTGGTATTACAACAAAGCTTGGATATTATCCATGTACCACTTGGTAATATTTGAACCTTGGTCTCCTCCTTAAATATTAAGGAATGTAACTGGTTGAGCTAATCCCACTTGATATTTCACAGCCAAACTTTTGTTCTCTATTAGAGGAGCAATAATACCTAAACCTCCTAAAGCCTTTGGTTGAGTACAAAGTTTCTATGAGATGGTTGTCATTGCAACCTCCCCATACCATTTGGTCCATAAAATTTTATAAATGACCTAAGTAAATGTGCTATAAGCATCCTTTGAGGCCATCCAACAAGAGGAGTAGTAAGCATAAGAGGCCACCATAACTTTATTCAAAACTTAAATTCTTCCTACTAATGAGAGAAGCCTAGTCAACCATGCATTGAATTTCTTTTGAAGTCTTTCCATAACCCAATTTCACATATATTTAGGAAAAATTTCAATCCCAAAGGGGATTCTAAAGTAAGAAACAAACATTTCATGAGGGATGATCTTCCACTTATATGAGGAGTTGCAACCATTAGGATTGGAAGAAGTATAGAAGATATTTTTTTTAAATTCGTTGATATGAGATCCAAAGACATCACAAAACAATTGTACAATCTCTTTAATTGTTTCTACCTCTTTCTAGATATTTTGAATTAAAAAATAGAATCATCAACAAAATATGAGTTAAGAGCACATTTATCCCTATGAAGCTTAATACCATAAATGAGGCCATCATATTGAGGCTTATGAAGAAGATAACCAAGAGCATCGGTAGCCATAATATACAAAAAGGAGCAAGAGGGCAACTCTATCTATCATATTGAGCCTTGAGAAAAGAGACTTTACAACTATCAGGATTGCCTAAATTTGAACATGCCAATGGCAAGTGGAAACTGGTGTGGCATAAATCTAGAAAATGCTAGTAGTTAAAATCCTACGTGTTGAATGTGGAGCCACTCAATGAAACATGTATTTACCTCGAGCACGTCAAGGCTATTGGTAGGAACGAACAAATTTACCTCTTTAATCTACTACAAGTCATAGTTGTCAAGCTAGCATGAGCTCAAAATCTTCTTGTTCCAAGCGATACGACCACTTGGTGTTCTTAAATGAGGTTCCAACAATGTGAGCACTAGATGAGTCTCATCCCGTCTACCTAGCTTCAATATTTGAAAGTCAAAATTTTCTACTGTGAAACACAGGAAAACATTTGTAGTAGCTCCACAACTAATCAAGCAAATTTTAAACCCTTAACATTTACCAACATGGTAAAAATATGTTGAGGCTAAATTAACGATCTCTAAAGGGTGGTTTATGAATCACACCAACACAAAGATCAAGGTGATTCTCTTTGTTGGGGATATTTGATTTTGCCATTCCCAACATCAACAAAAGTATAACCTGACAAGCACAATGGCAAGGATAGTAGGAATATCCATGTGAAAGAAATACATATTTTTCATGACCAAGAAGAATGCTTGGTGTCACATGGATGCCAACAAAAGACATGTTATTGTGTAAAATTAATTTGCTAAAATTAAGTGATGGAACAACTTTGCACATGGCACTGAAAAACATGTCAAACTACTCTAAACTTTTCTCTGACGTTGACCTTAGAATCATCCACATAGCAAACTTTTCTAGAAATATGTTCATCAAAATTGTAGACCGTAATACATGGTACTTTGCAATAGGGAGCTAGTTCAGTCAAGGGGTATGCAGATCTATTTTGATACCATGTGTGACATAATTGTGTCCCTTACTAGGCTTTAATACGAATAACTATTTATTGATATTAGGAGAATACTATTGGAAAGGATTAGATTGAAGAAAGAGGGGGATGAAAATAAATCAAAAGGATGTGATTGAAACTCATGCAAAGATATGGCAGAATGCAATTTAGCTGGTTTTGCTTGAGAAACTTCATGCGTGCAGTTCCCCTTGTCCAATGTGGATGTGGATCACCATACTACTACTACACATTGTCTTAAGAAATATACTGCAAATCAGCTTCCAAAAGTATAATCTTCTAGAATCACATTGCTTTAGAACACAATCAATCTCGAGAAATTTTCACTCTAACACTAATTTTCTTCGTTGATGTATTCAATTTTGATCTGCAAGCTTCAAATGTAAAAATGTTCACCTCATAGGTCTAACGAAGACCATGAAATAGTGATTGTGTTTACAGTTAAGCGAATGTTGAATTTTATCTCCTCCTCCAACAGATGATTGAAACCTCTTCACAACTTGAATTACTTGGTTATCACTCAGTGAAGTGTTGTTCCAGACTTAAGGTCTGGTAGAAATAGACGATGGAGCCAATCATGACACCATAGTCCATTAATGTCTTTGGTGGTCCAATCTAGATCATGCTTGCTCTAGATCTTTATGGGAATACTAATTATCCATATTGATTGCATTGAGTGTTGTTCCTATCATCCACTTGTCATACGTAACTTGAGGCGGCGATCTATGTGCTCTAACTGGTCATGTGTCCAATGTGAAAGAGTATAGGTGATGCAAGATTGATGCATCAAATTAGAGGGTAGGGATTGACGTTCTACAAGTCATATAAAGGAAAAAAAATGTATACCATAAGTTGGATGTCCACTATTATCAGCCACTGTTGGCACTCCATGACCTTCAACTACTTTTCATAATCATGGAGATGTAGGAGACCATACCCGAATGCAATCTATAAATCTAGGTTATTGGTCAAATATCAAAGGTGATGAAACAAGGAAATTATAGAGAACAAGAGGAAATAGAATTTGCATAAGGAGAGGTGAATTTCCGTAAGGGAAATTCCCCCTCATAGGTCAAGAGCCAATATGCTTTAATACCAATTGATGTGGATTAAAATCTAGATGATTATATTAATTTACAAGCATTTATAGGCATTTGAAATACTAAAATTACAAGATATCAAATTTTTACAACTATCGAGTATGCCAATAGATTGACTTACAAATATCCATGTTGACAATAGGTGTCAACAATATGAGTATTATTTTACAACTTAAATCTTAGACTTTAGAAACTATTAAACAACAACTAAGCCTAATAATTTTAAAATTAATCCTATGCCTATCCTTATCAAGAGGATAGGTAAAACATCCACTTGGAAGCTTTGTACCATCCTCCATTCACACCTTAGGGTCAAGTAGAAATGCCCCACTTATATTCATGAAAGTTGCTTTATATTCCCCCCTTTTATTGTAATTCTATTTATTTTCATCCTTCTCTTGATATGGCTCTTGATCGTAGCTTGAGGGTTCCTAGGGAAGCTCGATTTCTAGTGCGAGTATCAACTAGGAGATTTGGTAGTTGTATTTTTAGTACTTTTGTGCTAGTTATCATCTTCTTTGTTCTAGTTGGTTTGCTTTCTCGAAGACTTTGACCAGATCAATCTCGGTTTGGTGTTTGCTCTTTCTCTTTCTCTGGTGGTTGAGTACATCATTGTTTTTAATATTTAGAGTGAGCTTTTAGAACCAGATAGTAGTCCACCATTAGGTCCTCTTGGGAGAAGTTTTATTTTGGATGATAGTGAGGGGAATTTGACTTTGGATGGGGAAGGGGAGGTAGGTTAATTAGACTTAGATGAGATGGAGGCTTTGGGGACTTTGAGAGAAGTTTACTTATTAGTATGAGGCCATTTTCAAAGAGAAGATTCAAATTCTGAGTAATGCAAAGAGAGGGATGTTATACTGGGTGAAATAGAAAGTTTTAGATTTTGAGCTTACAGACCATAGAGGGTTCTGGTTTTAGTGAAGACATTCATATATGTCATTTTATTATCAATATCAAAATCAAGTGGGTGCTTGGTAGAGGGGTTGGTGCTCCTTCCAGTGGGTGCTGGTAAATTGATTGTAAAGTTGGTGCTTTGCAAAGGCTGGATTTGGATGGGATTCCAAACAGTAATTTTTGAGGATGTAGCCAAATCGGTGAACCTTGGTACATCTTGTGTTGTGTGATGTTCTCTTGTTATACTTGCTTTATTTTGTTTTATGTTTTCATTGTTTTGGCTTTGAGTGTTGAAGATTTAAGTTAGAAAGAGCTACATTGATTCACCCCCCCTCTTAGTGTCATTGTGACACTAACACAACCTTCTTTTCCCAGTATTGATGAGCCCCCAGTTTCCTCATTAACTCTAAAGACAAGTGGGTTTTGTAGGGCATGAAGATTTATCTCTGCTATATCTGACACAGTTGTTTCTAATTGAGACTCATCCATGAGCTGTTCACTTGTATCTCCCATATTTGCTACTACCTGTAATTCTTTTTCACCTGCAGTAGTAAAGGTATCTTACTCGTCTATCCTCTCCAACAAATCCTTTGTAGAAGGTAAAGATAATTTAGGTTTCTTCCTTTCTATAGTGGTTACCTATGTTTGATTCTTGACTTGGTGGATCCTGAATAGACTCCCAATATTACTTATTCTTCTCATATTCATCTGCACCACTGATGGAATTTTAATCTCTTGATATTTTATTTTTCGAGTGGTAGGGACAACCATGGGTGCCAATTTATTTACACTTGTTACACCTAAGACTCTATCAGAAATAAAAATTATAGCTTGTTTTGGGAGAGAAGATTTATGAGCAGGGGTTGTTACAATTTCTTTTCCTTTGGCTGTGCTTGAGCTCTTGGGAATTTCTTGGGTGGTGCTTGGTGTTGCCTCTATTCTGAGATGATCATCTATGGGAGGCCTGACCTATTATTCTATTATATCTATAATGTTTACAGTGACCTCCATCTAATCAATACCCTATTCTTCTATTAACTCCAATAAGGGGTCTTCTCTGATTGCTTAAGCTACCCCTGGTAAAATAGGTGTTACAGATACCACTGCAATTTCTTAAAGACTTCTTAATTTTGTAGGGTAATCATAGGATTCATGAACCTGTGTGCTGGCCCTGTCTTCAGGAGGGAAATCATCCCATACAATATCTAAGTTTGTTCATTTTTCCATGGCTTCCAATAATTTTTCTTCATAATCATCCTTTCCATGTTTTATTCAAGCCTATTCTCTTTTTTCCATCATTTTACTGTATATCCCTTTTGGGTCATAAAATCTCCAATTTATTTCATAGAAGTCCATATTATCCAAACCGAACATTCCCTTGAGTAGAGCAGGGTAGCCAATGAATATATAATCCTCAAAACAACAGGGAACATTGAGCCAGGGGACTTTACCATGCTTCTTCACTAGTCTCATCTTGGCCTCTTTGGCTACTTGCCTACATAATTCTAGAGCTGCTAGGGATAATGGGCAATACTTTGGCAACAACTTAGGGGGAATTTTGGCCCCATAGAGCCTGATATAGGTGAAACCTTCTATGAAAAATAAATCCCAAATATCTCTTTCTTTAATAAAAGCCCTTACACCTGGCTTTAATCTCTCAAGGAGCACCCCAGTTAAAAGCCAATGGATTTCTACCATGAAATGGTCATAGAACCAACACAAGTGAGTCCTTCCTTCATGTATTCTCCAAAAATTGTTTTGGATGTATGGGTTGTTAACGACTTCTACTCTTTTCTGTGCTTCTTCTCCCAATTTTCCTGCTATCAAGTGGATGAAAAATGAATATTGAGAAAAACAGGGCATCTCTTGCCTTTATTCAAAAATAGCCTTTTTCAATTCTACCATTTGCTCATGTATTTGGTTACTTAATTCTAGTTCCCAGGCATAAATTGGGGTGTTATACACACGATTACATTGTGCAGCTAAATAAAAAACCCTTTTATTCACTATACTACGATTCTGTACTCCTAAGACTATGTTTATCATGTCACAGAAATATTTGACCCATGGCCTAAAAACAGTCTTGATTGGAAATTTGTCATATATTTTCTCATTTACATCAAACAAAGATTTAAAAACTTCTAACTCTGTGAACATTCAAGATTAGTGTTCGATTACCTTTGGAACCAAGAGGGTGGTGTACTTTGTCAAATTGAAAACTTTTTGGATGTGGTCGATTTTGATGCTAAATACTGGTCGATTCTTATTGTCTCAAAATATCCTCGTTATTTCGTTGTATGCCACTGCTAGTCACACCATTAAATCCAAGGAGAAGTAAACCTTTGGGCATATTAACTTCCCAAGGTTACTATCCCATCTGTTGCTCCTAGGGAAGCCCTTGTATTGTAATATCCAGACTCTATGAAAAAGGTCAACCATTACCCATGGGGTTTTGCTATCATTTTCATTACATGAGCAAAAATCTTGATACATGCGTTATCAATCTCGTACTGCTATGCAGGGGTCGATTTCTTATCAGCTCCACATTTTTGGGTGAACTCATACATCGTATTGTAGGGTACAGACGATCTCGAGATCTCATAGTACATAGATCGATCTGTGATGAATTTCACTACTTCTATGGTGTCTTCTGGTGCAAAAACATCTCCTCATGATGTCATTTTGCTCAAGGTAGCGAGTATAGTTCTCAAATAGGAACACCCAACACTCTCCTCTCTTTTCTGTATTTCTTGCGTACCAGTCTCTATTCTTAGATTGTCAGGAAGGTAAACTCGATTGATTTTGTGAGTTCAAATACTGGGTGGTGGAATGGTTTTAGTATATTCACACGTTCGACATTAATATTATGCCATAAACTACCTTTTTAAAATTGGCTAAAGTGAATTTTCTAGCACATCTCCTTCTGAGGTTGGGCTTTGATGGCGGATAAAGCTCGTCATCCAATGTGCTTTTGGGTTCTTTGATTTATGTACCATCAATTATTGAAAACTTTGCTATTGGTCCCTGAAGCTTCTTATTTTCTGATGTGGAGCTATGACTTGTGGTAGGGATGGCCTCCATTTTGATCCTCGTGCCACCTTGACCCTGAAAGATAACTATATCTTGGGGATTGATTGTTTCGTTAATTTGGCAGCAATCAACTTAGGGATCCCCATAGGATTTAGTTATTGATGTGAGTGCCTGACACTATCTTAGATATCCTAAATTCTTTGGTCAACCATGATCGAGTGTAGCCATCGGATCAACCTTTGCCCTATCACTACCTTGGATCATTTATAACCTATGGGTTAGATAACTAAAAGAAACATGCTTTGATCCTACTTCGATTAATAAATATGGTGTTTAATTATGTGTTGGGGCCCTTGTTAAAAGTGGTTAAAATTTTAATTAATCGAGTGTCGATTTAATCTTACCATTTAGCTTACCTTTGAAGCATGCGCCACCATTAGATCATTTCGAGATGGAGCGCCTCCATTGGATCCGTTAGAAGATGCTTGTTAGGTTAACCCCTCTTGTATTCTATTGCGTTGAATTTGACTTGCTTATCACCGTCGGATTATCCTAATCTCAATGGAGCGCTACCGTCAGATTTTCGTGGTCGATTCATCACTTAATTCTCTAATTGGTGTGCTACCATCAGATCTCGAGCAGGGTTCATGCAGTTATTGATATTTAAGAACCTGCATGATTTTTAGTCCACTAGCTTATATATAAACCATCATTATTTGACCTTAATAATGCGGTGTATTAGTCTTCACCTAACCGTGATTTACCAAGGTTAACCTAAAGATTAAAACCTTAACAATATTGTATTAAACATGGATTATATCATCCGTTCACCTTTCTACGTGCTCACCGTTAGATCATACCATGATGGGGGCACGACCGTTGGATCTCCCACACATACACAAGGTTTAACAAAAGAAAGGGGGAAGATTACCCGCACATTAAATCATCATAAAACCTGATTAAGTGTTCTATTTAACCTTAATAATGCATTTTAATTAATCATTTCGATGAAGGAAACCTTCATATTAACCTCCGATCACTTTTGCCAATGCGCACCATTGGATTGAAGTTTGATTTAAGTGTCGTCATCTAATTTCTTTGATCCTTCATTGGGGGTGCTTTATTAATATTGGGTGCATTCGTCAAATTTTACCTTAAATAGAGTGCAACCATCAAATTTCCTGTAGCTGCATACTTAATAACCGAGAAGGGCGCATCATTAGATTTGATTAACCTTGATTAATATAAAAGGGGGGAATTTAGCAATGTATTATACCCTTATTAATGTGTAACTAATCTTGGTTTTACCTTTGTATTTACCCGATGTCCTACCATTTATGATTTCGGCACGGCTAACGGATTTCAAGCAATGTTGACGCGGTCATTGATCTTGATCAACCTGCGAGGTTAGTTACCAAGGGGTGCATGATCTTAAACCTGGATTAAGCTGAAAGGGGGATAATTAGTAATGCATTATACCCTTGCTAATCCCTTTTTAATAGATTTAATTAATCTTGTTGTCTTTATCTTTTCGATGCACTTTTAGTAAGAGTGCCACCGTCGAATCAGATTCTGATCGAGCACTGTCATCGGATTCGATCGATATGCTCGATGTTTAATGCAATGGGGCACATACCTCAATGGTTCTTTTAATGAGGGTTTAATCAAATTGAGCACGTCCGTTGATCTTTGCATCTTGTTTGAGCACTACCGTCATATTAAAGGACACATGTTTTTTAGACTTTAAACCTAAGATATATCCTTTATATTTTGAACATGGCCTTTTGACTTGTTTTGACTTATCCCTTAATCAATTATTTAAAGTGCTATCGTCCGATTTAAATTGGATTCGAATGCGGCCTTTGGATTAGATCTAAGGTGCTTGATTTTTAACTAACGGGGCGCATACCCTTAATTCTTAATTAATTTTTTTGACATTACTTATGCTTTTCGGGCTTTAGACCAAGGTATTTGATTAAATTATTCCATTACTTTTGAATACCTTAAGACTTAAAGGTTTATCATTTGATTTAGGTCTAGGGGAGACTTTATTTAAATAAAATTGGAGCTAGGTTTTGTTAAAAATTTGATTGATAAAATTTGCCATATCCCCTATTGAACATTATTAAAAAGAGGCACATATTATTAACAACCATTGTTAAACTCATCACATCAGACCATGATAAAATCAATTTACTCACACCGACTAAAGGAGTGACCAGCATTATTTAAGCATTTTGATTGAAACCAAAAAATTAAATTTGGGGTTTCAAAGTTTGAGTCAAATTTGGCTCCAACAGGTAGTTTGCCTCAGCCCATGTCGCATCCTACTTTGTGAGTGTCGTGCTCAAGGCACTTCATAACCCCTCTATCTTCTTAGACCTATCCTCTTATAGTAGGTCCATCTCCATATGCATAGATGCTATCTAGGCCTACAGTGCCTCTATATCCCTAGTCAGGTCCTCTTGACCCATGGTCTCACTTATCCTGACTACCACTAATATGGATTTCTATTTGATCACTCTGCTCAGCCCAATCCCAACTATTGTGGGGACATCCTCCTATTGTTCCCTCCTCCTTGGTCCTAGTGGTAATGGTGGTTATTTCCACCATATCTACCTAGACCTACACTTGTGTCTATTGTGGGGCCTCCTAGCCCTACCATCATCACTCTATGGTGCATCGAGTTACCTCTCAAAGTACCAACTGCATTCACCAATCCATAACCTGGCTTCTCTGCACTAGCACTAGTGGGGAGATCCTCAGGGGCACAATACCTTTTTACCATATCTTGTACTTGAGGGCCACCTCAATGTCATCAACCCTTGGATCCATATAGATTGGTTCATCTAGGTCCTCCTCTACCCATATCCCCACATCAAGGTCACCTTTGACTCCTGATTGGTCCCTCTACACTCGCTTGTACCAGTAGACACTCAGGTTTGGCATCTCCTAAAATATACCAAACTATCATTGAATTCGGTCAAACCTAAAGAGTTCCAACTCCCCCTTATTCATAGAGATCCACCTAATCCTCCTCACCTAATCTAGCTCCTTCACATCCTCTATCCATCCAAGGTGTATATGCCATGATTGCCATATGATCCTATGTTCCCATAACTCATCTATCACCTGCCTCCCTAGTGAAAGGTTCCTAGCGTATGTCCTCTAAACTCACTCAAAGCTCTTAGACCATTTGTATATTGTTGGTTGCTCTAGGTTGGGTAATAACCCTGGTAGTACATACAGTCTCCTGATCACTATGTGCTCCCAACACCACACCTAAAACAATGTTGTACACACCAACCCTGTATACCCTTTGTACACAACATTATATAATATCCTATACAATCGGGCCAACAAATGTGAATCACACATGTTGGTCCCACATGTCTACCACTACTTTCACCAATGCCCATAGTAGATATCGCCTAATAATATGGCATACCAAGAACATGTCCCCACCCCACAAAGCATGATCATCAGAGCATTGACACCATAGTACCCCACCAACTCATCAATTGGGATCTAACTCTCTCGAACCTAGTGGGCCTAGCCCCCTAAAAGCCTCTACAGTGTAGCTTACTACCCTTGAGCTCTGTAAACTACCCTCCTTTTGATGGGGATGCACAAGATGTGCCACACATCCTCTAGTATGACTGTCATCTCCCATGTCAGTTATCGAAAGGTCGATGACTCCAGATACCTCCTCTCTACTAGCGCTATCAATAGCGCTCTATCCACCTCAACCTACGGCATCTTCACCAAGTGAATAAGCCCCACTATCTCTAGTGTCCCTCTCTGTGTATGATATACCTTGTAGTTCCACCTCCAAGGAACTCGATCATCACTCTCGGCTCTCCAGTACGTCATACTACAACAAAAAATATAACAATGTTTTAATTAGTTCCATCTAAAAACAAAAATAAAAATAATATATAAAAATATAAATAACATAAAATAATCAAAGAACAACACAGAGCCACATTTCAACACCTAAGCTTGTTTGTCTTAGTCTTTCTCTATTCAACACCTAAGCTTGTTTGTCTTAGTCTTTCTCTATTTTCCTCTTATCCGCTTATTTTCTTGCTTTTTTATTTTATGTTTTTCCTCTTAGCCAAAATCACACCTCATCCTCCTAGGGCATGATTTCATCATTTTTCCCTCTTCTTCAAAAATCACACCTTGCAGTTTTAGATGTGCAACTTTGGTTGTCGTGGCAAACTAGTCAAACTCGTTGTTGGCCCCTGAAATCGTGTGAGGGTTGTGCACGATGAGTTCTTCTAAAAAGGCAAAATATTACAAAAAAGAGCTAAAAATCCTAATCTAGCCTAGTCTAGAGGAAGGATTTTAGTCCTTACCCATGCTCGTTGTGTTGTTGCACTGGCCTCTCCCCTTGCAATGGCTAAACAGTGTGTGGGTAGCACTATTTGTATTTTTCTCCAAAGCTCTTCTTCTCTCCTTCTCATGGTGAAATTGAAGTAGGGTTTTCACCCCCTTTTGCCTTTTATTCTCCTTTTTGCTTTTTCTCTCTCCTCTTTGGCAACCTTTCTACTATTTTTTTCTCTACTTTCTTTTGTGTTAGCCATTTTGAGTTTCCCCTTAAATGTGATATTCCTTCCAATGAAGAACACAAGCTTATACTGAGAGGGGGGGTGAACAGTATAAGACCACTTTTTACTTTTCTTTCCCAAACAATATTATCCAATATTATCAATGGCAATATCAACAATAGTAATCAAAGCAATGCACAAATCACCACACACAATAGAGACACCAATTTAACGTGGTTCACCCAATGTGGGCTACTCCATGGAGAAAATATTTCACTAAAATTCTCTCAACAAATCTCTTGGGAATCCTTCCCTATTACAATGTTTATGGACCTCTGTCCAAAGGAGACACCAATCCCCTAATCAAGTTCATGGATCTCTATCCACAGGAGACACCAATCCCCTTAGCTGGTTTGTGGATCTCTATCCATAGGAGAACTCCTTCTCCTCTACTCTGGCTGGTGATCCTCTAGAAGACTACTGCCTCCACTGCACTGGCTTGTGGATCTCTCTCCATTGAAGACTCCTATCCTCACTCATAAGACCTCTGTCCTCACTACCCTGGCTAATGGATCTCTATCCACTAGAGACTATTGTCCTCTACTCTATCACCTCCAAAGCTTGATCTCAGCTCTATCTCAAATCTGCACTAAACATAGTCCTTCGATCTAGCACAAATCTTCTCAATATCTATCTCAAATCTGCACTAAACAAAATCCTTTATTTCTTCCCCTGATCTAGCACAAATCTGCTCAATATCTATCTCTGGTCTGGCACAAATCTACCCTCAAATCTACACCAAACTCTATCCTCAAATCTGTCCTCAAGCCTTAACACAAAGCTTGATCTAATCACAAATCAACTCTGCTAGATCTGCCCCAAACCTTAACTCAAGGTTTGAACAAATCAATCAATCAACTCTGCTCTCAAGTCTTCTCAAAGACTTACCTCAAATATGTCCACAAGTCCTCACTAGAACTTGTCCAATCTGCTTTCAAGTCTTCTCTAAGACTTACCTCAAATCTGTCCACAAGTCCTCACTAGAACTTGTCCAATCTACTCAACAAGTCTTCACCAAGACTTACCTCAAATCTGCTTGTAAGCTTCCACAAAAGCTCACACAAATCTATCCTTAAGCTTAAGCTTCCTCAATTATGTCCTTAAGTCCCCTCTAGGACTTACTCAAATCTGCTCATAAGATTTCACAAAAGCTTATTCACATCAATTGCAAACTTGCATATAAAACTCAACACAATCTCTCACAGAAAACCTCTTCAATCCAACAAACAAGTTTCACACAGAATCTTGTTTAACCTCAAAAACATATAGAGAATGGTTAGAGACTCAATATGTTTCACACTCACAAAACTCAACTTAATCTCTTTCAAAAAACTTCTTCAATCACACAAACAAGTTTCACTCAGAATCTTGTTTAACCATAGAAACATATGGAGAATGGTAAGAGACTCAATATGTTTCTCACTCACAAATCACTCTAACACTTTCAAACTCACTTTCAAATCAATTCAGAAATAAAGAATAATTTGTTTCACAAATCTTGAACTATCACACCAATGCTCTCAATCAATAATGATCAATCAACTTTACTCAACCATCCACTCAATGAAACACAACTTGCATCCAAACCCTAACCAAGTGTTTCACTATACTTCCAACAATTCACACTACAAACCTTGACTCAAGATAATTCCAATTTTCACATAACAATGATACTCATGATCTTTCACAAACCCTAGTTCAAGATAGTTCTCAACTTCACATAACAATGATACTCATGATCTTTCACAAACCCTAATCATGCATATGAACACTCACTCAAATATTTCCAACAATGCTTATCAAACAATCCTTTTCACTCCAACCTTGCATTTCACAACATTCAATCCAACAATATTTCACTCATAGGAAGATGTGCCCATACCTTTTGTTTTGATGGAGATATGTCTTCAAAACCTGTCTTAACCACAATCAAATCTTCTTTGCCAATATTAAGGTTAGGTAACAACAATCTTTCTCAAAATATCCTTGCAAATATTTTCCCAATAATTATTTTTCCACACAAAAATAACAAGTCTTAAATACACCTTATAATCTCCACACTTTCAAAATATAAGTCAACAATTTTGATAAAGAAAACAACCACAATAATTTTCTTTAGTCACCTTATTTCTCCTCTCAAAACAATTAACACATCATAGCTTTATCTCAAAATAAAATATAATTTCCTTTGCAAACCTTATAACTCCTATCTCATTGAATAAATTCTAACCACCAATATTAAAATAAAATATTTTAATTTTCTTACACCTTATACCTCCCTTGACAAAACTCACAAGCTATCCTTTCAAATTTCACGCAACCTTTAAAGTGAATTTTCGGATATCAAAAACCTTTGAAAAAATCAAATCATAAATTGCATACCTTTTATTTTCACTTTGCCCAAAAATATTTCCAGCCAAATTTGAACTCACAACCTTGCTTCCTCAACACCCTAGCCAACGCTAGGCAACCGGTTGGGCTATGAGCCCACACAAAACTCAAGGCGCACGATTTACATTTTGTCCCTTATGTCTTCTGTCCTCTAGCGCAAAAAACCAAATGTTTTCCCTTGCAAAGCACACGACGTGAATCGAACCCACATCTTTGCCCTCTCAACGCTTTTGCTTGGCCTCAACTGCCACCTGTGCTACCGCCGTTGGTGGTACCTCCTTTGACTTCCACGTTTTTCAAAACCAGCTCCTTGTCTTCTTTTTCAAAGCACAAAACCTCTTCTCTCGAAACACGAAGCACACAAATTATATTAGCATAGCACAACACTTTATAGCATATGTCAAAGGTAATAAAATGAGAATTCGTTTTCCCTTTTTATACACGTTTTCACTTGCACATAACTCGTTGGCCCATCATTCGATTTTGAAAATCGAATTTAGATTTAAATATTAAATTTAAAAACCTTTGCCATCCATTATTTATTTAAATTAAAATTTTAACCATGGGTTAAAATATTTTAATTTAAATAAATTAATTTAAATATTTTGCAAGTTGCTTCATGGGTCTTTTCAAGAATAAATTATTTTAATAATCTCTTGGACCCGGTTTACTTCACCTCATCAATTTGTCCGATAATATTAAATAATATAATATTATTATTTAATTTAAACTTGCTTCTCCTTCCTTGGGTCTTCATCCTTTTGGGCCTTTTTAGGCATATAATATTAAAAATAAATATTATATCCTATTCCTTTTCAAGACCTTCTTGCTTTTGGAAAAACCACTTGATGTCCTTAATGATGACGAAATTGAAACAATACTCTCTTGACATCAATGACAACAAAACTACTCAAAATTTCCAACATCCAAAAATCAAGGGGGCACTCTAACTTGAGAGGCATTAATGTTTTTAATGCCTCATTTTGCATGTAAAAATATTTAAGTGTTCGATATGGCATAGTTTTTACACCACCCTTTTCTTCTAAACCAGCCACCCCTTTTTGTGTTCATCATTCTTCACCCATAGGTGTCTACACCTTTCTTTGACGCATTTATTAGGCCATAAATGGATTAAAGATAGGGTAAAATATAGACACAGAAAATTGACCCACCCAAGTAATTAAGTTTCCCCAGAACCCTTGAGAATTCCCTCAAACTTGTCTAACCACAAGTTTGGGTCTCCTTTCCCCTTATTTTTTTCCTAGCTTTGCCGAAATCACGGTCGCTCCTTAAAGGGCACAATTTTGGCAAGTTAGGGATTTCTCTTAGAAAACCCTATTTTTGGGCCAACTCTCATGATGTCAGCCCTCCCCTACGTTGTCTTTTTATCTTCCCACCCTTTTGCCCTCCAAACCTCTTATAAATAGAGGGTTTGGATCCTTTTTCCTCCTAGAAGTTTTGGGAAGTGTGATTTTAAGTGATCCTTGGCTAATAATTCTCTTGGCAAGCAAGTATTCTAACAAGATCAAGTGTCTTCTAGTATTATGTTGTTGCTTTGTTGTTGATTTACTGCTCTTGGTGGATAAGTGTATGAACCTTGAGAAGAAGTCTACAATTTTATGGAGGTATTCATCCTTTTGTCTATTATTTCATTTCCACCAGGTTTATTCTTGCATTTTTGTATTTCTAAAACCATTTATTTTACATTTTGCATTCAATTTCATATTAATTTATTTTTTTTGCACTTATGTTGCGAAATTCTACCCCTTTCGTACAAGGCACGATTTCCATAGAATCTGAAATTGCAATTGCCTCTTACTAGGTGCAATTTTAGTTTCATCGGGTTTGGGGGTAAAGTTTCACTCTTGAACCCTCAATTTATATTTACATGTTCTATATAGACCAGAACACTGATGTTTTATATTTTGTTCTTCACACTATTTCACTGCATTGCATCTCTACTTTTTCATTTCTAAAAAATTCAACAATCGCTTATTTTCAAACAATCAGCTAAAAGAACCAAGGGGGCTTGATTGTTGTGCCTACAAGCTCAGTCTTACAACGGCCTAAGCAGACCCCAAATGCTAATCAAATTTTCTAGGTTTTTGTGAAGTTTTTAGACACATTTGGATGCAATTTAAAAGCTAAGGTCAATCGTTGGATCAAATAAGTGCTCTAAATTAATATTTTATGTTTTTTGTTTACTTTTTATCCATTTCTATTCTAAAATATAGATCATAATAAAGGAAAAATATCTAGTCGTATTATAGGCATCTGAAAGAAAAAAGGCATATAGTTTATATTGTAGAGTTAACTTTGTTTGTGCATCCTCTTGAACCCTTATTGAAAAGAAAAAAAATTATATTTATTGCAAGCAAGGGTTTAGTTATCATTGAAAATCAAGAATCATTCTAGGGTTAGTATTTGTTTGATTGCATTTCTATTTGTCTTGCATTGTTCCTTTATTTCCATAATTTAGCTTTTAGAAAGACCAAATATAGGTGTTTGCTTAATATACACATCAAACATTTCCACCCTAGACTTGAAGTGAGTCCTTAAATTGTTCCTAGTGAACCCTTCGATCTCCAAGCCCCTGAGTGTAGAGAATATAACACACCCTCGCAGTCACCTCAGCTCCCAACGGATCTAACTGAGAATCGTATATGGTAGGGCATTTTCCCCCCTCTATAGGAATATTTAGACATCTATTACCTCAACATGGGATGCAAAAATCACAATTCGACACCTTGACATCTCCACCTATGCCTTGGTAAAATAATCATGTAAATTCCATCCCTTCCCACCAAGGTTTTATTGGCATGATCAACCTTGTTACCAGCAATCAATGATATCTAGGGCAACCTCCCCAATAGCATGACCCATTTGCTACACATTTGTCATCATATGTTCTCTCATCGAATTTTCTCTAGTTGCTCCTCCTTCCTCACCTCTTCAACCTTTTTCTCATCTCTTTCTTTAGTAGGCTCTATGTCATTGTTGTATGGTTACACACATGCAACTACATATCTTTGACTGGTCCTTTTTCTCTTCAAACCTTATTTTCCTCATTCTTTTCCCCTCCCTCAACCTTATTTTTCTCCTCATTTCTCTCATCTTCAAACCAATTCTATGTCTGGGGGAGTTCACGCTCCTTCAAACCAATTTTATGCCTGGGGGAGTTCACTATCTTTCAAACCATTTTTTTCTAGGGGAGTTGAAAGTCCTTAAAACCAATTTTGTATCTAAGGGAGTTGACCCTCCCTTCGAGTTCAATTATGTCACTTCTCTCTTATCCATGGCAACGCTCCCAATCATTTGGGATTCTTTCATCATTTTCTACATTGTATTCATCCAACACATTCATTTGTAAATAAACTAATCTTCATAATGTGTTAATTTAGTCACCTTTTGGATGCATGGATATGCATTTTTCAATCGTAATTGGCATAATTAATCAATGACATATACATAACATATTTTATTCCCATCTATATATGTGGTGTTTTTGTATCTTTATCGTACGTCTAAATATAGTGTTTTATCATTTGTCATGTTGTCTTGTCAATAATGTTGCACATAAGCATCTCCTTTGTCTTGCACAAATTATCATTAAGCATGCACTAGTTATCACAATTTTCATGGTGTTTTGTTCAATCATATTCTTAGGTTTCTAGGTAATAGAAGTCTTTTATATTGTTCAACCATTCCTAGTTGATCCAATCAACCTTTGTCGAACATTGTTATGTTCTAATGCGATTTTAGGCTTCCCTTGATTGACTTCAATTCTTTCTTGGACCAATTACGTATCACACATTAATCAAATTTTAAGATTAGTGAAGATAACACCATGAGTAGTCTTGCCATAAAGTGAAAGTTTTCTTTCTCAACCTATCATTTGCATAATCCAAACCTGAGGATCCAAAAAGGATAAGTTGCATAAAAATAAAAGAAGTAACCAAATGCAAAAGAAAAGAGAATGAAAAGAGATCCACCAAAAGCTTATCCTTGGTCTCCTCAGATATTTTAGGCACCTCCATTGGTGTTATAGACACTTGGTTGGTTGTGGAGCTACATCGAAGTGTTATGTTGCTAACCTCCATCGAGGCTATAGACACTTGTCTTGTAGTGGAGTATGCCTTCCGAGTAGCGATATATCTATCACATTAGCGACCTTATTTTGTACAAACCTCTACATGCTTGAGGATGAGCTAGCTTATATTAGCTTGAGTCACAATTGGTTAGTCCAACCTTACTCAAGATGGAAAATGAACATCATTGCACACACTTCAGTCCATGATAGGCTTGATATTATTCGAGATGGTCTAGATTTCTATGGGATATTGAATTACCATTAAATGAGTTTGATTGCTCAAACTAGTGAACACAAGCTTATACTAAGAGGGGGTGAACAATATAAGACCAATTTTTACTTTTCTTTCCCAATCAATATTATGCAATGTAAAGATAGCAATATCAATAGTAGTAATCAAAGCAATGCACAAATCACCACACACAATAGAGACACCAATTTTACGTGGTTCACCCAATGTGGGCTACTCCATGGAGAAAATATTTCACTAAAATTTTCTCAATCAATCTCTTGGGAATCCTTTCCTTATTATGATGTTTATGGACCTCTAGTCCAAAGGAGACACCAATCCCCTAATCAAGTTCATGGATCTCTATCCATAGGAGAACTCCTTTCTCCTTAGCTCTGACTAGTGATCTTCTAGAAGAACTGTTACCCCCACTACTCTGGCTAATGGATCTCTATCCACTGAAGACACCTATCCTCACTACCCTAGCTAATGGATCTCTATCCACTGGAGACTGTCATCCTCTATACTCTATCACCTTCAAAGCTCTATCTCAAATCTACACTAAACATAGTCCTTCGGTCTAGCACAAATATGTTCAATCTTTGTCTCTGATCTGGCACAAACCTGTCCTCAAATCTACACCAAACTCTGTCCTCGAATCTGTACTAAACATAGTCCTTCGGTCTAGCACAAATTTATCCTCAATCTCTGTCCTCTGATCTACACTAAACATAGTCCTTCGATCTAGCACAAATCTATCCTCAATCTCTGTCCTCAAGCCTTACACAAAGCTTGACTCAATCACAAATCAACTCTATTGAATCTTCCCCAAATCTTAACTCAAGTTTTGAATAAATCAATCAAATATGCTCACAAGTCTTCTCTAAGACTTATCTCAAATCTGCCTTGTAAGCTTCCACAAAAGCTCACACTAATCTATCCACAAGTCCTCTCTAGAACTTGTCCAAATATGCTCAACAAGTCCTCACTAGAACTTGTCCAAATCTTCTCTCAATCTGTATTGTAAGCTTCCACAAAAGCTTACACAAATCAGTCCACAAGTCTTCACAAAGACTTACCTCAAATCTGCTCAACAAGTCCACACTAGAACTTGTCCAATCTCATAGAAACATAAAGAGAATTATTAGAGACTCAATATGCTTCACATTCATCACAATGCTCAATCACTTTCAATCACTCTTTTAGAAACATACATAAAATTGTTAGAGACTCAATATGCTTCACATTCACCTCAATGCTCAATCACTTTCAATAACTCTTTTAGAAACATACAAAGAATTGTTAGAGACTCAATATGCTTCACACTCACAAACTCTCAATCACTTTCAATCTCTCTTTTATCACAAAAACATATAGAGAATTGTTAGAGACTCAATATGTTTCACACTCATCAACATTCAACCTCTTTCTCAAACCAATTCAGAATATAGAACAATTTGTTTCATAGAACTTGAACTATCACTTCACACATCCACTTGACTAGGCTCAACCAACTCTACTCAACCAATCACTCAATGAAATAATCCTTGCTCACAAACCCTAGTCCAAGCATATGAACACTCACTCAAATGTTTCCAACAATGCTTATCAACCAATCTCACATAACAATGATACTCATATTCTTTGCAAACCCTAGTTCAAGTTCTTCACTCAATCAATCACTTCAACAACAATGCTTATAAAACAATCTTCACAATAGCTCAACAACTCAATAAGGAAACCTAATCAAGTCCTTTTCACTCCAAAGTTGTTTTCCAAAAAACCAACCAATCAACTCAATCAAGGAAGAATGTGCCCATACCTTTTTGCTTGATGAGAAGTAGACCACACAAATCTACCACAATCATAAACACTTCTTTGCCAAACTCAAGGAGGTTAGATGTCAAAATATTACTCCAATACTTTCTCAAAATATTCCTTGGACACAAAAATAATCAAAGCTCAAATATGCCTTATTTCTCCCTTTTAAAATTAACACTCATCAAACCATACATAAAAATAATTACTTGGATACACCTTATCAACTCCAACTTAAAATAATATCCAACACCACAAAAATCACAACCAATCTTTCTAAAACACCTTTATTTCTTTTTCAAACCCTAAAACAAATAATATCAAAAATTTATTTTGCAATATCCTTATAACTCCCTAAAACCTCATATACCACATAAAATATGCAAAAATTAATTTTTAATACCTCAACAACCTTCTTCGACAAATCCGGCGCTCAAAATTTAATGCATACCTCAATATCCCTCAAAAAAAGGGTTTCGACATGATTCAATTCGTCGTCTCCCCAAGCGCCAAGTGCCTTAGCGCTTTGGAGCCCACCGCGTGGGCTAGAAGCACCATGTAAAGGAAGCAAAGCATCCTCATCTTTCTACCAATGTCCATCGTGATTTCCAACCAAAATGCAAAGCAAAAGATTCTCCACAGGGATTCAAACCTGCACCTGTCGCTGCCCTAATGTCTTACCACTACTGCGGTTGCCAACTACGCTACCAGCGGTTGGTGACCAAGGCTCCCTCCTTGGTGTATGATGTAATCTCGTCTTCTCTTAGCACTTTAAACAAAACACAAAACTCTTTGTTGCACCCACGATTCACATAAATGCACAACATAATATTTTAATTCAAAAAGGCATTGGGGATTATGGTAAGGTGGGTAATCCTCCTTTTATACACATGGTAAATGTTCTTCCCACGTCGGTGCTTAGAAATTCGATTTCAAATTTTGAATTAATTTTAATAACCCTCCTTAGGGTTAGTTAAAAATTAATATAAATTAATCTTATAATTAATATCAAAATTAATTAATAATTAATTTAAATAACTTTAAGTTAAGTAAATTAAATTATAAATTAATTTATAATAAAAATTATAT
This sequence comes from Wollemia nobilis, assembly GCA_028583015.1. Taxonomy (NCBI): domain Eukaryota; kingdom Viridiplantae; phylum Streptophyta; class Pinopsida; order Araucariales; family Araucariaceae; genus Wollemia; species Wollemia nobilis. Next base: position 6,578,920 of record JAQPPZ010003612.1, read on the forward strand.
TAATTAATTTAAAACTTCCCTTTATAATATTATAAAAAATATTATAATATTATTCACTTGGGATTTTTGCACTTTAGACCATATCTGACGTCCTGAAACCGGGTCTTGATCAATTGAAACTAGAGAACCTAAAACTGATGATGCCCACTGAAACTGCCATTGACTGGTGTTGAAATCTTGACATCAATGACCACTCACTCTTGACATCAATGACAACTTATCTACTCAAAATTTCCAACAACTAAGGTGTTTGAATTTCTTGAAATTCTTCTAGCATCCAAAAACCCTTAGAAATATGGGTGAATCACATCAAGGCTAGCCTCAACTTACTAGCTATATCCTCAAGTTATTTTTCCAATGTTCATTCACCTTGTTTCTTATGTTCCATGTTCCTTGTTATTAGGATTACTTCATTGTCCCTACTCATCTACCCATGATCATTATTAGCATTGCATTCATCATGTTCATTACATGTTGTCTTGTCTTATGTTGTGTTAATGTATCTATTGTGTTAGGAACCTTGTCATTAAAATCAACACATTCACAAAAATATTGCAATAAAACATAAATGCATGAGGGAAGTCCAATTTTGGCATTTTAAAAGATGGGTCATGGTCATTCCTTGTAGAGTTTCCAGCCTGGTGTTATGTTTTGAGTGGTCCCTTATGTAACTTGCTACCTACTTCTATTAGTGTTTCTTCTAAGCGAGCGCTAGTGGTCTCATGATCTAGACGAATACCTTGGACCTCTTCCCTTATGGAGAAAATTGCCAAGTTCAAATTCTCAATGGATTTTGTTAAGGAGTTTGTCTGTTCTAGCTTTTTTTGATGTCCATGTGTACCCTGGGCCATTTTGGAACCTTTTATGACCAGTTACTAAAAATAGAATTGGGTTTCGGGACTTACTATTTTTAGTAAGTGTCCAAAAAAGTGCTTGGGTGCTATATATCAAAACGATCAGCTCGAAGAGGTGGTCACAATGAGCTATATCCCACAACACTACTTTTTGGCATCCCAGACACTTTCTTTTCTCCTGTTTTGCCAAGTCTAACGGTGTTTACAGTTTTGGATTTTGAGCTATAGTGCAAAAGTTGAGTACTGGAGCACTATCTATAATTGGTCTTTGATCACTCGCTCAACGTTTTGCTCAGCCCTGACAGTCTCTTTGACATTGCTTACCTCACTAGTCTAAAGATTCTATGTATTATGTAGGTTATTGTTATGATAGTTCTGTTCTGACACTGAAAACTGTAATTTCTGACCTGACTATGTTGACCTAACTAACCTGACTGTTATTGCCACTATAAATCTGACTTTTATTCTCCATACTGTCAACTTAAATGTCACCCTCATATTCTATCCTGAATTCATGCAATTTATGCTATTTTTTGGTAGAGGATTCCTTTCTCATATGCTCACTTTTGGGAATTTGGAATGCAGGTTTACAAACAGGGAGTTTTAGTTTGTGATTTTTTTGTAGGTTGAATTTTTAACAGAACCATGGCATGCTAGGTAAAGGAGTATGTAACACCCATAGGCCCTTTGTTATACCGCAGTGACGAACAATAGTGCTCGGACCAATATTGCAGGCCACTACCTAAGGAGGATTCCACACATACCCTTGAGCACACTATCTGTCTCTCTAATAGTACGAGAGGGTAATTGTCCAAGATGTTGTGTCCCATGGACTATGGATGATACAAGGCCGATAAGCTTCCTACTGGATAAAATTTTGTTAACCCTAAAATGGTCTCCCGATACACCCAAAGATGCATGGAAGCTCAAGTTCGTGCGTGAGTTCTATTTGAGGCCTACGTATTGGAGCCTGATCACCCCTCACTTCACTAGACGTTGTATGGGCTATCTAGCTTAGCCAATAACGACATATCCTTCATGATATTTTAAAACCCCCGACATAGGGTTTCTACCTACTCAACTAAAAAGACTATTTTTTTTTACTAGTCTTTGTCTTTTTTTTTATAATAGTAAAAAAAAAATTACACAAAAATAACAAGGGATTATACCTAACAGGCAAGAATCGTTACTGTTGTAGTAGAACTTGGCCTTGGAAAGCACTCTAATACCACTTTTTAGGATCCTACTATAAAATAAACTCAAATAAACACACTCTCACACAATTTCTTGGAAATAAACTCACATAAACATCATATTAATATTCAGAACAAAATACACATTATAACAAAAATTTGCATAAAGGAAAAATCTCACAATAAGATAGAATCGCAGGCCTCTTTGAGGGGGCAACCTCATTCAACACTTCATTAACTTGCAAAAAGATGAAAACATTGGTGCCTTCTCGGGTATTTAAAGAGTTCCCTTCCATGGTTGGCTTACATGCAAAATTTCACCTGGATTACATGCATAATACCACCCGAATTACATGCATAGTGCCACTCGAATTACATGCACAATGCCACTCAAATTACATGCACAAGGCCACCTTACATAACCTATCTACCATGTGTTACATAAAAAGGGTGCCATTTTTCATAGGCACTACATAAGCTAAAACTTAGAACATTACAAAATATTAATCATGGGTACTACCCACGTTCTTTAGGAATTATTACATCATGGAAGTTATTACATTAAGGGTTAGTATGGGATCCTAACAAAAATGTTTAGCATTTGAACGTATTTGATGCCCTTTTCTTTTTCTTTAAATATTGCACAAGATGGCTATAACATATAGGGAGGAGACGACATTTGTATGCATTGTAGTAAATTCCAAGGTCGAGCGTGGACACACGTGGGAATTCAATGGATGAATGCACGGTGACTATGTAGAGGGTGGATGACTAGAATGTACACTTGACATCACAGAATAGCACCAACAGTGTCTAATATGTTAAGCTTCAAACATAGGCTATACAGAGGAAGTGTTAAGGGTTGTTACAACAATGACATATCGGGCATGCTGACAATGCATTCATCATCACCAACTATCGCTATTGCTAGAAGCAATACCGAAAGCAAATCAAAATGAAGGAAATGAGTATCCAGAGTGCATGAGTCTGCCAAGAGAGTAGTAGGAATGTATTTAATGATACTGGACAAGGATAACATCTTTGAATCCTGCTGTGGATGTCATAATAATTTTCATGGAGCCAAATTTGGAATGGAAGCACTAATTTCACCTACGCAGATGATCGAAATATGAAGAACTAAACAAGGACTGACGTCGTATAAAATATTTGTGAATCAAACTCTAAATAATAGGTAGTTTATATGCATCGATGAAAGAAAGCAAACATGGGATGTTGATTCTTGTTACGAGGAGGATTTAGGTCATATGTCGCAATTGATAGACAAAGATCATCGACATCATCATCGATATGTAAAGGATTAGGATGATGTTCTTCGCATGGCGTAAGAATTTTAATTCCATAAATATATCATCACTTCAGTAGTGCAGACAAGAAGGTGAGAACACCTTCAAGCCACCTGTGTACATCCGTACCAATAGAGAGAAAGACCAGTAAGGCTCTATTAAATGCCATAGTTTCATAGTGGCAGCGTGAGTGGAGAGATGATGATGTAGTTGTAATTCAATGACATAGTGACATAAACACCAGGGATAGCAATCAATCTAGGTGAAGGTTTGTGGAATCGTATTGCATCATCTCAACATGGCCATAGCGGTATCGAGCGCAATGTAAATGGAGTTGCGGTAGAGCATATGCGGCACATGGTAACCAACGAAGGTATTAAAGGATATGGGTGAAATTACGGATGGCCATATTGAGAGTAAGATTTAATTAAAAGAAAAGAGGAGATATGATAATATTCTAAAGTGGTTTTAATATAAGATGTCGATATGTCAATCGCAAAAGCTCGCAAAAAGAAATGGTTTAACAGTCCATTATTCATCCAAACCCCATAAGGGGAGTGGAAGTCTAAGGTTCAAATCTCAGGCCTCGTCGAACTGAACGCTTGTCCCTTTCCTGGTGCTTTTAGCGACGTAAAAGGTTTAAAATGATTGTGGTATGGCGGTTATAGATGCAAACTACGCAAAGATCTGTTTGGCAGATTTTGGGGCGAACAACGTAGAATACTATGGTGGCCATAAAAATCTAGACAACCTGCCCAGATTCATGGCGGCTACCGATTCCACCATGTTAAAAAAAAAATAGCCCATTATTAAATTTGTCAGGCATCGAAGAATACGTTACAAAAGTGAAGAGGAAGGAAGACGTTAGGGTTTTTGAGAAGGGACGAGTTGGTGAAGCTTCAAAAAGATAGAATTTTGGAAACTACAGGGAACGAACAAAAAGAAAGGAAATGAAAGGTCTTCTTTCTATAAAAAAACTTTAAATAGGGATGGAAAAGAGAAAATCAGGGCTGGAAAAAAATGGATAAAAATGCAGGTGTGAAACTAGAGGGTCTAGAGCTGGATTTGTCTTGGAGTTTCTCCTCCCACACCGTTGGGCTGGAGCATTTCACCACAAGATGCCAATTTAGGACATAGTATTCTGCACTTATGTTTAATGTTGAAAATACTTTTATTGTCAATATATTGGAATTGTAGTAAGTTTTTATAAAAGAATATGGTAGACTCATCTGTTATTTCAATATATTGCATTTTTTCCTTAGAATATTGTACCGTATTAAATGTTAGATTGCATGAATTCGGATCACATTAATGCTAGTTTTTACAGGATGCTAATGTTTGTAGGGTTTGTGGAAAATTTCTAGGTTGTAGCAACTCGTTTGATTGCTTTTATTTTATTTTTCTAACCCTTTCCCTTTTCATTTTTTTAAACTTTGGCAAATAAAATAAAAATCGAAAAAAATAAAACTCCAAAAATAAATGCACGGATGTGAAGAATAAGCTTTAACGCTTCATTTAGAATAGTTTCGATTTCATTTTGAAGCAAATCCGAAATTACAAAATTATTCAAAGTTGTTGTTTTTAAAGACATTTTGTAATTTTAGATTTTACATGTTTTCACTTTTTAAAGGAAATAATATCAAACTTTAAATTTGTATTTTCCAAGCAATAAATTAACTTCCCTTTATCAAAAATTACGATTTCATTAAAGGGAGTTAATTTATATGGCATTTTAGAAGGCCATTCTACTTAAAGCAATACATTAATTTCCCTTTATGAACATTACAATTTCATTAAAGGGGAATAATTTATGTAGCATTTCAAAGGCTTCTACATTTTAAAGTTAGTCATTTTATTTTTTATTTCATGCGCAAAGCAATCTAAAATGAATCCAATCATTATTTAAGATTCACATTTGGAGATAGATTTTAATCTTTTGTTTCATTCTCAAAGCAAGATTTAAAGAAGATAAAATTTGTTTAAAATTTGCTTAACCAAAGGAAGATAAAATCTACCTAAAATACTTAAAGATAAAATGAATTTCAACTTTACATCGTGGTCATATGAGGGTCAATCACATTTTTTTTTCTTTTACGTTCATGAAAAATCAAGAGCATAGTGTAATAAAATAATACCAACATAGGACCCTGGTTAACATTTATTTGCAAATTGAAAATTTTCCATTCAAATAGAGTTTTTTCCTCAAATACCACCACCCATATCAGACCTTTAATCACTAGATCAATTAATTTTTTTTAAACCATTCTAATAGTGCAAAACCATTCACTAGATCAATTGATTGAGGAGGGATGTTTTTCCCATACTGCCCAAACTATCGAACTTGTTTTGGCGATATCTCACTCATTCAAACTCAAATTGAGCTGAAATGTTGAGGGTAGATGCCTGAAAAACCCTAGAACATCTCCACAAATTTTTAGATAATTTGGAGCAACACAGATCCTAGCACATCCCTATTTATGAATGAGATTTTTGGTAAGTGATTGTGCAAGGGTTTCATCTGGGTTGAGTGCAAGCAGCTCTAGAGGTTGGCTTTTAGGGCCTTCGAGCCCTAGAGGCCAATAGTTTTGTGGTTTATGCTCAATATTTTAGCAAGATATGTTGCAGGGGATCAAAGATGAGTTAGAAATCTGTATTTCAATAAATCATGTTGTGAACTTGAGTGACAACGACTACCAATTTGTTGCACAAAAGAAAAGTGAAAACCATACCTTTCCACGGTGTCTAGGGCAAGGATTAAAGAGATCACAAAACAAGTTTCAATTAGTTTATCAAAAAATGGCTCAGATCTTAAGTGAAATTGGTGATAAGGTGTACCCACAAAATATTTCTACTATGAAAACCCTTGTCAAGGGTAAGAATTTTGAATACTCAACCCCAAAAATAAATTTTAGGGATGCCCTCTTGAAGAACACAAGCTTATACTGAGAGGGGGGTGAACAGTATAAGACCACTTTTTACTTTTCTTTTCAATTCAATATTATGCAGTGTATAGATAGAAGTATCAATAGCAATAATCAAAGCAATACACAAAACACCATCCACAAAAGTGACACAACAATTTACGTGGTTCACCCAATGCGGGCTACTCCACGGAGAAAATATTTTGCTAAAACTTTCTCAATCAATCTCTTGGGAATCCTTCCCAATTACAATGTTTATGGACCTTTGTCCAAAGGAGATGTTGATCCCCTAAATCTCAAGTTCGTGGATCTCTTCCATAGGAGAACTCTTTCCCCTTCTGCTCTGGCTAGTGATCTTCTAGAAGACTTTGTCTCTCTGCTACACTAACTTGTGGATCTCTCTCCACTTGAAGACTCCTCACTCAGATCTATCTTCAATTGTCCTGGTTGCTGGATATCTATCCACTGAGACTTTGTCCTCTGTACTCTATCACCTCCAAAGCTCTATCAATAGGCTCACTCAGAACCTTCTCAAATCTGCTCAATAGGTCCACTCAAAACCTGCTCAATAGGCTCACTCATAACCTGCTCAAATATTCTCAATAGGCTCACTCAGAACCTGCTCAAATCTGCTCAATAGGCTCACTCAGAACTTGCTCAAATCTGCTCAACAAGCTCACTCAGAACTTGTCCAAATATGCTCAACAAGCTCACTCAAAACTTGTCCAAATATTCTCAACAAGCTCACTCAAAACTTGTCCAAATCTGCTCAATAAGTCCTCTCTAGGACTTGCTCAAATCTGCATAGCAAGCTTTCACAAAAGCTTACTCAAAATCAGTCCACAAGCCTTCTCAAAGACTTGCCTCAAATCAGCTCAACAAAATCTCAACTCAATCTCATAGAAGCATAAAGAGAATTGTTAGAGACTCAATATGTTCTATACTCAAATCCCAATCTCAACTCAAATCAATCTCAACTCAACAATCTCATAGAAGCATAAAGAGAATTGTTAGAGACTCAATATGTTCTATACTCAAATCCCAATCTCAACTCAACTCAAATCAGAATATAGAATAGTTTGTTTTATGGAACTTGAACAACCACTTCACACAATCACTTGACTAGGCTCAATCAACTCAACTCAACCAATCACTTCAAGGATCAATCCTTTCTCACAAACCCTAGTCCAAGCATGTATCAACCAACTCAAAATGTTTCCAACAATGCTCAATCACAAGTCTCACATAACAATGATACTCATGTTCTTCTCTAACTCAAGTTCAAGTTCATTTCATAATCAATGGGCTTCAACAACAATGCTTATAAAACAAGGTTTAATCACAACTCTCAAACCAGAAAACCTTGAAGCATTCAACCAACCACTTTTGAAAAGGAAACCACAATCAATCCTTTTCTCTCCAATGATATTTCAGAAATCAACCACCATAAACAATCAATAGGAGAATGTGCCCATACCTTTTATGAAGATGAAAAAAACCTCTTTGGAAATCTGCCACAATCACAATATTCTTTTTCCAATCTTCATGAGGGTTAGGAGAAATTACAAAACAATTATCATAACCTTTTACACCTTATTTCTCCTAGTCAAAAATCACATCCACCACTAGAAAATAATTAAAGATAATTATTTCCTTATCTAATTAAGCATAGCATGAATATCACCACAACCATTTACCATTCCCTTATTTCTCCTAAAAACACTTTGCACTAATGCACAACTCACTAAGCTCCTTAATGCAAAAATCCCACATCAACTAGTGCAAAATATAAGCCACAACTCATAAACTATACCACCATGGCAAACCCTCAATAATGATGCATTAACCTTAGCTTAGGCAAATTAAAACATTTATATCTCAATCTCCAAAAATTGCGGCGACGGCATACCTTGGAAAAAATTTATTTTTCTGCTTCAAAAATTGCGGCGACAACACACAAGCAAAAAACGAATTTTGGGTGACTCGAACCCGAGACCTGCAGCAATGAGTGCGCCTTTGCACTCCTTCCACCCACCAAGTGGGCTAAGCTTCCCACGTGGAAGCTATTCCACTTTGTGCTTGAAGTACTTCCTCTTGGCGCCCACGAACTTACAAACTGCGCTTCTCCCAAACCTTCATCGTCAATAGTGCACGATTTCGGAGGAGGATAACTTTTGCAAAAGAGGATTTATCATTCGAATTTTGGAGGACATAAACCATTGCTTAACAAGGCACCTTTTATACATGATGCATATGGGGAAGAATAAAAGTCGACGTCGACGGAAAATGGAGGGAAAATTTTTGATTAATTTTAAAATTTTAATTTTAATTTTAAATAATTAAAATTTAAACTAAATCTTTAAAATTAAATATCTCCATCACCAGGGCACCTTTTTCGATGAAACGAAAAGCCAACTTGGGTTTTAAGAAAAACCCATTTCAAATCTGCCATCCATGGTTTTAAATAAAACCTTTTATTTTGCCTACCTTGATTTTCACAAAAACCCTTCCTTGCACTTTCACAAAACATAGTGCATGCCATCATAGATCCTTTTGACATCAAATAACCTTTTGACATCAATGACAACATTTTAGCTTAGGGACTCAAAATGTCCAACAATCTCCCCCTTTGTCATTGATGGCAACCCATATCCTTTTACTAAAATCTGACCTTCTTTTCTGCTCCCCCTGGCTCAATGCTCTCTCAATTATCAAATCTCTCCCCATATCAAAAACTCTCCCCAATATACACAAATCTCTCCCCTTTGACATCAATGGCAAAGGGTCACCTTTGGGGCTCGGGGCTAAGAATGAGCCTCTTAGCTTAGCCCCTCCCCCACCTCCACATGAGGTGGTTAATTCTGGGGTGGGAGTATTTCTACTCCCCGAAAGCATAGATCTATGCTTTTATCTTTCTCTCTTCTTTTGTTAGTTTTTTGAATCCTCTCACTGTTTCTTTCCAAGATATCATCCTTGTTCCTGTCATCATTTTTGTTCCTGTTTGTGCTCTTGTTTTCATCCATGTTCCTATTCTTGTTCTTTTCTGAGTCTCTATTCTTTTATGAGTCTCTATTCCTATTCATGTTCTTGTTCCTGTTCATGTTCATGTATTTGTTCCTATTCCTGTTCCTGTTCCTATTCATGTCCATGTTCCTGTTCTTGTTCTCATCCATGTTCTTGTTCCTGTTCCTATTTTTGTTCTCATCCATGTTCCTATTCCTGTTCATACCTGCTTTTGGAATATTTTCTCTACACCATATTGTTGTGTGTCCATCATTATTGCACTTATAACACTTAATGTTATTATTCCTTGGAGGTGCAAATGTCTTAGGATACCTTCTAGTGAAGCCATATCCTCTTCTGCCATGAACCCTGCAATTCATTGCTTTGTGACCATACTCATTGCATGAGTAGCAATACCCATGGAAAGGTTGTCCTTTCCCATATTCCTGTCTTTCATATGACCTGCACTATGAAGCCATGTGCCCAAACCTGTGACATGAGAAGCATCTCCCATTGAAGCTTCCTTGCCTAGACCTCATTGGTCTCCTGTTTCTAATTGTTGTTCCATCTGTATCTTCTTTGTGCATTGTTCCTCTCTTTGTTGAACTCTTTGTTGTCCAACTCAGCCTTTGATGTCCCACTTTTACTTAAACTGTCTTCTTTGATGTATCTTCTTCTGAAGTTTCTTCTTCATCAAGACTTGAAGTAGATTCTTTTTCCTGTTTCTTTTGAACCTTTCCAAAGCCAAGACCTATTGAACATGATGTTCGTTGTTGTCCATAGATGAACTTATCCAAGTTCTTAGAGCTATTTGTGAAACTCTTCATCTTGATCTTGGAGTCCTTTAAGTCTTCTTTTAGAGTAGCCACTTCTTGTGCTAACTTCTCACATTCCAAAATCTTTGCTTCTAACTTATCCTTGAACTTGCTTGCCTTAGCCTTTGACTTCTCTAAATCCTCTATGAGCAATAACCTTTCTTCATCACATTCTTGAAACTGACTTTCAAGCTTAGAGTGTTGCTTTCTTACCTTCTTTACTGTGTCAAGGGCATATATAAGTTCTCCCTTGAGATCATAACCATTCTCTATTGAGTAATCCTCTATTTGTTTGCCTTTGTCCTTATCATTACTTCCTTTTGGCTTGTCTTCTATGGGATCACTTACTTCATCTTCTAGAGCCATTAGAAGATTCTCATCTGGTCTTTCAAGTGCATCTTCAAAACCATCATCACTGAAACTATAGCCATCCCTAGTGCAATCATCTTCAAGATGTCCAAATTTACCACATCTAAAAAATTTGAGAATAACTGGAGTCCTTTTCTCTCTAACCATAAATAGGACTTCATCTCTATCATTGTCTGAAAAACTAGCATCACTATCAATTGAGTACTTACTTGCATTATCTGCATAGTAGCTTTTCTTTTGCCTTTGGAAGAACTTCTTTCCTTGTCTGTTTTGTCCATCCTTGCCTTTCTTCTGGTACTTGTGTCTTTCTGATTCCCTGTACCTGTGATCCTATTTTTCTTCATCACTATTGTACTTTGGCTCTTTGCACTTTGTTGCATAGTGTCCATACTTTCCACAATTGAAGCACTTAATAGATCTTATATCTATGGATCTTTTGGAACCTTTATCTCTTCTACCATAGTTAGCTTCTTCATCACTAGATGACTCACTGCTTGATTCTATCTTTTTACCATTTTTCTTTTTGTCCACTTTGAATGCAGCTTCTTTCGGAGGAATAGGATCTTTTGTTCTTATCTCAAAAGTAGTAAGCATGCCAAGCAAAGAATTCCTTGTCAAATAATCACTATCAATTGATGTTTCTATAGCAGAAACCTTTTCACTATACCTTTTTGGAAGAGTTCTCAAGATCTTATCACAAGCATCAGATTCATCAACCTTCATTCCAAGACCTCTCATCTCATGTACAAGCTCATCAATCTTACTGAGATAATCATGAATATTTTCATCATCTCTCATTCTTAAGTTCTCAAATTCTCCTTTGAGATTTTTGATCTTAGCTTTCCCGACACCTTTATCACCCTCATATATGTCATGCAGTAGATCCCACATATCTTTTGTTGTTTTACAATCCATAACCTTCATAGATTTTGATCTACCCAATCCTTTTATAATTGCATTCATAGCTCTTGAATTTGCATGCATTAGAAGCTTACCTTCCTTATCTGTAGGAGGATTGACTGTTGAATCATATCCAAGTTCCACTGCATCCCAAACTTCATTTCCAAGTGCCATCAAGTAAAATCTCATCAGCATACACCAATACAAGAAGTCACTTCCATCAAATATTGGTACTGCATTATTGAATGACCCATCCTTTTGATCCTTGTGATCCATTGTGTTCTTAGACCGCTTTTCCTTCAAGCTGTCAAACTCTTTAGAAGGAACCCGCTTTGATACCAATTGAAGAACACAAGCTTATACTGAGAGGGGGGTGAACAATATAAGACCACTTTTTACTTTTCTTTTCAATTCAATATTATGCAGTGTATAGATAGCAGTATCAATAGCAATAATCAAAGCAATACACAAAACACCATCCACAAAAGTGACACAACAATTTACGTGGTTCACCCAATGCAGGCTACTCCACAGAGAAAATATTTTGCTAAAACTTTCTCAATCAATCTCTTGGGAATCCTTCCCAATTACAATGTTTATGGACCTCTGTCCAAAGGAGATGTTGATCCCCTAAATCTCAAGTTCGTGGATCTCTTCCATAGGAGAACTCTTTCCCCTTCTGCTCTGGCTAGTGATCTTCTAGAAGACTCTGTCTCTCTACTGCATTGACTTGTGGATCTCTCTCCACTTGAAGACTCCTCACTCAGATCTGTCTTCAATTGTCCTGGCTGTTGGATCTCTATCCACTGAGACTCTATCCTCTATACTCTGTCACCTCCAAAGCTCTATCAATAGGCTCACTCAGAACCTTCTCAAATCTTCTCAATAGGTCCACTCAAAACCTGCTCAAATATGCTCAATAGGCTCACTCAAAACCTGCTCAAATATTCTCAATAGGCTCACTCAAAACCTGCTCAAATTTTCTCAATAAGCTCACTACAAACTTGTCCAAATTCAACAAGCTCACTCAGAACTTGTCCAAATATTCTCAACAAGCTCACTCAAAACTTGTCCAAATCTTCTCAACAAGCTCACTCAGAACTTGTCCAAATCTGCTCAATAAGTCCTCTCTAGGACTTGCTCAAATCTGCATAGCAAGCTTTCACAAAATCTTACTCAAAATCAGTCCACAAGCCTTCTCAAAGACTTACCTCAAATCAGCTCAACAAAATCTCAACTCAATCTCATAGAAGCATAAAGAGAATTGTTAGAGACTCAATATGTTCTATACTCAAATCCCAATCTCAACTCAAATCAATCTCAACTAAGCAATCTCATAGAAGCATAAAGAGAATTGTTAGAGACTCAATATGTTCTATACTCAAATCCCAATCTCAACTCAACTCAAATCAGAATATAGAATAGTTTGTTTTATGGAACTTGAACAACCACTTCACACAATCACTTGACTAGGCTCAATCAACTCAACTCAACCAATCACTTCAAGGATCAATCCTTTCTCACAAACCCTAGTCCAAACATGTATCAACCAACTCAAAATGTTTCCAACAATGCTCAATCACAAGTCTCACATAACAATGATACTCATGTTCTTCTCTAACTCAAGTTCAAGTTCATTTCACAATCAATGGGCTTCAACAACAATGCTTATAAAACAAGGTTTAATCACAACTCTCAAACCAGAAAACCTTGAAGCATTCAACCAACCACTTTCAAAAAGGAAACCACAATCAATCCTTTTCTCTCCAATGATATTTCAGAAATCAACCACCATAAACAATCAATAGGAGAATGTGCCCATACCTTTTATGAAGATGAAAAAACCTCTTTGGAAATCTGCCACAATCACAATATTCTTTTGCCAATCTTCATGAGGGTTAGGAGAAATTACAAAACAATTATCATAACCTTTTACACCTTATTTCTCCTAGTCAAAAATCACATCCACCACTAGAAAATAATTAAAGATAATTATTTCCTTATCTAATTAAGCATAGCATGAATATCACCACAACCATTTACCATTCCCTTATTTCTCCTAAAAACACTTTGCACTAATGCACAACTCACTAAGCTCCTTAATGCAAAAATCCCACATCAACTAGTGCAAAATATAAGCCACAACTCATAAACTATACCACCATGGCAAACCCTCAATAATGATGCATTAACCTTAGCTTAGGCAAATTAAAACATTTATATCTCAATCTCCAAAAATTGCGGTGATGACATACCTTGGAAAAAATTATTTTCTGCTCCAAAAATTGCGGCGACAACACACAAGCGAAAAATGAATTTCGGGTGACTCGAACCCGAGACCTGCAGCAATGAGTGCGCCTTTGCACTCCTTCCACCCACCAAGTGGGCTAAGCTTCCCATGTGGAAGCTATTCCACTTCGTGCTTGAAGTACTTCCTCTTGGCGCCCACGAACTTACAAACTGCACTTCTCCCAAACCTTCGTCATCAATAGTGCACGATTTCGGAGGAGGATAACTTTTGCAAAAGAGGATTTATCATTCGAATTTCAGAGGACATAAACCATTGCTTAACAAGGCACATTTTATACACGATGCGGATGGGGAAGAATAAAAGTCGACGTCGATAGAAAATGGAGGGAAATTTTTGATTAATTTTAAAATTTAAATTTAAATTTTAATAATTAAAATTTAAACTAAATCTTTAAAATTAAATATCTCCATCACCAGGGCACATTTTTCGATGAAACGAAAAGCCAACTTGGGTTTTAAGAAAAACCCATTTCAAATCTGCCATCCATGGTTTTAAATAAAACCTTTTATTTTGCCTACCTTGATTTTCACAAAAACCCTTCCTTGCACTTTCACAAAACATAGTGCATGCCATCATAGATCCTTTTGACATCAAATAACCTTTTGACATCAATGACAACATTTTAGCTTAGGGACTCAAAATGTCCAACAATCTCCCCCTTTGTCATTGATGGCAACCCATATCCTTTTACTAAAATCTGACCTTCTTTTCTGCTCCCCCTGGGACTTTGCTCCCCCTGGCTCAATGCTCTCTCAATTATCAAATCTCTCCCCATATCAAAAACTCTCCCCAATATACACAAATCTCTCCCCCTTTGACATCAATGGCAAAGGGTCACCTTTGGGGCTCGGGGCTAAGAATGAGCCTCTTAGCTTAGCCCCTCCCCCACCTCCACATGAGGTGGTTAATTCTGGGGTGGGAGTATTTCTACTCCCCGAAAGCATAGATCTATGCTTTTATCTTTCTCTCTTCTTTTGTTAGTTTTCTGAATCCTCTCACTATTTCTTTCCAAGATATCATCCTTGTTCCTGTCATCATTTTTGTTCCTATTTGTGCTCTTGTTTTCATCCATGTTCCTGTTCTTGTTCTTTTATGAGTCTCTATTATTTTTTGAGTCTCTATTCCTGTTCATGTTCCTATTCCTGTTCATGTTCATGTATCTGTTCTTGTTCCTGTTCCTGTTCATGTCCATGTTCCTTTCCTGTTCCTATTCTCATCCATGTTCCTGTTCCTATTCTTCCTGTTCTCATCCATGTCCATGTTCTTGTTCATACCTGCTTCTGGAATATTTTCTCTACATCATCTTGTTGTGTGTCCATCATTATTGCACTTATAACACTTAATGTTATTATTCCTTGGAGGTGCAAATGTCTTAGGATACCTTCTAGTGAAGCCATATCCTCTTCTGCCATGAACCCTACAATTCATTGCTTTGTGACCATACTCATTGCATGAGTAGCAATACCCATGGAAAGGTTATCCTTTCCCATATTCCTGTCTTTCATATGACCTGCACTGTGAAGCCATGTGCCCAAACCTATGACATGAGAAGCATCTCCCATTGAAGCTTCCTTGCCTAGACCTCATTGGTCTCCTGTTCTGATTGTTGTTCCATCTGTATCTTCTTTGTGCATTGTTCCTCTCTTTGTTGAACTCTTTGTTGTCCAACTCAGCCTCTGATGTCCCACTTTTACTTAAATTGTCTTCTTCTGATGTATCTTCTTCTGAAGTTTCTTCTTCATCAAGACTTGAAGTAGATTCTTTTTCCTATTTCTTTTGAACCTTTCCAAAGCCAAGACCTGTTGAACATGATGTTTGTTGTTGTCCATAGATGAACTTATCCAAGTTCTTAGAGCTATTTGTGAAACTCTTCATCTTGATCTTGGAGTCCTTTAAGTCTTCTTTTAGAGTAGCCACTTCTTGTGCTAACTTCTCACATTCCAAAATATTTGCTTCTAACTTATCCTTGAACTTGCTTGCCTTAGCCTTTGACTTCTCTAAATCCTCTATGAGCAATAACCTTTCTTCATCACATTCTTGAAACTGACTTTCAAGCTTAGAGTGTTGCTTTCTTACCTTCTTTATTGTGTCAAGGGCATAGATAAGTTCTCCCTTGAGATCATAACCATTCTCTATTGAGTAATCCTCTATTTTTTTGCCTTTGTCCTTATCATTACTTCCTTTTGGCTTGTCTTCTATGGGATCACTTACTTCATCTTCTAGAGCCATTAGAAGATTCTCATATGGTCTTTCAAGTGCATCTTCAAAACCATCATCACTGAAACTATAGCCATCCCTAGTGCAATCATCTTCAAGATGTCCAAATTTACCACATCTAAAACATTTGAGAATAACTGGAGTCCTTTTCTCTCTAACCATAAATAGGACTTCATCTCTATCATTGTCCAAAAAACTAGCATCACTATCAATTGAGTACTTACTTGCATTATCTGCATAGTAGCTTTTCTTTTGCCTTTGGAAGAACTTCTTTCCTTGTCTATTTTGTCCATCCTTGCCTTTCTTCTGGTACCTGTGTCTTTTTGATTCCCTGTACCTGTGATCCTATTTTTCTTCATCACTATTGTACTTTGGCTCTTTGCACTCTATTGCATAGTGTCCATACTTTCCACAATTGAAGCACTTAATAGATCTTATATCTATGGATATTTTGGAACCTTTATCTCTTCTACCATAGTTAGCTTCTTCATCACTAGATGACTCACTGCTTGATTCTGTATTTTTACCCTTTTTCTTTTTGTCCACTTTGAATGCAGCTTCTTTCGGAGGAATAGGATCTTTTGTTCTTATCTCAAAAGTAGTAAGCATGCCAAGCAAAGAATTCCTTGTCAAAGAATCACTATCAATTGATGTTTCTATAGTAGAAACCTTTTCACTATACCTTTTTGGAAGAGTTCTCAAGATCTTATCACAAGCATCAGATTCATCAACCTTCATTCCAAGACCTCTCATCTCATGTACAAGCTCATCAATCTTACTGAGATAATCATGAATATTTTCATCATCTCTCATTCTTAAGTTCTCAAATTCTCCTTTGAGATTTCTGATCTTAGCTTTCCTGACACCTTTATCACCCTCATATATGTCATGCAGTAGATCCCACATATCTTTTGTTGTTTTACAATCCATAACCTTCATAGATTCTGATCTACCCAATCCTTTTATAATTGCATTCATAGCTCTTGAATTTGCATGCATTAGAAGCTTACCTTCCTTATCTATAGGAGGATTGACTATTGAATCATATCCAAGTTCCACTGCATCCCAAACTTCATTTCCAAGTGCCATCAGGTAAAATCTCATCAACATACACCAATACAAGAAGTCACTTCCATCAAAGACTGGTACTGCATTATTGAATGACCCATCCTTTTGATCCTTGTGATCCATTGTGTTCTTAGACCACTTTTCCTTCAAGCTATCAAACTCTTCTGAAGGAACCCACTCTGATACCAATTGAAGAACACAAGCTTATACTGAGAGGGGGGTGAATAGTATAAGACCACTTTTTACTTTTCTTTTCAATTCAATATTATGCAGTGTATAGATAGCAATATCAATAGCAATAATCAAAGCAATACACAAAACACCATCCACAAAAGTGACACAACAATTTACGTGGTTCACCCAATGCGGGCTACTCCACGAAGAAAATATTTTGCTAAAACTTTCTCAATCAATCTCTTGGGAATCCTTCCCAATTACAATGTTTATGGACCTCTCATCCAAAGGAGATGTTGATCCCCTAAATCTCAAGTTCATGGATCTCTTCCATAGGAGAACTCTTTCCCCTTCTACTCTAGCTAGTGATCTTCTAGAAGACTCTGTCTCTCTACTGCACTGACTTGTGGATCTCTCTCCACTTGAAGACTCCTCACTCAGATCTATCTTCAATTGTCCTGGTTGCTAGATCTCTATCCACTAAGACTCTATCCTCTATACTTTATCACCTCCAAAGCTCTATCAATAGGCTCACTCAGAACCTTCTCAAATATGCTCAATAGGTCCACTCAAAACCTGCTCAAATCTGCTCAATAGGCTCACTCAAAACCTGCTCAAATATGCTCAATAAGCTCACTCAGAACTTGCTCAAATATGCTCAATAAGCTCACTCAGAACTTGTCCAAATATTCTCAACAAGCTCACTCAGAACTTGTCCAAATCTCTCAACAAGCTCACTCAAAACTTGTCCAAATATGCTCAACAAGCTCACTCAGAACTTGTCCAAATATGCTCAACAAGCTCACTCAGAACTTGTCCAAATCTGCTCAATAAGTCCTCTCTAGGACTTGCTCAAATCTGCATAGCAAGCTTTCACAAAATCTTACTCAAAATCAGTCCACAAGCCTTCTCAAAGACTTACCTCAAATCAGCTCAACAAAATCTCAACTCAATCTCATAGAAGCATAAAGAGAATTGTTAGAGACTCAATATGTTCTATACTCAAATCCCAATCTCAACTCAAATCAATCTCAACTCAACAATCTCATAGAAGAATAAAGAGAATTTAGAGACTCAATATGTTCTATACTCAAATCCCAATCTCAACTCAACTCAAATCAGAATATAGAATAGTTTATTTTATGGAACTTGAACAACCACTTCACACAATCACTTGACTAGGCTCAAACAACTCTACTCAACCAATCACTACAAGGAGCAATCCTTTCTCACAAACCCTAGTCCAAACATGTATCAACCAACTCAAAATGTTTCCAACAATGCTCAATCACAAGTCTCACATAACAATGATACTCATGTTCTTCTCTAACTCAAGTTCAAGTTCATTTCACAATCAATGGGCTTCAACAACAATGCTTATAAAACAAGGTTTAATCACAACTCTCAAACCAGAAAACCTTGAAGCATTCAACCAACCACTTTCAAAAAGGAAACCACAATCAATCCTTTTCTCTCCAATGATATTTCAGAAATCAACCACCATAAACAATCAATAGGAGAATGTGCCCATACCTTTTATGAAGATGAAAAAAACCTCTTTGGAAATCTGCCACAATCACAATATTCTTTTGCCAATCTTCATGAGGGTTAGGAGAAATTACAAAACAATTATCATAACCTTTTACACCTTATTTCTCCTAGTCAAAAATCACATCCACCACTAGAAAATAATTAAAGATAATTATTTCCTTATCTAATTAAGCATAGCATGAATATCACCACAACCATTTACCATTCCCTTATTTCTCCTAAAAACACTTTGCACTAATGCACAACTCACTAAGCTCCTTAATGCAAAAATCCCACATCAACTAGTGCAAAATATAAGCCACAACTCATAAACTATACCACCATGGCAAACCCTCAATAATGATGCATTAACCTTAGCTTAGGCAAATTAAAACATTTATATCTCAATCTCCAAAAATTGCGGTGATGACATACCTTGGAAAAAATTGTTTTCTGCTCCAAAAATTGCGACGACAACACACAAGCGAAAAATGAATTTCGGGTGACTCGAACCCGAGACCTGCAGCAGCGAGTGCGCCTTTGCACTCCTTCCACCCACCAAGTGGGCTAAGCTTCCCACGTGGAAGCTATTCCACTTCGTGCTTGAAGTACTTCCTCTTGGCACCCACGAACTTACAAACTGCGCTTCTCCCAAACCTTCGTCGTCAATAGTGCACGATTTCGGAGGAGGATAACTTTTGCAAAAGAGGATTTATCATTCGAATTTCAGAGGACATAAACCATTGCTTAACAAGGTGCCTTTTATACACGATGCGGATGGGGAAGAATAAAAGTCGACGTCGATGGAAAATGGAGGGAAAACTTTTGATTAATTTTAAAATTAAAATTTAAATTTTAAATAATTAAAATTTAAACTAAATCTTTAAAATTAAATATCTCCATCACCAGGGCACATTTTTCGATGAAACGAAAAGCCAACTTGGGTTTTAAGAAAAACCCATTTCAAATCTGCCATCCATGGTTTTAAATAAAACCTTTTATTTTTCCTACCTTGATTTTCACAAAAACCCTTCCTTGCACTTTCACAAAACATAGTGCATGCCATCATAGATCCTTTTGACATCAAATAACCTTTTGACATCAATGACAACATTTTAGCTTAGGGACTCAAAATTTCCAACACCTCCATGGTGGACAACCTCAACCCAATGCTAATATTAATCTTATGGCTTCACATAAACCTATAAGAATGCCTAAGATTGATCCTAGGAAAACGGAGTCAGGATGTCTTAAAGCAGCTGAGGGAACTCTTATTATTAAGCTTGATATGGGTAACATTCAGACTGGCATTGAAGATTTGGAAAAAATAGGACTAATCTGTCGATTCATGGGTTTTCGTCTAAGGCTATCTCCTTTTAAAGTCTGGGCTGCAAAAAGCTGGAAAACTAAAGGTGAGTTACAAATCTCTATTTATCCAAATGATTATTTTATTGTTTTATTTTCTAATAATGAAGATAGAGAGAAAATGGGTGATATGTAGGATCTTATGGCTTCAACAACAACGACTCCCTCTGAAATGGTTCCCATAGCATCAGCGTCAACTTCGACCGCAGCTGCCCTGGCTTTCCCTTACAGGGTTTCCCAAACCCTCCCAGGGATTCGAAACCAGGCGAGATCCCTGTCGATCTCACGGATGATCCCAATGCCCCTGATTTGGATCCGGGTGGGATGTAGAGACCTTGGGCGAAAGGTTTCATTCCCCCCTTTCCCCCTTCCAAATCCCCTCCCTCGATCGATCTGTCATTCAACGTGATGGTATCGGGATCCCCTTCTCCTAAACCATCTGAAGCGGTTTCCCTTCCCCCCCTGGTCACCTCCGAGGAAAATATGGTTATCCCGATTTCTCGCATGGCTCCAAAACTTTCCCTTGAATCCCTGTCCCTGGTTGGAAAATTTTTTGGAGGCCAACCTAAAATGGAGTCTATCAGAAGATGGTCCAGTTTCAAATGGCGAACAGAGGGAAGTTTTCAACTAGTTGCACTTTCTAGGGGTTTCTTTCTAATTCAATTGAACAACCAAAATGATTATGCAAGAATCCTCATCAGAGGACCGTGGTTCTTTGGCAGGAAAAGTCTATTCCTTAAGAAATGGAAACAGGGTTTCAACCCCAAAACTTAGGACATCAATGTCGCTCCCATTTGGGTTCGTCTTCCAAACCTGCCAATCCAATTTTTTCATGAAGACATCCTTCGGGGGATCGAAGGATACATCGGAGACCTGGTTGCCTTTGACCCGACAACAAAAGCCCGATCCAGAATGGCCTTTGCCAGAATCTGCGTGTCTGCGAACCTCGCATCCCAGCTTCCCACTTGCATCAATCTCATCTATGGGGACTTTCGGTGGTGCCAAGCTATTGATTATGAGAATAAACCGACATTCTGCATCGAATTCCAGGCTTAAG